>NC_069413.1:47368790-47403680 GCF_026875155.1 Cherax quadricarinatus | reverse complement strand
GCAGGGAAGGGGGCTACCCAAGAAGATGAGGTAATTGCACCTCCTCCCATGGCAGACATTTGTCTGAGACACTTCCACGACAGGGAGCCAAGGCCGGGCCACCTCTTCAAAAAGGCCCGGGCCGGCCGATTATACTGGCGAATCTACAACAGAGCAGAACAGTGTTGTAGCTACATTGTTGCAAGCAGTGTTGTAACTACAGCATTGCAGCTACAGTGTTGTAGCTAAATTATTGGATATTAAAATGGTATAAAATACCGACAGGTTGTTAGGTAAGACACATATGCAACAGTTAGGTTGCATATGTGAAATAAAGATACCTAACTGATACAATATTATATACCTTTTGTCCCGTTCAGAGTACGCAACAATGACACTGTACACCGTGTACATCATGCGCATACTGGAGTGTGCAGCACCAGTATGGAACCCACACGTGGTCAAACACGCCATGAAATTGGAGAAAGTGCAAAGGTTTGCAACAAGACTAGTCCCCGAGCTGAGAGGTTTGTCCTGCGAGTAGAGGTTAAGAAAACTCAACCTGACAACAGTGGAGGACAAGAGGGAGAGGGGAGACGTATTTTGTCAACTCACACTTGTGTGCCAATGCTTCCTTAGTGTTTGTTGTTATCGCAGGGGTTCTTAATGGAGATATCGAGGGTTGAAGGTAGACACACTTGTTGGATGGTTACGATATATTGTCAGACTGAGATGATGAGGAATGGAGCCCAGCCTTGCCGTGTTCTAGTCTGGATGGTCTGCCGCCGAGTGAGAGGGAGGCAGAGGTACGAGCCTACACATGCGCATCCCGTGACGTCACACAGTCACAGGCCTACAAGGGATCTCCTGTCTAAAGCACATGGATGATACTAATATGCTATGCTATATAACACAGGGATCAGCAACTATGCTGACTTTGTGACGTTCCCGTTTGTCAACCCACATTCGTCGGGTAGCACAGAAAACGGGTTCGAAGGTTCTACAGTATTCTCCTGGTTCTACGTTGTTTCTGTCACTCCATCCGTCTTCTTGATCCTCAGCTATGAGGATTCACAACAGGATAATTACTATGAATCCTCTTGTGTTCCTCTGATAATCACCGTATCTTGAGCTTAGCCACCCTCAGCTTCGCCTTGAGCAGATGTGGTTGCCAAATCCATTCACACCATGTTCTCTGCCAGCTGTGGATCTAGGCGACTAACAATTCGGTGAACATTGCTGCAGGTGCAACTAGTTCATAGTTATTTAACGCAACTTATTTTCTGCCACAGTCAGCCAAAATAACCAGACCTAACTACTCAAAAGTGGTTACCTTTTGATTCAATCCTGAAAAGAGGCCTCATGAGGTAAAGAGAATGAACAACTCTAGGACCACTAAGCATCTATGGTGTCACACAATACTTTTAAAACCTCACACCACTAGCCCAGCCACTCCACATTTTTATCCAGATCTGGGTGCCGATGACCGAGCCTCACCAAAGTTTTCCCCAAGTGTGGATGTGGAATATTCTTCCATGCTAGAGTTTGATTGACATGTAGTCCTGAGAGACCAAACTTTTCCACCGCTGTATTGTGGACAAGACCTTTAGAAATTAAACTGAAGTTAATCTTCTGCCTCTTCAGTCATTTCATTTTTCATTTGTTCCAAAAAATCTTCAATAATTTCTGCCATAAAATAAGCTGACAGGATATGATTCTCAAGTGAAGTATTTATTATAATCATGGCCTCTTTCTTTCTTTTCCCAGTCAGGAATATCGAGGTGAACATTTTAACTAGTGGTTTTATGTCTTTTTCTATTTCCTGTTGGTATTCTGGCCCAATATCAACACATCGACTATAATCTATGAGTGTAGTTTCAACAACACCTTGCTCTGTTGATATGATCACATTAGACTGCTTAACAGAACCATGGATTATATTGTTTTCATGCATGGCACCCAATGTTAGGCAAGCCTAGCGTATTGCCTCAGCACAACTCCATCTCTTAGGTAATGACCATTTCAGCTTACTGAAGGATTTCCCTTTATAGTTATGAAATAAAATTGCCTCTGGAAACCCAGCCTCCGCTACTACTTTTCCCATTATAAATGGTACTCCTGGGATATTATATTTTCTTAGCTTGCATAGCATTTTCATCTCTTCGTCGCTCACCGGTTGCTTCTGTATGGTGACGGGGAATTTATTCTCACCGTATGTTCCACTCCGGCTTGGTTTGGAACCTGAGAATCTCCCTGATTTCTGAAGTATCCACGGCTATCCAAATTTATGTAACATTGGATATTTCCAGGGCTTCACCTCAATGTCACCCCATTTATATTACGTTAACAATTATCCATCGTCATCCCATTCAGTAGTTACTGGAGATTCATTAATATAATGCGACTCCTAATATTTCCTGACCTGAAGATTTTTATCGAGCTCTGTTTTCACACTCACCTGAGGTTCTAAATCCATCTCTGAGCGCTCACTGACGTCAGGTTCTAGACTCTCTGTGTGCACGCCGACGTCAGGTTCTAGGAACTTTCTACGGGCGATGACGACAGGTTCTAGGACCACTGGGTGCACACTGTCATGACTTTCAAGAACATCCTTGCGTATGCCAATTTGATATTTTTTTATACATTTGCCATTGCTGTCTTTGTAACCATTTTTCTTGGCGGCAGCTTTTTGGAAGTATCCCCGGTAAAGCTTCCACGCTAATACTGACAAAACCACAAACCTCATTACGAATCCCCATGTCAACATACCAACTTCTGGCGCAGCTAATGGCTCTTCACCGACCGATTCTATCAGCGAAGTCATTATATATATTTAAGAACCATCTACCTCCTGAACATGCACATCACTCACCACGAAGGGGACAAATTCCCACAATTACTAGTATAGATTATAATAATTATAACTCTCATCCTTCCTCCAGAGGTTCAAAATATTTTAGCTCCTTTTCCAGTGTTCCTATAGGACTTTAGCATGAAAATGAATTGTTTCGGTTCTGTAACCAGCCAACATCAAATTATAGAATATTATCATGAAACTAGTAATCACTATGATATAACTCGTCATGATTTTAATTATTTGTCAGTAATAGAAAATAATAATTCTTATATCACACTGCCACTTTACTTAAATTAAACTAATTAAATAACATAGTTGGTTTAGAATCATTCCGTATACATAATAATAATAATTAATAATAATAATAGTAATTATCTCGTTTCAGCTATAATGTAGTATTGTGTTTATAGTGTTGTCAAACAGAGTTGCAGATATAGTGTTGTTGTTGTATTGTGTAGCATAGTATTTATAAAAGTTCTGTTGTAGTTATAATGTATTATTGTATTTATAGTTTAGTGATATAATGCAGTGTTTTATAATATTGTGTTGTTGTTATAGTGTTGTAGTTATAATGTAACTGCATTTATAGTATAATGATATAGTGCAGTGCTTTATAATGTTACGTTGTATAGCGTTGTAGTTATGATGATAGTTATAATGATATATTGCAGTGATATATAAAGTAGTTGCAATATAGCATTGTATTTATAGTGTTGATATATAGTGCAGTGTTTCGTAATGTTGCGTTGTAGTTATAATGTAACGTTGTATTTAAAGTATAATGATGCAGTGTTTTATAATGATGTAGAAATAGTGTTACAATTATAGTGTTGTATTTGTATTTATAGTGTTGTGTTATAAGGCTGTAGTTATAATGAAATGATGTATTTATAGTGTAGGGATACAGAGCAGTGTTTTATAATGGAGTTATAATGTAGTATTGTATTTATAGTGTAGTGATAGAGTGCAATGTTTAATAATGTTACTTGTATAGCGTTGTAGTTATAATGTAGCGTTGTAGTTATAATGTAGCGTTTCATTGAAAGTATAATGATATTGTGCAGTGTTTTATAAAGTTGCAGTTGCAATGTTGCAGTTATAGTGATGTAAAAAGCAATGTAGTTATGATGTAATGCAGTGTTTTATAATGATGTAGTTATAATGCTGTATTAAATCAGTCATTATCTGTCACATCGTCAGTGACCTAATGATGTTCACATTGTATCCCGTAATCTCAGCCTTGACACACACGTAAATACATACATACATACAGAGCGGCTAAAAGAGGCCAATATATCTGCAATGCGTAGGGAGACACTGGTCAGAGAAATAGCAAACATCGAACTTAAGCTAAAGGAATCTTATAGGAGTCAGGAATCGCGGGAAGAACTAAAAGCCATAAATGAAATCGAAAGAAACAAAAAGTATTTCTTGTCTTATGCCAAATCAAAGCCGAGAACAACATCCAGTATTGGGCCTCTACTTCAATTCAGTTCAAGTTTATTCTCTATAAGGGTTACAATGTGGGGTTTACAGGTTTTGGGTATTGTGTGGTTTACATGTTATAAAATACTAAATACAGAGGGGGCCACTAGGACACCTAGCATGTCTAGGCATTTCGGGCAGACTTAGATTAATTCTTAACATTAAATCCTTACTGATTATGGTATTAAGGCTAAGTGACTACATCATAATTTGTGAGTTTAGCAATGTGAATGCTTTTGTTCTGGGTAAACAAGATGGGTCTTACACAGATGACAGCAAGGAAATGAGTGAGCTACTCAAGTCCCAATATGACTAAGTTTTTAGCAAGCCACTAACCAGACTGAGAGTCGAAGATCAAAATGAATTTTTTATGAGAGAGCCATAGAATTTGGTAAATACAAGCCTATCTGATGTTATTCTGACACCAAATGACTTCGAACAGGGGATAAATTACATGCCCATGCACTCTGCCCCAGGGCCAGACTCATGAAACTCGTGTTCATCAAGAACTGCAAGAAACCCCCATCACGTGCTTTTAACATCCTATGGAGAGGGAGCATGGACACGGGGGTCGTCCCACAGTTACTAAAAACAACAGACATAGCCCCACTCCACAAAGGGGGTAGTAAAGCAACAGCAAAGAACTACAGACCGATAGCTTTAACATCCCATATCATAAAAATCTTTGAAAGGGTCCTAAGAAGCAAGATCGCCACCCATCTAGATACCCATCAGTTGCACAACCCAGGGCAACATGGGTTTAGAGCAGGTCGCTCCTGTCTGTCCCAACTACTGGACCACTACGACAAGGTCCTAGATGCACTGGAAGACAAAAAGAATGCAGATGTAATATACACCGACTTTGCAAAAGCCTTCGACAAGTGTGACCATGGCGTAATAGCGCACAAAATGCGTGCTAAAGGAATAACAGGAAAAGTTGGTAGGTGGATCTATAACTTCCTCACAAATAGAACACAAAGAATAGTAGTAAACAGAGTCAAGTCTGAGTTAACTATGGTGAAAAGCTCTGTTCCACAAGGCACAGTACTCGCTCCCATCTTGTTCCTCATCTTCATATCTGACATAGACAAGGATGTCAGCCACAGCACCGTGTCTTCCTTTGCAGATGACACCCGAATCTGCATGACAGTGTCTTCCATTGCAGACACTGCAAGGCTCCAGGCGGACATCAACCAAATCTTTCAGTGGGCTGCAGAAAACAATATGAAGTTCAACGATGAGAAATTTCAATTACTCCGATATGGTAAACATGAGGAAATTAAAATTTCATCAGAGTATAAAACAAATTCCAACCACACAATAGAGCGAAAAACTAACGTCAAAGACCTGGGAGTGATCATGTCAGAGGATCTCACTTTCAAGGACCATAACATTGTATCAATCGCATCTGCTAGAAAAATGACAGGATGGACAATGAGAACCTTATAAACTAGGGATGCCAAGCCCATGATGACACTCTTCAGGTCGCTTGTTCTATCTAGGCTGGAATATTGCTGCACACTAACAGCACCTTTAAAAGGCAGGTGAAATTGCTGACCTAGAAAATGCACAGAGAACCTTCACGGCGCGCATAACGGAGATAAAACACCTCAATTACTGGGAGCGCTTAAAGTTCCTGAACCTGTACTCCCTGGAACGCAGCCGGGAGAGATGCATGATTATATACACCAGGAAAATCCTAGAGGGACTAGTACCAAACTTGCACACGAAAATCACTCACTACGAAAGCAAAAGACTAGGCAGACGATGCAACATCCCCCAATGAAAAGCAGTGGTGTCACTAACTCGCTAAGAGACAACATAATAAATGTCAGGGGCCCAAGACTGTTCAGCTGCCTCCCAGCATACATAAGGGGGATTACCAATAGACCCCTGGCAGTCTTCAAGCAGGCACTGGACAGGCACCTAAAGTCGGTACCTGACCAGCCGGGCTGTGGCTCGTACATTGGATTGCGTGCAGCCAGCAGTAACAGCTTGGTTGATCAGGCCCTATTCCACCATGAGGCCTGGTCACAGACCGGGCCGCGGGGGCGTTGATCCCCGGAACTCTCTCCAGGTAAACTGTTGCATATGTGTCTTACCTAACAGCTAAATTGTTGTTGTGATGCAACTGCAGTATTGTAATGTAACGACAGTGTTGCAAGCACAGTGGGAAGAGTAGAAAGGGGGGGGGAGGAGTTGCTTACTGACCGATTGCAAGTCTCTCTTAGATTTGTGACCCTGAATACTGGTGGTCTATTGTTCACATTTTTGTAACAGTGTATTGTGTCTACACTGCCTCTCTCTCCTCCTCCCCTGTGTAGTATATTGTGTCTACACTGCGTCTCTCTCCTCCCCTGTGTAGTATATTGTATCTACATTTCCTCTGTCTTCTCCCTTGTGCAATATATTGTCTACACTGCTTCCTCCCTTGTGCAGTATATTGTGTCTACACCTGTCTCCTTCCTTGTTCAGGATATATTGGTGCTGCACTGTTTCCCCTCTTGTCTCCTGACTGTGTTCTGATGAGCACTGCTCTCGGAGCACTTGTTGACTGAAGAACAGAAAAATCACAATATCATGGTTAAAACAATTAAAAAAAAAGACGACGTAGGACGCCGTTTCGGTCCGTCCTGGACCACTGTCAAGTCAGAATTAGGTCGGAAAAAACAGAGAAGGCCAGATAGTAAAAGGTAGGGGGCTCGTTAACAAGGAAGTTACAGTAGTGATGGTAGTGGTAGTAGTAGTAGTAGAAGTAATGAGGTAGTAGCGGCAGTAGTAGTTTTAGTATAGGTATACCTGGAGGGTGTTCTGAGGGTCAACGCCCCCTGACCCGGTCCATGACCAGGCCTCCAAGTGGTAGAAAAAACGGTATAGTGTAGTAGTAGTGAAACAATGTGTACTACTCGTAGTAGTAGTACATGAGAGCATAAGAACAGAGGAGCACTGCCGGAAATCTACTGATCCATACCTGGCCAAGACTAGTAATAGAGTAATGAGATTGAATTATCTCACCATCTCCAGTGAGGCAGAGAACTGCAGTTGGCCTGCTAGCTCAAATTAAGAAAGCAAATGAAGCAAGTAAGAGGAAAGTCAATCGAAAGGAAAGGCAAACGAAATGCGGAAGATAGGTCAAGAAGAAACGAGAGGTGGCGGCAAAGGGTAGGTCAAATCACTATTGTTCTGAAGATTAGAGCATTTGATTATGTATTGAGAAAGAAAGACATGTACAGAAACAAAGTCAGGTTTAAGATTCATGTTGGGAAAGTTGTGCGTAAGAGTTGATTTGACAAGACGGCAACTTTGAAGGCTAGAAGAAGGGAAGATAGTTTTAACAGAGGACGACATGCAGAAAAGAGCATTATTAATGTCGGCAAGCCGAACAGGTTTCGTGCTTTCTAAGTGTGTCAGAAAGTCAGCGGCCAGTTTCACCAAGTGACCCAGATATTGGAAAGAACAAGAGTTGCAGGAAGTGCAGTAGAAATTGGAAGCATGGATGACAGAACTTTGTATAAGATTAGTGCGAAGGGTATTAGGTTTACGAAAAGGAAGTTTGACGTCTAGAGGACGAAAGGTGTTGCGAAGATTTTGAAGACTGGAAATATAGGGAAAGCAAAGAGCAGGAGTGATTTTTGTAGAGAAGGAAATATGTTTGGCATGAGAATAGGAAAAGGTTATGAACTTGGGAGAATAACCAAGGCGAGAGAAGGAGATGCGACTAGTGGAGATTTCTGAGTCTGGAAGCTGGGAGTGACGGACGCGGAGGGCACGTAATTAGAGAAAAATAAGATTCTTCTTGAGAAGAGGAACATGGTAATAAAAGTAATGAATGTATAGTTGGGTGCATAGATTTACAGTAAACAGAAAAAGACAAGCCAAAGTTGCAGAGTTGTTCTGGACACGAACATCAAGGAAGAGGAGGAGTTAGATTCTCATTCAGCTTTAAATTTTATAGGAAGAGGAAGATTATTAGGGACATAAAGGAAAGGTGGAATGAGACAAAGACATCGTCTATATAGCAGAGTCAGAAAGGACATACTCCAGTAGTAGGAAGCTGAACAGTTTCGAAATCTTCCATATAAAGACTAGCAAGAACAGAGATAGTGGAGAGTCCATAGCAACACCAAAGGTTGAGAATAAAATTTCCTTGATGGGAAAAAAGTTTGTCTATATAAAGGCAAATAAGACCAGGAAAGACATCAGTGGGTATAAGGAGATGAAGCAGCTCTTCACTAGCCTTCACTCTGTGTAAACAGATCATCATCAAGAGGAACATTAGTAAAGAGAGACTCAACGTCAAGACTTAGCATCTTCAAGAGAAATAACAAAGTGGTAAGTTTATACCAAAATATGTGAAAATACGATTTTTTATTACACTAATAATGAAAAATATGGGAATATAAAATTTCTCTAAAAATTGCACTAAAGAGTGCATAGAAAAAATCTGATGGAGCGGGTGATATAATACTAATGAGGTTATAACAATGATCTAATGCACAACTAGGATAATAAGGGAATAAAATTATACGAGTGAAAGATACACTTACAATTAAGTAGTCTACTAAGGCTCACTTCATCTTGGAAAGGTGCATTCACGACTATGGCCTGGTCATTCCTGCCCTCCTCTAACCCTCGAGTCATAACGCTTCTTGGATCTCATTAGTCAGCTCCAGTCTCCCTCTCCCCATAATAAAGGAGCAAGACACTCCCTTAGCTCAGCAATTATTAAAACTTTGCAATATTTCATGCTCACACTTGTGGCTTACTAGATTAGATTTTGCCTCTGAAACGGCTAACTTTTTGTGCACCCTATATCTGTCATGTTGAATTTAGCGCAAGAGCATATGGATACACAAAAGGCCTGAGAACTAGGCCCCAAAATGGTTAAGAGGAGTACATCTGGGTTTATATCTACAGTTGACTCATCTGTTGTAAGCAGATTTAGGGAATTTGCTAAATATTTCTTATTTTCATTAATAAGATACATAGGCATATCACATAGGTTATTGTACTATATATTCCTCAATATGTGGACAGTTAAGCACATAGTGTTTAAGATAGTTACCATAAGGCTGGCCACATACATTGCATTTAGTATATTAAGGCTGGCCACATACTTTGCATTTAGTTTATTATCTGTGTGTCCGTCAAACTGCCAGAAGTACTTGTAACCAAGTCTAAGTCTGGCTACTACAACATCAGTCAGTCTGTTCACATTGTAAGTTGCTTCACATTCATTTTATCACAGTGATAAATATACTCAGACTTATAACTACATTCCTGTGACAATCAGTGTCATTGTTTACTTTTCTCCTAATATTATTCCTAATGCTAGTCACAAATACACCAAAGTTATATTCTACATTTTCCTTCAGGGCTTATTACATACGTTACCTTAATATGTTAATATGGATATCTTTTGTAAAATTTCTTATGATTTATGAAGAGTTCTGTGTTGTCCCCTTAATTTCTAATAAATATAATTTAACAAATGCTGGTAATTTTTATCTGATTAATTTGATCACTGACCCCACGTAAATAAATAGTTTACGTTTTGGTCAGATAATTAGCCTGTGCTTAAGACACAAGTGTTAAGCAAGTTGATAATTTTATCATTTGTTTTAGCTGGAAGACAAGCATCTCGGGAAGCGTTCCTCTTGTATCTCAAGTCATCTATGGAAGGGTGTCTTAGAAATTATCTTCGCAGCTCGTCACTGATTAGGGAGTTTTTTGTAACTGAGCTTGTCACCTTGCTTATGTTTTCTTCAGTATGTCAGAGGTCAAACACATATATGACCTTAGCAGGCACATATGTGATTATTGCAATAACAGCAACTGTGAACATGGTCACAGATATAGTGTAGAGACAAGAGCACCTGTTGGCTCAGGTAGGTCTTGACACTGGTTTGAAACGTATGAACAGTTATCTTAGTGGGACAGGTAAGCTGTGACACTTGCCTGAAACATTTGGGCGCTATCTAGGTTGTTCCTCGGTGCCCCTGGACCTGGGAGAGGAGTAGGAGGCCAGGTGTGGAGGGTGAGTAGCATGCCTGGTACTAACTTATCCAACACTGGTGGTGCTTCAAGGGGCCCTTCCCTCCCACCACCTCACCAGGAGGCTGCGGCACTCACCACCTCACTCTGGCTGCGGCATTCACTAGTTCACTCTGGCGCGGCAATCACTGCCTCACTCTGGCTGCGGCACTCACTGCCTCTGGCTGCGGCATTCACTGCCTCACTAGCTGCTGTACTCTCTGCCTCACACATGCTGCAGTACTCACCTCACACAGAGAAAGAAGGAAGTTACGGAGGAATGGAACAGAGAACAGGAAAAACTATTGCGGAAGGGGTAAAGCAACATGGAGAAAGAGTTCAAGAAACATGTTATCACTCCACGGAAACTTCCTCCTCAGTACTGCACAGAATTGAAGTACAACAGCATGCCCATAAATCAATGAAAGAAGGCTTAGAGTGTGGTAATAAAATGTAGAGTCATCAACAGTTGTGAAGCATGAGAGAGTTGAGTAGGAAAACCCTGATACAGTAGCTATTAGGGAGACTAAATTCTCAGGAATAGTAACAAATGTAATATTTCCAGAGGACTACCATAGAGTTAAAAAAGAAAGGTCAGGGAAGAGGAGAGGAAAGTGTTGCATTAGTAGAGATTTGTGGAACTTGGAAACAAGATTTCAGGGGCTATATAGCAGGTTCTGTAATATCCAGTATTACAACCCAGGGGTCCAAATGGCCTGTTATCCTGGGTGTAAAGGGAGCAAAATAAACACAGCAGAAAAATTCTGACTTATATTACCCTTCACCAATTTAGAACAGAAGTATGTACACTATATACACTATATGCAGTGATAGGTATTAGTGCACTCCACGGTAAGCAAGGCAGAATAGAAGCCACTAGAGAGCAGACCGTGCTTCAACCAGCTCTAGAATGGGAATGACAAGGGCAGACAGGAGTGTGGTACCCACATAACCTCTGCGGAATTTGACGAAAAGCCTTGAACTACCATTCAATGACACGCCATAGAGCTCCTCATTTGCGATGCCATGCGTGTCTCTTAATATCGCCGTCAGCAAAAGATGGGTGTTCTGACTATTAAGCGATCCCTTCATAAGTTCAATACAGTGTTAACACGTCTACGTCCACCTTCCGCCATTATGAAAGTACTGAGGAAAACTGCGCAGAAAACCAGCTGATTCAGGAGCAACTGCGCAGCCCGTCCACACGGCCCGAGAGCGATGAGGACAATTAACTACTGAACTATGTATGATGGCATGAGAAATTTTCTGAGCGAAGTGAAGCGGGAAAGAGAACTGGAAGGCAGAACTGTACGAGGAATGATGAAGGCAACAGAGGCCAAGGAACGATTTATACAAAGCATGAAGAAAAAGGAGAAGGGAAACAGAGCGAACCTATGTTTAACCATGCAGAGAGACCAAGGAAAGGAGCAGGAGGGTTTGGAAAAAAATATAGAACAAATCAAAATGCAGAAGATCGAGAAAGAAGCAGAACTAGAACTGTGTAAGAATAAACAGAGAAGCTGAAAGATCATTTGATAATAATAGTTCCTCTACTGCCACATAAGATAAAAAGACGACTGTGAAGCATCAAGTGACAAGGCTGAAGGAGGAGGAAGGGATATTGATGGAGAATAATAGAGAAGTATGCGAAGTGCTTAGTAAAAAATTCACACAGGTCTTCACAAAAGAAAATGGAGAACTACCGGGTACTGGAGAGTATAACACAACAAAAGAAGTGATGAGACCACTTTATGAGCTGGTGCAACAAAAGCACTAGGACCAGAAACCATATCTCCAAGGGTACCGAGAGAAGGTACAAAAATATGTGATCCAATAGCAAAGGTATACAGTCAATCTTTCCAGTCAGGACAGCAGCCAGATAAGAGGCCCTGAATTACCGGCCAGTATCTCTGATGTTCATACTGTCAAAAGTTTTGATGAAGATAGGGATGAAAAAGATATTGGACCACTTGAAGAGAAGATCTTTACAAAAAAATCACCATGGATTTAGGGATGGAAAATTCTGTCTTACTAATTTGCCGGAATTTTATGACAGAGATACAGAGGAAGACGGAGTTGGATGGATTGCAGTTTCTTGAACTGTAGACAAACGTTTAATACAGTACCCCACTAGAGATAAGGACAAGCAGAGTTAAAAGGCAGAATGCTCCAGTGTGTCAGAGTACCTCAGTGACAGAAGGCAGAGAGTAACAGTAAGGGGTGAGAGATCAGAATGGGTGAGAGTAACAAGTGGAGTTCTGCAAGGATCAGTGTTAGGATCGTTACTGTTACCAAAATAAGTGATAAGTGAATGACCTACCAGAAGGGATTGCGACATGTGTCATTGTTTGCTGGCGATGTAAAATAAGGAGAATAAAACAGGAGCTTGAAGAATCCAGAAACTTGTATACAACACATATTAGGCCAATCATTGAGTATGAGGTCCCAGCATAGAGCCCACACCCGGTCAAAAAAGCTCGAAAAGGTCCAAAAGTTCGCAACCAGGTTAGCACCAGAACCGAGAGGAATGTACTATGAGGAGTGGATGAAGGAATTGAACCTTATGACTTTAGAAAAGCAGGGAAGAACATGATTATTACCTATGAAATCTTAGGTGATTTGATAGGGCTGATAAGGACAGTGTGTTTGAATTAAGAGAAGCAAGTTCAAGAGAACACAGGCGAAAGATGAAAACGCAGACGAGCCATAGTGATGTAAGCATTACTTTACTCTCAGGTGACTGAAAAGCCGAATGCTTTGGATGAGGCAGTCATGGATGCCAACTCAGTACACAGTTTCTAGAGTAGATATAATAGGATTAAAGGGTCAAATGTCAGTGAAGTCGAAGTGGTCTATGAGGCAGGTTCTGAAATTAAGTCTCAACCCCCAGCAAACACAACTCGGTAAGTACGTACACACACACACACACACACACACGACATCTCAATAAGGAATCCTTCAGGATCCTGTACACCGTGTACGTTAGGCCTATATTGGAGCATGCAGCACCAGTTTGGAAACCACACCTAGCCAGCACGTAAAGAAACTAGAGAAAGTGCAAAGGTTTGCAACAAGACTAGTCCCGGAGCTAAGGAGTATATCCAACGAGGAGAGGTTAAGGAAAATCAACCTGACGACACTGGAGGACAGGAGAGATAGGGGGGATATGTTAACGACATATAAAATACTGAGAGGAATCGACAAGGTGGATAGAGATGGGATGTTCCAGAGATGGGACACAGCAACAAGGGGTCACAATTGGAAGCTGAAGGCTCAGATGAATTACAGGGATGTTAGGAAATATTTCTTCAGTCATAGATTTGTCAGGAAGTGGAATAGTTTGGGAAGTGATGTAGCGGAGGCAGGATCCATACATAGCTTTAAGAAGAGGTATGATAATGCTCATGGAGTAGGAAGACTGACCTAGTAGCGGCCAGTGAAGAGGCGGGGCCAGGAGCCGTGAATCGACCCCTGCAACCACAACTAGGTGAGTACTCTCTCTCTCAACCTTTTATTAACAGTATTCTCATGACTAGAACTGGCTGAGTGCTCTGGTTCCTGTGTTTTCTTATGTGGTTCATCTGGCGTTGTGTACTCAGAGTGGGTCAAGAAGATAACATCTGGGTAATATCTACTCTTACTATTGATGAGGATGATAACCGAGGGGAAGAAGAGGAAGTGTTCTCAAGTGTCTGGCCCAGCACGCACGATAATTAATGCGTAATAGGCGACTTTAATTCGCGTGTTAGGGCTGCCAGCGATCGTTCTGTACAAGGCCACAAGAACTGTGTATTGATAGTGATCTGGTAAGCTCTAATACACAACACTACGTCAGGACTGGATGCGTCGAAAATGTTTGATTATCTGAAGTAAACGTTGATTTAAACAGGAAGTTGCACTTCAGAATAAACACAGCCATTGTTTATGTCAACAACTGTATTGGCACTTACCCTCTTCCCGCTGCTTAGTACAAGGCTGAGCTTTTTGCGTTACTCGCTTGTAATTTTTCTTTTATTTAAATATTAACTTGTGAAATTCTTATTTCGGGAAGTGTTAAGTGATCTTTTTTTTGGGGGGGGGGATTTTCGATCCACTTGAGAGAATAACTGTTATTTGGGAAACCCTGATTATTAAAGTAGAAGAGTGTTGAAGAGGCTGTAGTAGAGAAGTTTGGAGTGCGAGGGGTAAATGACAATGGCAGACCTTTAATTGGAAAAGATAGAAACTAAGATTGCAGAGGAACAATAGGGTTTTTAAAGAGGGAAAGGGATGCATGGATCAAGTGAACCTGTTAAATCATTAAGGATAAGAAGCTGTTCGTTGCATTCATGAGTTTTGAAAAGGCATATAATGTGGTGGGTTGGGTAGCGACGTGACGACTGTTGCAGAATTTTTATTAGAATAGTGAGGTTCAGGGGAGAAGGGGGTTATTTTCCAGTAAAAGTAGACCATAGAGATGTGTGATGTCACCGTGGCTGTTTAATGTGTTTATAGAAGGAGTTGTAAAATAAAAGAATGCTATAGAGAGGGGAGAGGCGTAGGTTTACAGTAGTGTGCATATTAATTGCGATTGCCAAAAACCATCTTCTCATAGGCTGGAACCTGGGTACTGATTGAACGACGGGGCCCCATCATTAACCCTAGTACCTGGTTCGATAGTTGGGGGAGATAGCCTTTCAATGAGGGTGTGTACATGCGCTGAATAAAGGTTATATACTCTTTGCATGCCACACCCCCACCCTGAGAAGGCTCAGGATTAGGCTCCCACCTCCCATTGGTAACCGTGCCGCCATGGCACCACATAATGGAACCGCTTTTCCTCTCAACCATCCAACTCTTAGATAGAGCTCAGCTTTATTCGCGACAAAAAGCCAAACCTTAAACTCAGAGCGAGACAGCAGACAGTTGGGCTAACATAGGTCCAAAGTGTGGGAGGATGGTATCCCACACTCCCTCACTAAAAAAAACCCTCACCAGGTGATAAAAAAAAGAGCTTGAAAGGGGTTACCACAGGCCCCTAACACATCCTAACCTAATATATAATTATAATTATGATTTTTAGACTCTTGATAAAGAGTCTGCCAACTTATTTTCTTTGCCTGCAATGTGTAATATTCTGAGAGAATAGGGTTGCAGTCGTAGACTCCATCTCGTGAGCCTTGTATTGTGGTTCTTCATGGCTTGGAGATATACTAGAGGGTTGTGGTCACTATAGACAGTGACCACCTGTGAAGTCTGGCCCACGTAAACATCGAAGTGCTCCAAAGCCAGTACCAACGCGAGGGCTTCTCTTTCGATAGTAGAGTAAGCCCTCTGGTGCGGCTGGAACTTCAGTGAGAAGAAGGCTACAGGCTGCAACTCCTTGTCCCCGTTTTGCAACAGTACTGCCCCAACCCCAGACTCACAAGCATCAACCTGTAATGAGAAAGGTTTGGAGAAGTCTGGAGACAAAAGAATGGGTGCAGTACACAATAATCTTTTTGCTTTCGTAAAAACATTTTGACATTCTGGGGTCCAATTAAAGGGAACTTTGTGACTGGTAGGAGAGGTAAGAGGCACTACAATATCTGAAATTTTTTTACAGAATCTTCTGTAAAATCCTATCATGCCTAGGAAATGTTGAAGAGATTTCCTATCATGTGGAACTGGATAATCTTAAATGGCAAGAACTTTAGCAAATTTAGGAGCAACTTTGCCACTACCTACTTCATGGTCTAGAAAAGTAACAGTGGCCTGGCCAAAGGAAGATTTAGATAAATTAACAGTTAAAAGAGAACTCTGGAAGGTCTCAAAGAGAGCCTTTAGCCTAAACAGGTGTTGATCCCAAGTATCAGACACCACCACGATGTCATCTAGATAAGCTGCCTTGCCTTCAATTCCTTTAATAGCCTGATGGATAAGTTTCTGGAATGAAGAGGGGGAGTTTTTCATTCCAAAGGGGGTAACTGTATATTGATAATGACCTGGAATTACGAAGGCAGAGATTTCCTTCGCCTTATCCGTCAAAGGTACCTAATAGTAACCTTTAAGGAGATCTAACTTGGACACAAAAGTAGCCTTACCCACAAGTCGATTACGTCATCCAGACGAGGAAGAGGGTAAGCATCTGTGATTGTGACCTCATTCACCTTACGGTAGTCTGTACACATGCGAAAACCTCCATCAGCTTTTTTAACAAGGATTCACGGTGAAGCCCATGGACTAGAAGACTCCTCCACTAACCCATGCTCTAACAGAAATTCTACCTCTTGCTGAAGTAGCTTCTGCTTTTCAGGATTAGCTCCCATTAGTCTCCCATTCCTTAGGTATAGGTGTTCTTGGAACCTTGTCTAATATTCCTCCTCATATTTCAGTGAGTCGCATACAGCTGTGTATTTTGCTTTGGCCCGAATATATGTTTTAAATGTTTTTTTTTTATTTCTTCATCTATATATCTAACTCTGAGAAAGATTCGAGTTTCCAGCTGTGTAGTTGACAATTTTCCCATTTACATTTTAACACAAAATCTGAAAGTTAATTATTTTTAATTTAAAATGCCAAAAAAAGTCTTATTATTACGTAAAGTATTTATGTATCAAGTAGCTCGGTTGGAAGCGCACTCAAGAGTTTAGTAGGTTTAGAGTTTCCCACATCTACGTCACGATAACCTAACGTACATTTTTTCGGCACATCCGAGAAAATATCAGGGTATGACTGTAGAAGCGCAGTTAAACTTGTTGCTTGAGTTTCAGACAGCCCCACCATTAAAGGGCTAGGGTCCTTGAGGAGGACAGAGTTTGGAAGCTTGATATTAATTTCAGAAATAGAGTGCAAAGAGTCAGAGTCGTCCTCAGAGGTAGAGGACAGAGTCATTACTGGGACTTTATCTGGTATATGAAAAGATTTTAATTGATTAATGTGGTAAGTTTTAGTTTTTGAGATATTATCAAGGGGAGATACCACATAATTTACATCAGATAATTTACTTACAATTTGCATAGGTCCCGTAAATCTAGCTTTCAAGGTGTGGCCAGGTATAGGTTCGTGTACCAACACCTTGTCTTCCGGATGGAAGGAGCGGAATTGTGCATTTCTGTCATACCTGTTTCATCTTGTTTTGAGCTGCCTTTAAGTTAGCCTTGGCTAACTGACGTGCCACCTGCAACCTTGAAGATGGGTTGTAGAGTGTTGACCTAACGTCTTCTCCCATCCATCCTTCTTTTGAGCGCCCGAAGAGGACCTCTTACATTGTGCCCAAAGATCAGCTCAAACGGACTGTACCCGGTAGACTCCTGCACAGTTTCTCTTATTGAAAACAGCAACAAAGGTAGTGATTCATCCCAGTATGTAGGAAAATGCATACAAAAAGTGCTCATCATGGTTTTTAACGTCTGATGGAGTCTTTCCAAGGCGCCTTGGGACTGAGGATGATAGGCGGTGGATAAGTTGTGGATTATCCCTAACCTAGTTAATGCTTCCCTGAATGCTTTGGCAGTGAAGTTAGTACCTTGATGACTTTGAATAGTTTTAGGAATGCCAAAACAAGAAATAAATCTGGTTAAAGCCTTGAGAATGGCTTTAGTATTAATACTGCACATGGGAATTGCCTCAGGATATCATTACTCTATCCATAATGGTAAATAAGTACTGATTTCCAGACTTTGACTTAGGTAGTGGACCTACACAATCTATAAGGAAATCTGCAAAAGGTTCTCCATCTGCAGGTATATAGGCTTGAGAGGTGCAGGTTTAATGGAATGTCCAGGTTTCCCTACTCTCTGACATTCTCAGCAACACCGGATATGATTCTTCACATCCTGCCTTAATTTTGGCCAATAAAATTCTTTTGTGATTCTATATAATGTTTTAGTAATTCCTAGCTGACCTCCTAACGAAGTATTATGAGCTATATTCAATATTTGATGTCTAAACTTTGTTGGAACCACTAACCTGTCTGACAGCTGCCGGCCTTCTATCTCCTTACCAGTCTCAGTTCAGATCAAATAGTCGTTTTTAGGTTTATACTTGACCGGATGATCTGAAAAGGATTTACCCATGGGTGCCTGAAAAGCGAAATTCAAGGAAGGGTCCTTTCGTTGTTCCTCTCGGAAGGACAGTCCCTCGGGCATGGAAGCAGAGATATCTGGCAATCCTGCAACCCTGGCCAGTTTTCCATATAAAAGTAATTGGCTATTCCGAGATCGGAGTCGTCCAAGGATACGTCAGCATTCTTGCCAGACAACCCTTGGGATGTTGCCTGAGTTATGGCCAACACTGGAGAAGAATTAATCATTATGGGTTCAGGACATACACTAGCAATGGTAATGTTATTACCCAGTAATAACATGGCATCTTTCATGGAGAATCCCTCGGATACACCCACAGTTAAGTATCCAATGTAATATTTGCACTGTACAGAAATTCTATGCAAGGGGACAGAAAATATTGCTCCTCCGAATGCTTCCAGCAAAATAGAGGATTGCAAGGAGGTGTTCTCTGAAAGGGGAAGTACTCCCTCTCTTATAAGTGAGCAATATGCTCCAGTATCTCTAAAGGTTCTGACTTCAATTGTTTTTGAGTCTTCCTGAAGGGAAATAAGACTTTGACAATAAGGAGCCATCCCTTTCTCTACTTTTTTCAGGGACGTGTTACTAGGGACACTATAGATTTTCCCTATGGGTTGGGGTTTTTGGGGGCAATTGGGACGGATGTGACCTACTTTATTACATAGGAAGCAAACGACAGGCTTGCCCTTAATTCCCTGCTGACGTTGCAACTGGTGTTGCTCTGGCTGATGCCTCTCTGGATACTGTTGTCGAGTTGCACCATGTTGAGTGGTTTGTCTCTCACTAGGTGGACCATAAGTTGAGTAGCGTGGGTCACCAGGTGACTTAGTTGGCTGACGTAGATGTTCTCCCTCCGGCTGGCACTTCATCCCCCAAGGTTGATCTCTGCTCATGCCAGGCTGATGAAAAGAGAGATGGGACTGCTCGGACAAGGAGCAGTTAGTTTCAAAGGTATCAGCCAACCTGGCTGCCTCCAATGCAGTGGTTAAGTCACGATCCTGCAGAAAGACTCTAACCTCTGGTCCCACAGACTCAGGTTGTCAACCAGAATAAGCTGCATGAGATCATTGAAGGTAGCAACACCATTTGCTTTATACCAGCTGGTAAAAGCTTTGGTCTGCTGTCACACAAAATCAACCAAGGATTGACCAAGCTGTCGTCTGCCTAATTTAAATGATTTTCTGTACTTAGCTGGGATACATGTATATGCTCCCAAAACTGTGGTCTTCACTTTATAATCAGAAAAATCAGTGTCATTTAACACTGACGTAAATTCCTGTGCTTTACCAAACAATGCTGTGTGAACCAACGACGCCCAATGCTGTTCCAGCCACCTCAAGGCTCGAGCCTGATTTTCGAAAGTTTCGAAAAATTGTTCTGGTTCTGCCTCATTGAAGCGGGGAACAAGCTGTATTACTTTCTGTAAACTAAAGTCATTTACAACTTGCGAAAACTGCCTTCTTTCTTTTTCCCTATCAAACTCTTCCTTGGCAAATGCCCTCTGTTCCCTAGTCTGCTCAAGATTGATTTTCGCCAGTTCAAGTGCCAACGCAGCTGATTCACTTTCAGGCTACCCTGCTGCACGAAACTGATAATTTTGCTCCATTGATGTATCATTTTCCTCCTGCAAGAACCTCGGAGTTTTATTCCTGGCTCCCATAGAGGGAGAAGTCTGATGTGCCATCTCCTCTTCCCGAAGTTTGTCGGTGATCAGTATACGCAGTTGTGCAGCTGTGAGAATGCGTCCATAATCAATGCCAATGGAACGAGCAATTTGCCAACAACACTGTAGGGACAATTTAGGCAAGTTAAATATAGTATATGGCGACACCAGACGTCTGACTCGTCTAGGTGGCATACCCCAATGTATAAGTTATTTGCTATACACAGTACGATTGCAGAATACCCCAACGTAACACATTATTTGCAGGATATGCTTAGCTATGCACAGTACGACTGCAGAATAATTGTACCTAAACGTAACACGTTATTTGCAGGATACGCTTAGCTATGCACAGTACGACTGCAGAATACGCACATACGCTTGCAGGGTGGATACAGAATAGCAAAGCTGACTGCAAAATCTTCACACAGCAGCAAGATTGACCGTAGCGAAGCGAGCACACCGAACAAGCTAGTAGCGAGCTGTTGAACGATCATACAATAGCAAGGCTGGCCATAGCAAGGCAACTGACATGCAAAGTTTGTGAAACGTTGGCAAAGCTAATGCAATGCCAGACAGCAAGCTACACAATGTTCCTGCTTCCAGCATCACCCTAGGCTCAACCCGTGCTCTAAGTCCAGCTCCAACTCCCGGACAGGCCCCTATATTACAACCCAGGAGTCCCAAAGGCCTGTTATCCTGGGTGTAAAGGGAGCAAAATAAACACAGCAGAAAAATTCTGACTTGTATTATCTTTCACCAATTTAGAACAGAAGTATGCACACTATGTACAACAATAGGTATTAGTGCACTTCACGATAAGCAAGGCAGAATAGAAGCCACTAGAGAGCAGACCGTGCTTCAACCAGCTCTAGAATGGGTATGACAAGGGCAGACAGGTGAGTGGTACCCACAACACCTCTGTGATTGTCAAAACCATCTTCTCATTGGCTGGAACCTGGGAACGATGGGGCCCCATCATCAACCCTAGTACCTGGTTTGCTGGTTGGGGGAGATAGCCTCTCAATGAGGGTGTGTACATGTGCTGAATAAAGGTTAAGTACTCTTTGCATGCCACACTTCCACATCTTCCTCGACGCAGCACTTCACAATCACCAGTGTCGTCAGCTATCTTCAGAATCTGACCAACAGTTGGCTTTGCTAGGCTGCTCAAATTTTCAGCGTTCTGATACTCAAATCAGCATTTTTCTAAAGTCTACAATATTCGCATGCTTCCTAGGTGTAACATTCATTATGAATTTCAGCAAGAATCATGAAATGAAGGGGGGAATTTGGTGAAACCACATTCGCTCACGGAGTACACTTGCAGGAATAGCCTTACAGAACAACAACTGTTGTAGCACTGACGAGAGTCGCATGGTTTCCAGAAGTCCGTACGAAACTACATTAATTAAGCTTTGCTCAAACCTCTGCAACACAATTATCATCAAATATTTGTTAAGTTTTACCATGAATTAAGGAAAGGCCCTAGACTTCACCTTACAAAAGCAGAGAAAGCAAATGGGATAGTAATTATGAACAAGGTAGATTATAGGGAAAAAGTGAACATGATACTAAAAGACAGCGAAATTCATGCGCCTCTTAAGGCATGAGTAAGTCAGAAGGGTCTCGCCCACGGTGGTGTGAGGAAAGAAAGGGGGAGTAACTTGAGGGTGAGAGGACGACAAGAGTTTTGGCTGTTAATAATAATAGTAATAATGTCTTTATTTGCTACAAGTACATGTACAAGGTATACAGGCTGACGTCAATGACATATTACTATATAGAAAGCTGCTTGTCATGCAGAACAATTTGGGCAAATTAGGTCAGTTTTGTCTCAGGATGCGACCCACACCAGTCGACTAACACTCAGGTACCCATTTTACTGATGGGTGAACATAAACAACCGGTGTAAGGAAACACGTCCAGTGTTTCCACCCCTTCGCCGGGAATCGAATACGGACCCTCACCGTGTAAAACGAGAGCTTGTGCCACCAGGCCACGGGGCACCTCAATTTTATCTGGCTGGTATGGTACAGTGGATATTGCTCTGGCTCACTACATATTCCAATCCCACATCATTTCCTGAGTTGTTAATAATCGTCTCATTATTTCGCTAGTCATGAAATGAAGTTTCTTAAGTGCACAATAGTGTAGGATATTATTTTAAGAATATTTACTACAGTATATTTTATATACCCTTTCCTCAGAATGGTGTTATAAATCATTGTTGTACCTCTCATTAGTGCACTCTGAAGGATGGATGGGGACAAGATTGCCATTAAATGTTGATAAATAGTTCAGAGAACCGACAAGTTGATGAATTAGACATGTGCAGCACTTGGGTATCTTTAATGAGGAAACGTTTCGCCACACAGTGGCTTCATCAGTCCTAAACAAACAAGAATGGTGAAGATCAGGAGGAGTTCGAAGTAATTAGTCCCTCAGCCTGGAGTCGATGTAATCAGGCAGGTTGCATGGCAGACACCAGAACTGTAACAGTGGTGGTGGCAGTGTGGTAGACGGCAAATACAACAATTAAGTCATTATCACACTCGCAGGTGTTTTTCACGACATCAACAGCAGCACGCATGGACGGGCTTGTGTTGTCTACCGTCAGTGTTGGTCGTGGCACTCCTACAAGATACCTGTGACTTGTTCACAGAACTCAGCCTGACCTAAATGACAGTCTAATAGTCAGTCAGGCTGTTTTTCCTACCTAAACACTACCTGGCACAGCCTAAAGGGGGTTTTTATCTTCAGTATTTCTCACATATCCTGGGAGAAACATAAGGATTTGTGGACCAAGAATGTTGGGTGTTCTCTGTACTTATGGCACCACTGCTTTACTTATTATTATGGCACCCGTTCTTCAGTTGTGCCTCTGGCACCCTTCCTTTAGTTGTCCTCGTGGCACCCCTGCTTGATTTGTTTTGTGCCATCCCCTATTTGAGCTATGCTTGTGGCGCCCCTGCTTTAGCTGTGCTTCTGGCACCCCTGCTTTATCATATTATAAATTGTATGCAACACAGACATGTTGATGAATAAGACACATGTGCAACACTTAGGTATCTTAATTGTTGAAATGTTACTATTGCACAGCAGGCTTTTTCAGTCGAATGCAGGCGGTTATTACTCTAGTGTTATAATCGCCTGTCTCCAGCGCTAAAATCACTAATGTATTCGACTGATGAGGTCTGCTGTGCAGGCCAAACTTTTCAAGATACCTAGGAGTTGGACGTGCATAGAGGTTGTGGGTATCGGCTATTTTTATGGTATCGGTGAAAAATTGCCAGTGTCAGCCCATACTTTTACATTATTACACATGTGTTTAACTGTAGTAAAATTAAGATTGAGTCATGCGACTGTGAAGGTTAATATCATACGTAGATAAATGGTTCAGAAAACCGACAACTTAATAAACCAGACACATGTGCAACACTTGAGGTATATTTATTGTGGAAACATTTCGCCACACAATGGCTTCATCAGTTCATACAAAAAATGACTGAAGATCAGAAGGAGTTTTAGGTAATTAATCCTTCAGCCTTTAGTCGATGTAATCAGCCCAACAATCTTGAAAAAAATACAGCATATGCCCGAAAAATATATTCTTTTCAATATCGATGGACGGGATGGACTGATTATATCGATTCCGGGCTGAGGGACTGATTACCTCATACTTCTTCTAATCTTCAACTGTTCCTCTTTGTATTGAACTGATGAAGCCATTGTATGACGAAACGTTTCCATAATAAAAATACCCAAGTGTTGCGCTCTGTTTAATTTACGTTACTAACTTGCACTTAAACACGAACAAAGTGTACACTGTCACATGTGACTCCTATCAGTGTGTTGCCTTTACAAGTTTAACCGAATGTTACCTCAAAGAATTTATTCAGAAAACTGTTGCTGCTCATATGGGGCACTTGTTCATGTGGGCCCCTTGTTCGTATGGACCACTTGTTCATATGGGCCCCTTGTTCATGTGACTCCCTTCATATGGCCCCTTCTTTATAAGGTCCTTTCTTTATATGGCCCTTTCTTCATATAGCCCCTTCTTCATATAGCCCCTTTTTCATATAGCCCCTTCTTCATATAGCCCCTTTTTCATATAGCCCCCTTGTTCACAAAGTCCTCTAGTTCAAGTGAGTTTCTTCTGCATGTATGTTGACAGTATGCTTACCTACCTGTTTCACAAATCTCCCGTCAGGAGTGCTGGCCTAAGGCCTAGTTTCTAAAGCTCCTACCAGAAGGCAGGCACCGGAGTTGTACCCACGCTGCCTTCCCTCTGCCTCACTTGCCGCCTTGCTGAATTCCAGTTAACATCTCTCCCTAGTACTGGCTCCTGGGTACCTTCAAACAACGTCCTGTCTGGTGTACCCATACAAGACATAAAGCCGTATCTAGTCCGTGGTGTATACGCAATCTCCACGCTACTTTCTACAGCATCTACGTCCTCCTATCTGTAAAACATATATAGCCCCCTTCTTTATGTAGCCCCCTTCTTCACACGGGTCTAGTTAATCTGAGCCCCTCTTTGCCTAGCATGGGCCAGTAGGCCTGCTCCAGTACTCCGTCACTCCTGTGTTCTTATTACCAAGGAGTTCTATTATTTATAGAACTTCTCTTAGGACTTATTTATTCTTCTTGGCTTCTTATCAAGAAGTATAATAAATATAAAGTTAAAGTTGATTTTAAAGAGTTTGCATTGAACATTAAAATGGTATAAAATACCGACAGATTGTTAGGTAAGACACATATGCAACAGTTAGGTATCTTTATTTCGAAACGTTTCGCCTACACAGTAGGCTTCTTCAGTCGAGTACAGACAAGTTGATAGAAGCAGAAGATACTTCGAAATAAAGATACCTAACTGTTGCATATGTGTCTTACCTAACAATCTGTCGGTATTTTATACCATTTTAATGTTCATTCTGTCAGACACTGCAACACAAGGGTATCTTGGTACAGACCATCAACTTCGACCTCTACTAGTGAGAACGGCTGGGTTTGAGAGGGACCTGCCCTCCCAAACCAACCTACGTCTCACCTCCTGGCACTATATAAAGGCTCCATCCTGTCACTTCAACTTCATATTGTTTCAGACAACGGAACAATGCTCTTCTCCAGACTGAGGGACTGACCACCTCAAAACTTTAAGGGTGATGGACTGATTACATCGTCTTCAAGTATCTTCTGCTTCTATCAACTTGTCTGTACTCGACTGAAGAAGCCTACTGTGTAGGCGAAACGTTTCGAAATAAAGATACCTAACTGTTGCATATGTGTCTTACCTAATAAAGAGTTTGCATTCTTGATAACTAGTCTTGCTTCAGGAAAGTAGCATCACCGAAGTGAGTGGGTGCGGTCGGTGCGAGTCTGATCTCTCTAGCATGGGCCACAATGTATATTAATGGTATTATGTAGCGACAAGTATGGGGAAGTGGGACAGAATTCTTCCTCCGTAAGCTATGCGTGTTGTAAGAGGCGACTAAAATGCCAGGAGCAAGGGGCTAGTAACCCCTTCTCCTGTATAAATTACTAAATTTAAAAAGAGAAACTTATTTTTCTTTTTGGGCCACCCTACCTTGGTGGGATACGGCCGGTTTGTTGAAAAAAAAAAAAAGTATGTGAACAGGACACATCAGAACACATCATTCATCATTCATCAATCGACACTGTCCCTAGTGGACGAAACGCTCTCGGTTAAATGCCATAAACTGCATATTGTAAATGATAATGGTATACAATACCGATAAGTTGACAAGACACACGTGCAACAGTTTGGTGTCTTTATTGCGAAACATTTCGCCAATTCATTGGGTTTCTTCAGTTGAATACATGATAATGGACTGATTATATCGTCTTTATGCTTCTCCTGTCTGTATTCGATTGAAAACGCCTAATATGTAGGCGAAACGTTTCGGAATAATGATACCTAACTGTTACACATGTCTTATCAAACTGCATATTGTATAACATAACACGGGCCAGTAGGCTTACTGCCGTGCTCCGCTGCCCGTATGTTCTATTATGTAGGCCAGGCCTCCCTAGAAGACACGGGCCGTGGGACAACATCTCTGCTTCAACCTTCTTTTCTGACTACGCCACTGAGTCGACACACCACCTTCCAAAATTCATTTGGTAGCAGGGAATAATGTTGCCAGTGTTGTCACAGGAATTGAAGAGAGAGGCTACAAAGCTTACCATGCTTTCTATATACCCTTCAACGGGTCATCCATGATTGTACTCTGAGACAGAGAGTAGTAAAAGACATCACTGTTAACCGTAAGGTAATAGTGAATCAGTTTAGTCACTTTCCTATAGAGTCTGGAGGCCCTGAAAGAAAAATTGCCAGAGTACAGGCTCATTCAGAATGTCTCCCGCTGTAATAACACTTATCTTAATTTTAAATCGCATGCTAACAAAAAAAGTCATTACAATGTATTGCTTAGATAACAAACATCTTCCATCATTTCACGGAAGTAGAATCTTAGTGCCACGTTATTTTTTATTTTTATATCAGAAAACCACTATAAGTCTTATTGAAAGAAATTGTCTTGTCTCAGGAATACTGTGTCAAATATAATATGTGTAACATTTCCCCAAGAAAGCTTTGAGTGATCCAAGATTCTCATGCTGGAGCATCACACTATCAGCTTCCAAAATATCCGCGTTAACCAGGTTCGTGAGCTACACCGCTGGCCACAGCACGATACTTTGAACATTTCTGGAATCCCAATATAAGTACAACTTCATTAATGCCTCTGTGGTGGATGAGGCATGTGAAACAATGTGAAGGCTTACTCAGCCCTGTAACAACTTCAGTAAGTATTACCAAGGCTGGCTGGCTCCTCAGGAAAATTAATGAATAGAAAAAAGAATAATAACAGTCAAATAT
Source organism: Cherax quadricarinatus (assembly GCF_026875155.1). Lineage (NCBI taxonomy): Eukaryota > Metazoa > Arthropoda > Malacostraca > Decapoda > Parastacidae > Cherax > Cherax quadricarinatus. Next base: position 47,376,714 of record NC_069413.1, on the reverse strand, counting down.
AAACACTTTATTATTTAGAAATGAAAATATAAAACAATTAAATATGAATTTTTATCCTACTTGAAAGAGAAATGAAAAATTAAATATAAAAATAATATCTGAATTCAACGCTAATATGTACAGTTAGACTGGGTGTCTGGTTGATGTTGTTGACACCGCGTATTGTAGAAATTGTAGCTGTTGCTGATGGGGAAGGGGGTCACAGATGTTGAGTGACAACCCAACGACTAGTTCTTCACAGAGTCTCTAGCCTTGAATAGTCCGTCAAGATGATAGGAACGCAGATCTTTCACCACTGCAAAGATGAGAGGTAGTTGCCTGGGGTTGACTACACTTGGGTATGCAGATAAAATTGGTGACGTCTCAGAACTTGTGTAAAGTTCGTCTCCTTCAACACTGTTTCTTTGGTTGCCAGATGACCCGAGCTGACATTCCAAGCTAGAAAGAGACAAAGGTTACCCACTGCCTAAGAAATCACTCTCCATGATAAGTAAAGTATTTAAAAAACATGGTGATTATCTAAAAGCACATGGAAATCAAGGCAGAATGAACTACGTCTTAAAATTGGTTAAAAGTTAAGCTTTTAACCAATATATCCACTAGAATAGGAGCAGAGGCTTTTACTTAAAGTTGTGTTGGAAGCTGTGAGTCAAGTGATTACCATTTGGTCGGAGCCCCACACGTCACCTTTCCGGGTGGAAAAAAAGGGGGGGGCAGATTGCGGGAGCTAGACACTGACCCTACCTTAACAAGCAGACGGGCAATCAAACTATCGTCACCATATACTCGCTCGCTACTCCTATCTGTTGAACTTTTCCCTCACAAACAAACAGTAACAAAATTGAGAATGAACTGAAAGAAACTCAGGAGAGAATTTCAGCAGCTGAAGAACATAGAGTATACCTGGTCTGCCAGCAGCATCAGCAGCATCGAGTCTGATGGAGAATCACAAGATGATGTAACCAGGACTGAAGATCTAGACGATCTACCCCTCAAGGGAGATTCCTTGACGCTGTTGATGGGCTCTTGATCTAGGGAATTGGATCTGTGCTCCGGTTCCTTTAATTGAGCCTGAATACCTTCCATCCCTCTCCCCACGTGCGCTGTATAATCCTACGGGTTTAGCGCTCCCGTGATGATAATAATAATAATAATAATAGTCTAGACAATCTTAACTGTGATAAATGTTATGACGAAATTGTAGCCAGCATTCCCAACAACCCAACCCCAACACCAACCAACACCAACCAACACCCCCACCACCACCACCACCACACCACAACCCACCACCCCACACACCACCCACCCCCACCACCACCACCACCACCACCACCTTACAGACATCTACCTCACGATCTTTTGCCAAATAAAAGAAATCATCATCCTAAACAAACGTCCTGTATTTGTATTACCAAAACATAACAAAATAGGCAAATATATGTCAGTGTCGTTATTGCCTCAAGAAAAAATATATTAAAGAGTGAAAAGGCAGAATACATGAGGGGAACAATACACGTTAACTCGCCTATAGGAGAGAGGAGCTTACCACGACGTTTCGGAAAAAGAGAAAAGGCGGTGGTATATATATATATATATATATATATATAAATATATATAATATATAATATAATATTATCTATATATAGGCGAGCGGGAAAAGGGAGGGAAAGAGAGGGAGAAGAGGAAGAAATGTATAAAAATATACATTATGTGTTACCGCTTCTTTTTATTATAATAATAATAATAATAATAATAATACAACAACTTTACATTAGTGTGATGGAAAAGAAAATCTGACAGTTTTTCCATCTGGGAAACCTTAGCGGAAATATAACGAGTTATCCTCAGCCCAATTAGTGTGAGAGTTAGTTATTTAGAAATTAATATTTCTTAAACACCACGGCATTCCATAAGTCGACTCCATTCAATGGCTATAATACCTATAATTTTTAAAGGGGTGGAACGGTAAGCCAGCGGAAGGCCTCATTCAGATGACCAAAAGCTCCAGCTGTGGGTCAGGAAACACTTGTCCTCTTTCCATGTATACCTTACCTAACCTAACCTAACCTAACCTAACCTAACCTAACCTAACCGGGTGTTGGCCTAATATCAGTCAGTTTATTGAGGTCTGTAGGATTTCTATTAATATCCGTTTTGCAATTAGGCTGAACAGACAACGTGAGGAGAGTGTCAAGATGACTTACTACTCTGTCATGGATTGTGATGTTCAACATGGGTTGTGATGTTCACCATGGATTGTGATGTTCAACATGGATTGTGATGTTCACCATGGATTGTGATGTTCACCATGGATTGTGATGTTCAACATGGATTGTGATGATCATGGATTGTGATCAAAATGGATTGTGATTATCAACATGGATTGTGATGTTCAACATGGATTGTGATGTTCAACATGGATTGTGATGTTCAACATGGGTTGTGATGTTCACCATGGATTGTGATGTTCAACATGGATTGTGATGTTCAACATGGATTGTGATGTTCAAATGATTGTGTGTTCAAATGGATTGTGATGTTCAAACATGGATTGTGATGTTCACCATGGATTGTGATGTTCAACATGGATTGTGATGATCATGGATTGTGATCAAAATGGATTGTGATGTTCAACATGGATTGTGATGTTCAACATGGATTGTGATGTTCAACATGGATTGTGATGTTCAACATGGGTTGTGATGTTCACCATGGATTGTGATGTTCACCATAGATTGTGATGTTCAACATGGATTGTGATGTTCAGAATGGATTGTGATGATCAATATGGATTGTGATGTACAACATGGATTGTGATGTTCACCATGGATTGTGATGTTCACCATGGATTGTGATCAACATGGATTGTGATGATCATGGATTGTGATCAAAATGGATTGTGATTATCAACATGGATTGTGATGTTCGGAATGGATTGTGCTGTTCAGAATGGATTGTGATGATCAACATGGATTGTAATGTTCAACATGGATTGTGATGTTCAACATGGATTGTGATCAACATGGATTGTGATGTTCAACATGGATTGTGATGTTCAACATGGATTATAATGTTCAACATGGATTGTGATCAACATGGATTGTGATCAACATGGATTGTGATGTTCACCATGGATTGTGATGTTCAACATGGATTGTGATGTTCATGGATTGTGATGATCAACATGGATTGTGTTCAACATGGATTATGATAATCACCATGGATTGTGATGATCACCGTGGATTGTGATGATCAATATGGATTGTGTTCAACATGGATTGTGATGATCACCATGGATTGTGTTCAACATGGATTGTGATGATCACCATGGATTGTGATGATCAACATGGGTTAATATTGTTTTTTCAGGATCTCCTTAATTTTCTTTGTCGTCGTCAGTGTACCTCCATTTGTGTACTAACCTATATGTGGTTGCAGGGGTTAAGTTTTAGCTCCTGGTCCCGCCTCTCAACTTGCCACTTGCCATATTCACCCCTGCCTCGTGGACCCTGTCACACCTGCTCTGAAAACTGTGTATGGAGCCCGCCTCCACCACTTCCTCATCGAGGTCATTCCACTTCCTGACCACCCTGAGACTGAAGAAATACTTCCTGACATCCCTGTGACTCATTTGTGTCTTTCACTTCCAGCTGTGCTCTCCAGTACCTGCTTCCCGCCTCTCAGACAGCCTCTCTCTATGGTGTATAGTTGGATGATTGCTGTAGCAGCTGCCTAGTGGCTTATGCACTGCCCAGGGTTCAAACCCTCCCCGTTCTCTGGTTTATTCCTGTCTGCTCTGTCAGTTCGTCTGAGTATTATGTATGTTATCACCAAACAATTCAAGTATGTATGAAATAACTCCATCTGGTAGAAATTTTAAATAACCTCATTTGGTAGGCACTTTTAATAACCCTATCTGGTAGGCCCTTTTAATAACCCCATCTGGTAGCCCTTTAAATTACCTCATCTGTTAGGGCTTTAAATAACCCCATCTGGTAGGCCCTTTTAATAACCCCATCTGGTAGGCCCTTTTAATAACCCCATCTGGTAGACCCTTTTAATAACCATTGGTAAGGCCCTTGTAAATACCCGTATCTGGTAGGCTCTTTTAAATAACCCACTGGTAAGGCCTTTAATAATGCGTTGCTTCCAGAATTAATAACATTGAGAGCTCATAAAGTTGTGTAGCCTTATATAGTATAAAAAACATCTTTGGCCCTTTTAAAGTTTGGTGAGGCCTTTAAAAAAAATCAAAATAGTATACCTTTAAATAGGTTGGCTTCCCAAATAAAAAAATTAGGAACGTCCTTAAATTGGGGTTTCCTTTTTATGACTAAAAAAAAATTAATTTAATTTTAAGGGAAAAATTGGTTATATTTAAAAAAAATTTAAAAATGAATTTTAATTTTAAATTTTATGGTGGGTAGTCCCAAAATTAAGGGAAAAATAATCATGAGGAAATTTAGGGAAAATTGAGGCAAAAAGAAAGAACCCTGTTTTTTTTTGAAGAAACACAGGGTTATATTTGGGTTAAAAATTTTAAAGAAAGGGAAGGGCATAATCATATATAAATAATTTTAAATTAAAAAAATTTTTAAAAATAAATTTATATTATTGGGGTGATGGCGAAAACCCGGGGAAAAGAAAAAAAAGAGAGAATGTGATGATATGCAACCTTTCCACCCCAAAAATTTTTATTTTTTGTAAAAATAATTTTTGGGGCGATAAAAAAAGGTTTTAGCTTAAATATTGCTTTTTTAAAAAAGGGAAGGAAAATTTTTTTTAAAAAAAATTGCCAAAAAAATTAAAATTAACAAAAAAAAATTTATTTTTTGGGTTTTTTTTAAAAATTTTGAAAAATTTTTTAAAAAATTTTTGGGTTGGAATTTAAATTTTTGAAATAATTATAATTTTTAAATTTTTTAATAAAAAAAATTTTTTTTTTTTTAAAAAAAAAAATATTTTTTTTTTTAAAAAAAATTTTTAAAAAATTATTTTAATATTTTTAATGGTTTTAAAATTGGGAATTTTTTTTAAATAAAATATATTATATATATATATAATATATATATTTATAATATATATATATATATGTGTGTGTGTGTGATTTTTTTGCTTGGTTAAAAGGAAGTCAATACTATGTACATAATGTCGTTTTATTTGAGGAGAAAAGATGAGAATGTAGTTATCAATAAACTAATAATTAAATAGAGAATAATTCAGTGTAGTGTTGATCAGTGTTGTGGCGCTGGTGATACACTCAAGAGTCTCGGACAGCTGAAGCCCTGAAGCTCAACATTTCAGGAAACGAAACTGTGAACTTTTGTTTTGGTGTGTAAAATCTATCTCGGGTAAGCTAGTGGATGCTGTATTACTGATGCCCAGTATTGGTACGTCAGCGTCATGAGACACTTTCCTGTTTACTGACGAACAAGCCACCAGAACATCAGTAAGAGAAAAGTAATAGACTCTGGGATGGTGTAGCCATTGCTCTGGGAAACGTTACATGAGTCACATTAAAGGAATATGTCGCTGGTGAGCTGTGTTCTAAGTAAAACAAAGAGAATAACCAACCTGTTCGGAAATCTCACCTGTCAAACACGAAGTAATAAGAAACCAGGTTACATTCATGTTCTTCCAGAAGAAGCAGCAGATATTATTGAACGTAAGAAACATGATAGCAAAACAAGACGGTGTGTCAGTTTTATCGCAGAAGGAGAAGGGAAAACTAATGAAGGTTACACAGTAATGGTGAAACAGACGGAGTAAAATATTGAAACCTAATATAATTTTTTGTCATTAAAGAAATCAGGTAGGATTCAGTAAGTACAAAGATTGTCTTTAAGTACTAATCAACAAGTTTAATTTGCGTCTGAATATATATATATATATATATATATATATATATATATATATATATATATTTTATATTATATATATATATAAACACTGATCTCTGGCTGAAGGAGACTCGAACCTACGAACCTTAGGACAGGTACGCAGTGCTTTTTAAACCCAAACTACCCACATTGGACAATACCTTGGCGTGTAGCATGCGCTACACGTTTGATCCCAAAGGGAGCCAGCTTTTAGGGAGAAGGCTTACAAAATTTCAAACTCATCCCCCGCATGCATCAGCCTGCTAGAGATTTGAACAATGCAAGGATTCGCGAGAGCATGCGAAATATTTCGAAATATTTCGCATGCCCTCGCGAATTCCTTGCATTGTTCAAATCTCTAGCAAGGCTGATGCATGCAGGGGATGAGATGAAAAGCTGTAAGCCATCTCCCTGAAAGCTGGCTGCCTTGGATCAAACGTGTAGCGCATGATACATGCCAAGGTATTGTCCAGTGTGGGTAGATTGGTAAAGCACTGCGTACCTTGTCCTAAGGTTCGTAGGTTCGAGTCTCCTTCAGCCAGAGATTAGTGTTTGTGTATATTTCGCATGCTCTCGCGAATTCCTTGCATATATATACAGTGGTCCCTCGTTGTTCGTAATTAATCCGTTCCTGGAGCCGTTACTATAAATGAAATTTACGATTTACGAATCAATTTTCCCCTTAAGAAATAATGTAAATACAATTAATCCGTTCCTGACACCCAGAAGTATTAAAACAAAAAAAATTTTAACATGAAATATACATGTAGTACATAAACAATACAATGGGAAATGATGAATGAAACATTAACAGCATAACACTTACCTTTATTGGAGATTCTTCTTAGTGTATGGGAGACTGGAGGGAGAGAGAGTGGATTGTTTTATAGTTTGGAAGGGGAATCCCCTTCCATCAACACCTCAGGTACCATTTGCTTTTCTGGGGATGCTTCTCTTCTCTGTTTCTTAATGCCACTAGGACCACCTTGAGAGTTACTGGAGTCCTGTCTCACAAAATAACTGTGGAGAGAGCTCTGTTTCTGGCGTCTCTTTAACACTTCCCTAAAATGGCCCAAGACTTTGTCACTGTACATGTTGCCAATATGGCTTGCAACAACCTTGTTAGGGTTATTTTTCTTCATAAAGCTTTCCATCTTACCCCACATAGTAAAAATCTCTTTAATTTCTGAAGAAGGCACCTTCTTCCATCTCTCTTCCTCCTCCTCTGCAGCAAGATTCTGAGCTGCGAAGTGTTGCTCTTCCTGCCGAAGCTCTTGCAGCTCTTCAGTGGTGAGCTCTTCATTGTGGTCTTCCACCAATTCTTCCACATCCTCCAAACTCACATCCAACCCCATGGAACTCCCCACTGTCACAATTGATTTTACAACAGACATAGGCTCATTAGGGTCAGTCCCAAATCCTTCAAAATCCCTCTTGTCGACACAATCTGGCCACAGTTTTCTCCAGGCAGAGTTCAAAGTCCTGGTAGTCACTTCCTCCCAAGCCATACCTATAAGGGTTATACAGTGGAGGATGCTGAAGTGTTCTCTCCAAAATTCTCTTAGGGTCAAGTGAGTGTCTGTGGTCACAGTCAAGCACCTGTGAAACATTCCTTTTGTGTATAGTTTTTTAAAGTTTGCAATAACCTGCTGGTCCATGGGTTGGAGGAGAGGAGTGGTATTCGGGGGCAAGAACTTTACTGTGATGAACCCAAACTCCTCGAAAATTAGGTCATCCAAGTTTGGAGTATGAGCAGGTGCATTGTCCATTACTAGCACGCACTTGAGATCCAATTTTTTTTCGAGGAGATACTCCTTCACACTAGGGCCAAACACTTCATTGAACCACTCGACGAAAATTTCCCTCGTGACCCATGCCTTACTATTAGATTTCCAAAACACACACAATTTACTCTTCATAACATTATTTTTCCTGAACACTCTGGGATTTTCAGAATGGTACACTAGTAATGGCTTCACTTTGAAATCCCCACTAGCATTCGCACAGAACATTAGTGTCAGCCTGTCTTTCATAGGCTTGTGTCC
>NC_069413.1:47328790-47363790 GCF_026875155.1 Cherax quadricarinatus | reverse complement strand
AAAGCAGCTGGAACTGATGGGATCATGACAGAAATGTTAAAAGCAGGGGAGGTGATATGTGTTGGAGTGGTTGGTACTTTGTTTAATAAATGTATGAAAGAGGGAAGGTACCTAGGGATTGGCGGAGAGCATGTATAATCCCTTTATATAAAGGGAAAGGGGACAAAAGAGATTGTAAAAATTGTAGAGGAATAAGTTTATTGAGTATACCAGGAAAAGTGTACAGTAAGGTTATAATTGAAAGAATTAGAGGTAAGACAGAATGTAGGATTGTGGATGAGCAAGGAGGATTCAGAGTGGGTAGGGGATGCGTAGATCAAGTGTTTACATTGAAGCATATATGTGAACAGTATTTAGATAAAGGTAGGAAAGTTTTTATTGCATTTATGGATTTAGAAAAGGCATATGATAGAGTGGATAGAGGAGCAATGTGGCAGATGTTTCAAGTATATGGAATAGGTGGTAGTTACTAAATGCTGTAAAGAGTTTTTATGAGGATAGTGAGGCTCAGGTTAGGGTGTGTAGAAGAGGGAGATACTTCCCGGTAAAAGTAGGTCTTAGACAGGGATGTGTTATGTCACCATGGTTGTTTAATATATTTATAGATGGGGTTGTAAAAGAAGAAAATGCTAGGGTGTTCGGGGAGAGGGTGGGATTAAATTATGGGGAATCAAATTCAAAATGGGAATCAACACAGTTACTTTTTGCTGATGATACTGTGCTTATGGGAGATTCTAAAGAAAAGTTGCAAAGGTTAGTGGATGAGTTTGAGAATGTGTGTAAAGGTAGAAAGTTGAAAGTGAACATAGAAAAGAGTAAGGTGATGAGGGTATCAAATGATTTAGATAAAGAAAAATTGGATATCAAATTGGGGAGGAGGAGTATGGAAGAAGTGAATGTTTTCAGATACTTGGGAGTTGACGTGTCGGCGGATGGATTTATGAAGGATGAGGTTAATCATAGAATTGATGAGGGAAAGAAGGTGAGTGGTGAATTGAGGTATATGTGGAGTCAAAAAAAAACGTTATCTATGGAGGCAAAGAAGGGAATGTATGAAAATATAGTAGTACCAACACTCTTATATAGGTGTGAAGCTTGGGTGATAAATGCAGCAGCGAGGAGACGGTTGGAGGCAGTGGAGATGTCCTGTCTAAGGGCAATATGTGGTGTAAATATTATGCAGAAAATTCGGAGTGTGGAAATTAGGAAAAGGTGTGGAGTTAATAAGAGTATTAGTCAGAGGGCAGAAGAGGGGTTGTTGAGGTGGTTTGGTCATTTAGAGAGAATGGATCAAAGTAGAATGACATGGAAAGCATATAAATCTATAGGGGAAGGAAGGTGAGGTAGGGGTCGTCCTCGAAAGGGTTGGAGAGAGGGGGTAAAGGAGGTTTTGTGGGCGAGGGGCTTGGACTTCCAGCAGCGTGCGTGAGCGTGTTAGATAGGAGTGAATGGAGACGAATGGTATTTGGGACCTGACGATCTGTTGGAGTGTGAGCAGGGTAATATTTAGTGAAGGGATTCAGGGAAACCGGCTATTTTCATATAGTCGGACTTGAGTCCTGGAAATGGGAAGTACAGTGCCTGCACTTTAAAGGAGGGGTTTGGGATATTGGTAGTGTGGAAGGATGTGTTGTGTATCTTCATACGTATATGCTTCTAAACTGTTGTATTCTGAGCACCTCTGCAAAAACAGTGATAATGTGTGAGTGTGGTGAAAGTGTTGAAAGATGATGAAAGCATTTTCTTTTTGGGGATTTTCTTTCCTTTTTGGGTCACCCTGCCTCGGTGGGAGACGGCCGACTTGTTAAAAAAAAAAATAAAATTATATATATATATATATATATATATATATATATATATATATATATATTATATAAATTTTAAATATTTTATTTTAATATATATGTAATATAAATTATATATATTTATTGCTTTTTCCAGCAGCGCTTCGGATCGCCATCCCACACCCCTTTCTACGCCAGCATTTCTCCCTCGGATCTGGGCCTATTTCCCGAGCATACCTCCTGGAGCTTAATCTCGAGAAATCCAGATAACCAACCCGGTCACTTTTCCTTCATCCACCCGGTATATAACCGCATAACAAATACCAAAATTATATTCTTCATGACCAAACCACCCTAACGACCCATCTAACGTTCGTTAATCATACCTTCTGATTTCTTCATTCCTTATTCTCTGCATAACATTCACACCACACATTTCCCTCAGATGCAACAACATTTCCACTGCCTCCAGCCTCCTGCTGCGAAATTCACGCACTATAAGTGAGAGGGGAATGAAGCAAAATGGTGTCACTTCATTAAAGGTGTTTACACCAGTGCTGGGAACGGTTTTCAAATCATTGCGTAGGGAAGCAACAAGTGCAGACACCACTGCCACCTAGGGAAGCCTACCTTCACCTTGCTCTAACTTTGTAATTTTGGCATCAAACTGAATTACGATGCAAGAGACTGTAATAATAAATGAACTGGCCTTTCAAAGATAGTAGAGAGGGGGGAAGGTTCCTTGATGCTGGTGATGGGCTCTTGATAACAGCAACTTCAGCAAGATACCCTTTCCTTGGCTTGAATTTGATTACCTCCCATTTCTTACGCTTTGTATGGCCCCTCCGGTTAGGTTAGCGATTCTTCATTAATAAGAAGAATAATAAATAACCAGTAATTAGGTATCCCGTTAGGGAACTATTAAGTGGCTGCGTGATTTTTTCCTTTTTTCCTTTTTATTTCGTCCAAAACAAGAAAAGGCTCCAATCGATCAGCTTTAAATTGAGGCAAGATTCATGCAGCAGTTGGCGCCTGCAGGTTTCCTATGACCAAAGTTGTAGAAACCATTCCAAAATTCCTGGAATGGGTCTGATTACTTTCAGAAGCCTCTGCTGCTTGGCTTCCCCTCAAGGAAGGTTCCTTGATGTTGGTGAGGGGCTCTTGATTTAGGGAATTTGATCTGTGCTCCAGTTCCCCGAATTAAGCCTGAATGCCTTCCACATCCCCCCCCCCAGGCGCTGTATAATCCTCCGGATTTAGCGCTTCCCCCTTGATTATAATAATAATAATAATAATAATAATAATAATAATAATCCTTGGCTTCAAACGTTCAAATTTCGACGACGGCGGAGAACGAAATTTGAGTGTGGAGGCGCACGTCACCTGCCAATTTTACGTGTAAAACCGTGTGAAATATTTACTCCGTGAAATCGTGTTAAATAAATTTCAATTTACCTCTTCTGAATGACTACTTCTACTGCTACTAATAATAATAATCTTTATTTCTACAAGTACATGATACAACTTAAACAAACCATAGCTGACATCACTGACATACTATACAGAAAGCCCCTGGTTATACAGAACGTTTCGGGCAACCTAGGTTAATTTTATCCCCAGGATGCGACCCACAACAGTCACCTGACACGCAGGTACCTACTTACTGCTAGGTGAGCTGGGACAGCAGGTGTCTTAAGGAAAACATGACCCAATGTTTCCACCCGTACCAGGGATCGAACCAGGGACTTCAATGGCTGATTTATCTTATAGAGGATAGTACCCATTAAGTTTAGCTCAGGGTCAAGCAGATTGGTTACTGAAGTAAATTAGAACAAGCTTGGAATACGTGGAATTTGTGCAGTAACTGGAGAATGACTCTTGTGATCGGCATCAAATTTTCAGCCTTGGTGCTTTCCAGACAGTCATGTTAGTGTTATTGGAATGTACAAGTCACAGTGTCTGCTTTATTAACAAATTAAAAGTGATTCTGATTTCTGTTTACTAACTAAAGGTCTTTTCGATCGGCTTCAAGCTAACCACCAACATACCTACCTGTCTACCTACCTACCTACCAACGTATCTACCTACCTACCTACCTACCTATCTTCCCACTTTTTCTTTGCCTCTTCCGTCTCTCTTCCTGCCTCTCTACCTCCCTCCCTGTCTCTCATTCTCCCTCCCTGTCTCTCACTCTCCCTCCTCTCTTTATCTCTCTCTCTCTCTCTCTCTCTCTCTCTCTCTCTCTCAGTGTTAGAACAAGTTGAAGATACATTGGTACTCGCTGGTGAATAAGTCAGCATGGACAAACTTGGATCATTTTGGCGTGATTTTTCGCCAAATAGGAATAATTTTGGCGTGCTTCTCCGCCAGACATGAATAATTTTGGTGTAGTTCTCTGCCAAACTTGAATAATTTTGGCGTAGTTCTCCGCCAAACTTGAATCATTTTGGCGTAGTTCTCCGCCAAATTTGGATAATTTTGGCGTTCTTATCCGCGAAACATGAATCATTTTGGCGTGGCTCTCTGTAAAACTTGGCGTATTTTGGCGTGGTTCTTCGTCACAAACTATTTTTGCGTGGTTGTGCGCCAACGAGTGGCTGACAACGAGCCTGGGTGGGCGTGCAGTCGTTGTCAGAGTAATAACGATTTTCTCTTCATTGTTATATCGATCACTTGATAAGACTAGACGCTTGTTATCGACAAGTAGCTATCTGATCCTGGCCAGATAGTGAGGGCTGCTGCAGGCTGGGATAGTGCAGGCTGGGTTGCTGCACGCTACTGTAGGCTTGGCTGCTTCACGCTGTGCTGGTGCAGGCTGTTCTGGTGCAGGCTGTGCTGGTGCAGGCTGTGCTGGTGCAGGCTGAGATAGTGCAGGCTGTATTTTTTAAGCAAGGACTCTCTCATTTTACTGAAAAAGTCAAGTGTAAATTCACTGTTACAACAACGCCACGATAACTACTATTAAAATAAACAAATTAAATTAATATGTTGAATGTTGATTCTAAGTTAATCTAGGTTGACCTAAGACCTAAGAGTATAAACAATATTATGTTAACTTTAACAGTGTTAAGTTACTGTGTTAACTCTGGTTGAAAATTAAATATCTAAAATATTATTTTAAGAGGAAATCCCACGTTAGACAATAAACGAGGAAGAACGATAGACTGTATATTTCGACTTGTAGCCGAGGTCCTCTTCAGCAGATACAAAGGAGTGAGGAGAAAGACCAGGTATTGAGAGGAGGAGTAGAGAGAGTGGGAGCGAGGCTGTATAGTGGGCAACCTTCTTTTAGCGTGTTTTTGTATGAGAGAAAGATACGTATGTGATTATCAAGACATTTACTGAGGACACGTTTCACCCACCAGGGGATTCTTCAGTCCAATGAGTTTCTGACATATGCTGTGAACGTAACGAAAGAATTGGGAGGCACTGCACGAGGTCTGCTGACCTGCAACTTTACAAGACAGCTCGTGTTTGAGGTTGTATTATTGTGAGGACGTCTGGTCTGCTGTGTGAATGTTATTAAACTTACTGCTGCAATTTGTTTTTAATTCATATTTGGTTATCACATCTGGTTTGAAATTTCCCTTGAAAAGTTATTTTGGCGTAATTTATATTAACGTCGGTTCGCTTGATTTCATTTGTTATGGTTCTTGAAATAAACAAACCATACCACGGGCGGGGTTAGCCTGTGCTGATCTTCCTATGGTGTGTAAATATACCTAGTTGGATGTATCTTTTGTGGCTAGCTGGCCCAGTGGCTAACGCGACGATCTGGAGTTTGAGACTCTGATCGCGGGTTCTGACCCCGCCCGTGGTATGGTTTGTTTGGAATCGTGTTATTACGATTTCGTGAGTCTTCTTGAAGTAGTTCCGTAGAGGAGAATCATCATAACCTTAGCAGACTTCTACTAAAACCTCAAAGTTGTCTGCAGTCAGATTTTCACTCAAATACTGAGATTCATCTCTATGTTCCCGTAAAATAACCTTCTACTGATTTCAATATTTCTCGTTTCGATTTACCTCATTAATGAGAAAATCGATTAGGTGATGGATATTACTTTTCCTCTCAACTGATTCTAAGAAACTTTGTGATTGTATCCAGCATCAGAATGACTCTTCGTGCGGGGTTTTCTTTCGTTGTGAGTGCACATGTTATATTTGTGAAGTGCCTTCCTGCCGAAACTCCAGGTATGTACCTCTGTTGCAGAGTTCTGTGAATGCAAGATGTACCTCTGTTGCAGAGAGAGCACAGTTAATGATAAATGTACCTCTGTTGTAAAGAGAACACAAATGCAAGTTGCACCTCCGTTACAGAGAGATCACAGTAAATGCAAGTTGCACCTCTGTTACAGAGAGATCACAGTAAATGCAAGATGCACCTCTGTTGCAGAGAGATCACAGTAAATGCAAGATGTACCTCTGTTGCAGAGAGATCACAGTAAATGCAAGTTGCACCTCTGTTGCAGAGAGATCACAGTAAATACAAGATGCACCTCTGTTGCAGAGAGATCACAGTAAATGCAAGATGCACCCTGTTCGAAGATCCAGTAAGCAAGATGCACCTCTGTTGCAGAGAGATCACAGTAAATGCAAGATGCACCTTCAACAGAGGAGGAAGGCAGCGTCTATCTTATCGTTAGAACTAACACAACTGCATCACAGGAAATTTGCAATTCTCTCCAGGAACTTAATGATTTCTCAGCAGTTTGTATATCCGGCGAGTGAACAAGACAGACATGGTCATTGTATGGGTGTCTACGTCACTGTCACACGAATTACTTGTCATTTCTGTTGTAGAAGCTGTTGGAGGCTGGTGATAGACTATTGAGATGAAGTTGGGAAGGCTGTTGTCGCTGTTCATCAGCAACATCTGTCTTAGGGTGATGTTCTATCTTACGTTCACTAAAAGAATGAAAAAGGCAGAATTAAAACTTACATTCCATTAAGATATCGTTAATTACATACCATTCATGGCAGTAATAGATCGTTAATTTTTATTTATGTAAAGTTATGCAAACTTAATATCAAAAATTTAAAGAAGGATTACTTCTGAATTTCATGTTTACAGAAGACTAAGATTGTGCACGAGATTGGCACTGTATGCGTTACTATGATACAGACTCTGTGCACGAGAGTGGCACTCTATGCGTTACTATGATACAGACTGTGATTGTGCACAAGAGTGGCACTGTGTGCGTTACTATGATAGACTATGATTGTGCACGACAGTGGCACTGTATGCGTTACTATCATACAGACTAAGATTGTGCACGAAAGTGGCACTGTATGCGTTACTGTGATAGACTCCTTAGGAATGTGCTTGTATCAGTTCATTATTCATAAGCCATTACTGTGCAAATTGACGACTTATTTGTTGAAGGGTCTAAAACTGATGACTTGTCGAAGAGGTCTACAATTGATAACTTACTGAAGAAATCTGAAATTGGTGACTTGTTGAAGAGGCCTAAAACTGATGCTTGGCGTTTCATTTTTCGAAATACCTGTACGTCAGATTGCCTGTGTGGTGTCGTAGCGAGACGACGCCTTGCCACACACTACACCTGAGGTCGCTCACCTATAACTGATTCCAGGTGACCGTTTAACCCAGGCCACTCGCTGAAAAATGGAAACTATATGGGGTGTGTGCATGGTGACACTCTCCCACCCCCAGCATCCACTACTGGACAGTGAGAGTCATGAAGGAGGGTGTCAGATGTGCATGATGACACTTTCCCACCCCAGCATCCAGTACTGGACACAGAGTCTTACAAAGCTTGACACACTCATGGTAACACTAGGTACTATGTGATCCTACGGATTTAGGACTTTCTAGTTAATATAATAATGATTATTTTAGTTTTACTTTGTGTGATGATACGCGATAATTTGCCCAGAGCGCATTGTAATGCAGTGAGCAGAAGTTGAATGGAAAAGGTCTTAAATGTATACGTAAAACACTGTTGATAATATGACACAGATCACTGAAGTGTGTAACACTACCAGGTGACTCAGGTGAAGTGTGTAGCAAAGCTGAGAAACGAGAGAACAATCTCTTAAGCTTATGAATTATCATACAATAAATGTTATTTCTTAGAAGATCCACCTACTTACCTGGAGGGTATTCCGGGGATCAACGCCCCCGCGGCCCGGTCCATGTGTAGACAGCCAATGCTGTCTGCCAGCTTAGTTCATATTTCGCGGCACTCAAGTACTGCTCTCTCTAGGCCTGCCCAGGTTAGTGGGACGCTGGTTCCACTCGCTCTCACTCACTCAGCGGCCTAGAGAGGGCAGCACTTGAGTGCCGCGAAATATGAACTAAGCTGGCAGACAGCATAGACTGTCTCTGCAGACAGTACTAGCTGTCTACACATGATCAGGCCGCGGAAGGTAACGAAAGACCGATCCTCCAGTGTTTCACTCACATTTTTATCGTATATTTGATTTCTACACTAAAAATGCGTTGTAATGTAAATCCAGCTTGAACCGCAAATGTGTTAAGTTTAGCTTCCAGGTTGAAAATTTGTCAGCCAGCTGTAATGTATCCTGTAAAATCTAGCTGTAGTCAGGTGGTTTAAAGCAGTGGCTCCTGGAACAAGAACTGCTCTAAAGTTTAGCTTCAGTCATGTGGTTTAAAGCAGAGGCTCCTGGGACAAGCACCTCTATGGCCTCAGCACAGTGGTGACTCGAGTATTTCCTGGTTGAAGAGTAACAGTCACACTACCGTGGCTTGAACAATTCAAGAATAATCCTCAGTCATGGGAGGAAACTAAAGGCGGTTCTTCGGTCTTGATGATGGTCCAGGAGGGACCGAAACATCGTTTAATTTCGTGCACTTATTGCAGTGATTGATTCCTGGTACTGCTGAGCTGTGGTGCTTCCACTGACCAGCAGGGATTTCTCTCTTGATTCCCTTAAATATTTCCAAGTCTTTTTATCACTAACAACAACAAACACAATCAGTATCACAAAATAAGCACAACAACCATGAAACAATTACAATATGTGCTACAACAACAAGAAAACAGGGACAAAAAGTACAACAACGTACAATGAGACGACAACCAAAGCAACACGACGATCACAACACAATCACGACAACCATAACATCACAACCACAGCACCGCTACAATCACAACAACTACAGCACCACAACAATGACAACCACATCAGCACAAACACAGCACAACCATCACGGCCACAGCACCACAGACATGATAACGACGTAAAATAGTTTAAGATAAGATTTCGTTCGGATTTTTAATCCCGGTGGGTTAGCCACCCAGGATAACCCAAGAAAGTCAGTGCGTCATCGAGGACTGTCTAATTTATTTCCATTGTGGTCCTCAATCTTGTCCCCCAGGATGCGACCCACACCCAGGTACCTATTTGCTGCTAGGTGAACAGGACAACAGGTGTAAGGAAACGTGTCGAAATGTTTCCACCCGCCGGGAATCGAACCCGGGCCCTCCGTGTGTGAAGCAGGAGCTTTAGCCACCAGGCCACCGGGCCTGTTTTCCTCTTCTAAAATTGTCATCACTTGATAGCCATTCCTAGTTACCTGCATCTTATTCTTAACCTTTCTTCTCACAGGTGAGTGTGGCGATCAAGACTGTTACCTGCACGAAGCAGCACAGGTGAGTAAGCTGGTGTTGTCAGCCACGGGTTTAGGATTGTCCTTCATGTCTAGTCCTACCTCAGTCCTCCATGTTATCTAGAAGCTGGGATTGGGTAGGGTGTAGACCATGTGATAAAAGTGTGTACTCGAGGGACTTAGCATAATTCCAGAGTTCTGTACTGACTGTTGCTCTGTGCATCTCAGGGTCGTGTGATGGAGGGGGTGAGGTGGTAGTCAGACAGATGTGGGTAGTGGTGTAGGCGCTGTGTTAGGGGACGGAGTGGAGTGCCACTTTAATGTGGGTATTGCTATTTATTAAATGGCATCGATCATTAAAGGACACTAGGAAATGGAGAAGAGATTCTTGGCGTCATTAGCAAGGAGGACAAGGTAACATGTAAGCCGAGAGAATGGTGCCGGAGAAACATTAAGGAGGAATATCTTTAAAAATTTCCAGTAATTACGGTTACGTAAACAAATACATAGGCCATTCATTAATTCATTCTCTCTCTCTCTCTTTCTCTCTCTCTCGCTCTCTTTCTCTCTCTCTGTCTCAGTCTCTACTCTCTCTCTCTATTCTTTCTTTCTCTTTCTCTCTCTCTCTCTCTTTCTTTCTTTCTCTCTCTCTCTCCTTCTTCACATCCTCTCCTCTCTCTCTTCTCTTCTCTCTCTCTCTCTCTCATTCAACACACACACATACAACACACACTCCACACACACACACACAAGACACATACACACACACCAACACACACACACACACACACAACACACCACACACACACATACACCCACACACACACACATACACCCACACAACACTCCACACACCCACAACACTCACCACATACACACACACACACACACACACCACACACACACACACACACACACACACACATACACACACACACACACACACACACCACACACACACACACACACACACACATACACCCACACACACACCATACACCCACACACACTCACACACACCCACACACACTCACACACATACACACAAAACACACACACACACACATACACACACACACACATACACACACTCACTTTCACTCACACTTTCACACACACACACACACACACACACACACACACACACACACACACACACACACACACACACACACACACACACACACACACACACATTCAGCAGACGTGGGTGACAAGGCTCCGAGAACTTCAGTGTTTTTAAGGCGTGCAGTAACTGCTAGCAGTAATCAGTGGTAGTGACAACGTCAGTGAACAATCCTACGAGTGATAACTAGAGTTATTAGTTAAAAAAAGTCGAGAGGAAGCCTGAAATCATTAATATTTCAAAGTGTCAAACTGTTAGTGGCTAGTAGGCTTCTGTTGCTACACAGATTCAAATATACAAAGATTCAAGTGAGTGTGGAAGCCGGTAGTCAAGAATTTCGAGAGATTGGATAACAAGTGAAATGTGGGGCACCATACAGTGAGAGTGAAAAAGGTAATAAGCAAAAGTAGAAAGGAAAAAATAAAATATATAACAAGGGAAGGTGGCAGTAGGCCTGCTGAAGCAGTGACGTCACAACCGTTGTGTCACATTATACATATAAAGTGTAACACCGAATGTGAAGTGTATTCTATTATAAGTGAAGTGTATTCTATCATAAGTGAAATCACTTGAGGGACACGGGATGTATGAGCATATATGGCTATAAACATCACGGGTGAAGAATTTTCAAAATAGTGATAGAAGGCATATGTACGACGACTATGTCATCAGCATCTGGCAACTTGTCATCGCATCACTGCCAGCGCAAGTATCACTCACCTGTTGGGGTTGTTGTGGGGTTCTGAATCCTGGTCTTGCATCACTGTTAGATACTGGTCACGCACTCCTGCAAGCTATTACCAGAATTAGAGCAGAAATAGCATAGATAAGGTGAAGATAGTGTTGACTAGCGAGGGGAAGCCTAGTGAGGGGTGACGTCAGACACTCCTAGAAGCTGAGACAAGCTAAATTTTACAACCTAGTTACTTTATGTGTTTTATAAGTAGAAGTGATAAGTGCTAGAATCACTGTTGGTAATTTTAGAAATACTGGTATTACTACTGATATTTATTAGCAGTATGAATACTTAGAAGTGGGGGCACACATACATACACACGCACACACACATACACAGGATTTCATACCTTCCTGTTAACTGACCTGAAATCCCTCCCTCTCTTTCTCTCTCTTTCTCTCTCAATACCTATCTCTCTACCTCTCTTTACCCATCTCTCTCTACCTATCTCTCAGTACCTGTTTCTCTACCTCTACCTATCTCTCTACCTATCTCCCTCTCTACCTATCTCTCTCACTACCTCTATCTATACCTCTCTCTACCTATACCTCTATCTATACCTCTCTCTACCTATACCTCTACCTATACCTCTCTACCTATACCTCTCTCTACCTATACCTCTCTCTACCTATACCTCTCTCTACCTATCTCTCACTACCTATCTCTCTACCTATCTCTGCCTTTGCCTATCTCTCTCTCTTTCCCTCTCCCAACTCTCTGTTCTCCCATCTCTTCCCTATAACATCTTTCCCTCTAACACCTCCCCCCTCTAACGTCTCTCCCCCTCTAACATCTCTCCCCTCTCCCATTTCCCATCTCTCTCTCCTCTATCTCCCCCTATCCTCTCTCTCCCCTCTCTTCCATCTCCCCCTCTTTCCCCCCTTCTCCCCCTTTCTCTCCCCCTTTCTCTCCCCTCTCTTTGCCCCTCTCTCCCCTCTCTCCTATCTCTCTCTCTCTCTCTCTCTCTCATCCCTTTTCCCTTCTCACTCTCCCCCTCTCTCCTCCCTTTTCCCTTCTCACTCTCTCCCTCTCTCCTACCTTTCCCTTTTCTCTTTCTCTCTCTCACTTTTCTCTTAAAAAAAAAATATGGTGGGGACTCGCAGGAACCAGGGATCACATGAGAATGGTTCTGGTAGGGAGGAGTGGATGGAGGAGCAGTGGAAAAGGATGGAACAAGAGTGGGAGAGAAAATTAGAAGAGCTTTCTGAAAAAATGGAGACAGAGCTTTCTGTGAAATTAGAAGAGAGGTTGGAGAAGGAGAAGAAGAATTGGGAGGCACAAGCCGAAACTGCAATAACCAGAATAAGGGTCCTAGAAGATGAGGTAAACAGGCTGAAGCAAGTTATGTGGGCATTGACCAGAGAAGACACAGCATATGAAGCTGAGAGGCTGAACAGGAAGGAGGGAGATATGAATTATGTGAAGGCCATATCAACCTGCCAAGAAGGGCCAAGGAGTGAACAGGGAGAGCAGCTGGGTGCAGGCAGAGAGGGGATTAGGTCAAATGCAGAGGCACAACAATGCTACCAAGAGCCACTGGAAAAAACAAGGGAGAAAATGACCATGTACAGACAGGAACCAGAGTCACAGAGGGAGAGGCAATGGGAGGAGGAAAGGGCTAAATCAGTGTTTATGCGCGAGTTTCAGGAGAGAGAGGAAAGGACACACACTGAAAGACGGCAGGCAGAAAGAAAGGAGATTGAGAACATCATCAAGGAAATGGGTGAAGAAGACATGGACGAGATTGTAAATTTTCAGAGAATAGGGGGTACTTCATGGGGAGAAAATGACCGATCAAGCTGATTCTCAGGACAGAAACAGTACGGAACAGGATCCTCAAGAGAAACCGCAGTTGAAATACTCAGAAAAGTACATGAGGGCGTTTCTAGACAGAGACAGAACACAAACAGAACGACAGCAGCTGAGGGAGAAGACAAAAAAGCGAAAGGAGACGAGGTTGGAACCAGCAGAGGTCAATCAGAGCAGAACAGAGCAGTAAGCGCAAGCACACACAGAACTATCCTCAGAACACCATCCCAACACAAACTACAATCCACACTCACAGCTTCCACCCAACACCCAGCTATAGAATCCCACAGTATGCTACCAGGTCTCCCACCCTCACAGGCCCCCCAAACCACAGTGTTGGAAAGGAAACTGAAGGTATGGTACACAAACGCTGATGGAATAACAAATAATTGGGAGGAGTGGCACGAAAGAGTCAAAGAGGCATCACCGGACATCATAGCTCTCACAGAAACCAATCTAACAGGTATGATAACAGATGCCATATTTCCAAAGTGATACCAGATCCTGAGGAAAGACAGAGGTAACGGGGGGGGGGAGGAGTGGCACTGTTGATCAAAAACCAAGGGAATTTTGATGAGCTGGCAAGAGGAGACAGTGACGAAGCAAGCGATTACATAGCAGGAACACTTCACTCTGGAGGTCCCAAGGTGGTAATTGCAGTGATGTATAACCCACCACAGAACAGCAGGAGGCCAAGGCAAGAGTATGACGAGAGCAGTAGAGCGATGGTTGACACACTGGCTGCAGTGGCCAGAAGAGCTCATGCATGCAGGGCAAAGCTCCTGATCATGGGCGAATTTAACCACAAGGAGATCGATTGGGAGAACTTGAAGCCACATGGGGGCCAAGACACATGGAGAGCTAAGATGATGGAGGTGGTACTGAAAAACTTCATGCACCAACACGTAAGGGACACTACAATAGAGAGAGGAGAGGATGAACCAGCAAGACTGGACCTAGTATTCACCTTGAGTAGTGCAGATATTGAGGACATCACATATGAAAGACCCCTTGGGGCCAGCAATCATGTGGTTTTGAGCTTCGAATACACAGTAGAGCTACAAGTGGAGGGGGAAGCAGGAAGGCCAGGACGAATGAAGCCAAACTACAAGAAAGGGGACTACACGGGAATGAGGAACTTCCTGAACGGGGTTCAGTGGGACAGAGAATTGGCAGGGAAGTCAGTTAATGAGATGATGGAATATGTAGCAACAATGTGCAAGGAGGCTGAGGAGAGGTTTGTACCCAAGGGTAACAGGAATAATGAAAAAGCCAGGATGAGCCCATGGTTCACCCAAAGGTGCAGGAAGGCAAAAACCAAGTGTGCTAGGGAATGGAAGAAATATAGAAGGCAAAGGACCCAGGAGAATAAGGAGAGCAGTCGTAGAGCCAGAAATGAATATGCACAGATAAGAAGGGAGGCCCAACGACAATATGAAAACGACATAGCAGCGAAAGCCAAATCTGACCCAAAACTGTTATACAGCCACATCAGGAGGAAAACAACAGTCAAGGACCATGTAATCAGGCTAAGGAAGGAAGGAGGAGAGACAACTAGAAATGACCATGAAGTGAGGAACTCAAGAGATTTAAAGAAGTGTTCACAGAGGAGACAGAAGGGGCTCCAGAAAGACAGAGAGGTGGGGCACACCACCAAGTGCTGGACACAGTACACACAACCAAGGAAGAAGTGAAGAGGCTTCTGAGTGAGATACCTCAAAGGCAGTGGGGCCGGATAACATCTCTCCAGAACAGCATTCCGACATCTTAATAAGGAATCGTTCAGGACCCTGTACACCGTGTACGTTAGGCCCATATTGGAGTATGCGGCACCAGTTTGGAACCCACACCTAGCCAAGCATGTAAAGAAACTAGAGAAAGTGCAAAGGTTTGCAACAAGACTAGTCCCAGAGTTAAGAGGTATGTCCTATGAGGAGAGGTTAAGGGAAATCAATCTGACGACACTGGAGAACAGGAGAGTTAGGGGGGACATGATAACGACTTACAAAATACTGAGAGGAATTGACAAGGTGGACAAAGACAGGATGTTCCAGAGACTGGACACAGCAACACGGGGACACAGTTGGAAGCTGAAGACACAGATGAATCACAGGGATGTTAGGAAGTATTTCTTCAGCCACAGAGTAGTCAGGAAGTGGAATAGTTTGGGAAGCGATGTAGTGGAGGCAGGATCCATACATAGCTTTAAGCAGAGGTACGATAAAGCTCATGGTTCAGGGAGAGTGACCTAGTAGCGACCAGTGAAGAGGCGGGGCCAGGAGCTTGGACTCGACCCCTGCAACCTCAACTAGGTGAGTACAACTAGGTGAGTACACACACTCACACATAGGAGCTGAGTCTCGACCCCTGCAACCACAATTAGGTGAGTACACACACACATACACCAGTGTCACTGACCTGTATAGTATGCAAAGTCTTGGAAAGGATTATCAGGAGGAGAGTGGTGGAGCACCTGGAGCAGAACAAGATTATAAACGACAGCCAGCACGGATTCATGGAAGGCAAATCCTGTGTCTCAAACCTACTAGAGTTTTATGACAATGTAACTAAAGTAAAAAATGAGAGGAAGCGGTGGGTTGATTGCATTTTCTTGGACTGCAAGAAGGCCTTCGACACAGTTCCTCACAGGAGATTAGTACAGAAGCTAGAGGAACATGCATGTATAACAGGAAGGGCACTGCAGTGGATCAGAGAATACCTAACAGGGAGGCAACAGCGAGTCATGGTCCGTGATGAGGTATCACAGTGGGCGCCAGTGACGAGCGGGGTCCCACAGGGGTCAGTTCTGGGACCAGTGCTATTCTTGGTATATGTGAACGACATGACGGAAGAGATAGACTCAGAAGTGTCCCTGACGTGAAGTTAATGAGGAGAATTAAATCAGACGCGGACCAAACAGGTCTACAAAGAGACCGGGGCAGGCTGGATGTGTGGTCCAGAAACTGGCTCCTAGAATTTAACCCCGCCAAATGCAAAGTCATGAAGATCGCAGGAGGGCAAAGAAGACCGCAGACAGAGTATAGGCTAGGAGGCCAAAGGCTGCAAACCTCACTCAAGGAGAAAAACCTAGGAGTGAGTATAATACCGAGTACATCGCCAGAAGCACACATTAACCGAGTACATCGCCAGAAGCACACATTAACCAGATAACTGCTGCGGCATATGGGCGCTTGGCAAACCTGAGAATAGCATTCCGGTACCTCAGTAAGGAATCGTTCAAGATTTTATACTGTGCACGTCGGGCCCATACTGGAGTACGCAGCACCAGTTTGGAACCCACACCTGGTCAAACACAAGAAATTAGAGAAAGTGCAAAGGTTTGCAACAAGGCTAAGGGGAATGTCCTATGAAGAAAGGTTAAGGGAAATCGGTCTGACAACACTGGAGGACAGGAGGGTCAGGGGAGACATGATAACGACATACAAAATACTGCGTGGAATAGACAAGGTGGACAGAGACATGATGTTCCAGAGATGGGACACAGAAACAAGGAATCACAATGGGAAGCTGAAGACTCAGATGAGTCAAAGGGATGTTAGGAAGTATTTCTTCAGTCATAGAGTAGTTAGGAAGTGGAATAGTCTGGCAAGCGATGTAGTGGAGGCAGGAACTATACATAGTTTTAAGACGAGGTATGATGAAGCTCATGGAGCAGGGGGGGAGAGAGGACCTAGTAGCGGCCGGTGAAGAGGCGGGGCCAGGAGCTGAGTCTCGACCCCTGCAACCACAATTGAGTACACACACACACACACACACACACACACACACACACACACACACACACACACACAC
Source organism: Cherax quadricarinatus (assembly GCF_026875155.1). Lineage (NCBI taxonomy): Eukaryota > Metazoa > Arthropoda > Malacostraca > Decapoda > Parastacidae > Cherax > Cherax quadricarinatus. The sequence continues at coordinate 47,346,928 of NC_069413.1, read as the reverse complement.
ACACACACACACACACACACAAAATTCCCTGCTTGACCCAGAGAAAAAATTACTCACCCGCTTGTGTTTGAGAATCAGTGCATAGTGATGACACCTGGTCGTATGAGAAGTGCATAATGACGACACCTGGTCGTATGAGAAGTGCACAGTGACGACACCTGGTCGTCTGGGGAGTGCATGGTGACAATACCTGGTCGTATGAAAACTGCATAGTGACGACACCTGGTCGTATGAGAAGCGCATAGTGACGACACCTGGTCGTATGAGAAGTGCATAGTGACGACACCTGGTCGTATGAGAAGTGCATAGTGACGACACCTGGTCGTATGACAAGTGCATAGGGACGACACCTGGTCGCATGGGAAGTGCACAGTGACGACACCTGGTCGTCTGGAGAGTGCATAGTGACGACTCCTGGTCTTATGAGAAGTGCATAGTGACGACACCTGGTCGCATGAGAAGCGCATAGTGACGACACCTGGTCGTATGACAAGTGCATAGTGACGACACCTGGTCGTCTGGGGAGTGCATAGTGACGACACTTGGTCGTATGAGAAGTGCATAGTGGCGACACCTGGTCGTATGAGAAGTGCAGAGTGGCGACATCTGGTCGTATGAGAAGTGCATAGTGACGACACCTGGTCGCCTAAGTGCATAGTGACGACACCTGGTCGTTTGAGAAGTGCGTTTAGTGCATAATGACTACACCTGGTCGTTTGAGAAGTGCAGTTAGTGCATAGTGGCTACACCTGGTCGTTTAAGAAGTGCAGTTAGTGCATAGTGACGACACCTGGTCGTCTGGGGAGTGCATCACTCACCTTTAGTCTCGCTACCTTCCACATTCCGCTCTCTCTCTCTCTCTCTCTCTCTCTCTCTCTCTCTCTCTCTCTCTCTCTCTCTCTCTCTCTCTCTCTCTCTCTCTCTCTCTCTTTCTTTCTCTCTCCCTCTGTCTCACTTTCTTATCTCGTGTCAATGCTCCGCTGAATGGGAGCTTTAAATCATGAAATTCTCCATGTTAGGGTCCCATTGGTTACTTTCCTGTTCCTGACCATCCCTACCAGGGTTGTCATGGTACCTGACAACCCTGGCAGGGTTGTTACCTGATGACTGTCAGAGGTAGTACCTAGTGACCCTGGCAGGAGTGTTACCTGATGACCCTGTCAGGGGTGTTACATGATCCTGGCAGGGGTAGTACCTAGTGACCATGGCAGGGGTGTTACCTGATGACCTGGCAGGGGTGTTACCTGATGACCCTGGCAGGGGTGTTACATGATGACCCTGGCAGGGGTGTTACATGATGACCCTGGCAGGGGTGTTACATGATGACCCTGGCAGGGGTAGTACCTAATGACCCTAGCAGGGGTTTGGGAGCAGTCCTAGGATTTTCCAGGTATAAATTATGTATCTTTCATTCGTCCCAAGGAGTACAGGTCAAGGATCTTTAAACATTCCTTCTAATTAAGGTGCTTGACTGTACTTAAACATACTATACTTAAACATACAGTGAAGGTTCTTTGAACATTCTCCAGATCTGCAAATTTACCTGCCCTGAATAGAGTTGTTAGTATACAGTAGTATTCCAGCCTAGAGAGAATATGTAACTTAAAGAATATTGGCATCTCTTGTTTTGAAGGTTTTCTTTATCTCTCCTATCATTTTCCTTCCAATTGTGATAATTCTGTTTTGATCCTTGAAGGTGAGATCCTCTGACATTATCACTCCATTGTTTTATACTCCGTTTTCGCTTTTATTTCTTAAGTTTTCCATGAAGGAGTAGCTGAAATTTGTCCTTATTGAACACATATTGTTTTCCGGGACCCACTGGTTTATATCCACATGGAGATTTATCATTGGATGACACACTCATGTAGATTCTAGTATCGTCTGCAAAGGAATACACGGTGCTGTGATTTACGTCTCTGTGTCAAATATGAAAATGAGAAAAAGGATAGGAGCAAGTACTGTACCTTGTGGAACAGAGCTTTTCATCGTGGCAGCCTCTGACTTAACTCAGTTTACTATTACTCTTTGTGTTCTATTGATTATAAAATTAAAAATCAATCTGCCCACGTTTCCACTTATTTCTTAAGCACGCATTTTGTGCACTGGGAATCCAAGTGGTTTGGGAACTTGCTGGGAATCCAAGTGGTTTGGGAACTTGCTGGGAATCCAAGTGGTTTGGGAACTTGCTGGGAATCCAAGTGGTTTGGGAACTTGCTCCTTAGAACCTTTCAAAAGATTTTTATAATGTGGGACGTTAGCGCTGTTGGTCTGTAAGTCTTTGCTATTACTTTACTTCTACTTTTGTGGAGTGGAGCTATATACGTTGTTGTTAACGACTGTAGTATGACCTCCGTGTCTACGCTCCCTCTCCATCTTGTCAGGAGATATCAGAAACACTGCTGGAACAACGTTAGAAGTCTTTTTGAAGAAATTAAACTTCCTCCTCCAAGGGCTGGATCATCCAGGTTGTGATGTACATGTGCTCCAGCGGGCCGCCAGCAGCAACATCCTCGTTGACCAGACAAACACTAGACAAGCCTTGACCAGGATCGAGCTGCGAGAGTGAAAACTCAAAACCCATTAAAGGTATATCAAAGGTATGGAAAGATGAATAAATAAAATATATAAATATATAAAGTATTGAAAGTATCTAACGAAAGAAGGACGCCCAGGAATGGGTTCAGGCTAGGTAAATTTACATTTGGAAAGCATGTAGTTACCAGTAGACTTGTATATGGATGGAACAAGCTCCCAGGTAGCGTCATTGAGACGAAATGTTTGGGTGGCTTTAAATATTGGTCGGACGGGTATATGAGTGGGTGAGAGTTAGGCCTGCCTAGCATGGGCTATAAACCTAATGAGGTGTTCCATTATTCTGTGTGTCCCTATCCCTTTGATTTTACCGCTGAAGCAGCTACTTTATTATGTACCCCATATCCATTCCGCGGATGGTAGCGCAAGAGCATATGGATACACAAAAGGCTTAGGAACTAGTCCCCATAAGAGTTAACAGGAATACATCTAGATTTATATCTACAGTTGACTCATCTGTTGCAATTAAATTTAAGAAATTTGCAAAATAAGTCTAGTATCTTGTTTTAATTAATGAGACATCTTGAAATGTCACAAGGCTTTTAAAGTTTAGATTTTTCAATAAATGGACAATTAAGCACATACTGGTCAAGATAGCGTCCATTAGGCTGACCACATATTTTGTATATAGTCTGAACATGTGTGTGTGTCTTTCAAACTGCCAGAAGTCTCGCTAATGCATCATCAGTCAGTCTGTTCACATTGCAAGTTACTCCATAAACGTACTTATCAACGTTCATGTTGCCATAGTGAGTGGTAGATCTACTCAGGTTTCTAACTGCATTCCTATAGCGTTTACATTCATTATTTACTTCTTTCTTAATATTATTTCTAATGCTGGACAGACACGAAAGTTATATCTACATTTTCCTTCTGGGTACTTTGACTCACTCATCAACTTTATTCTGAAGGAGTAACGCAATGTGTAATGGAATCCATGACAGTTGTACATTAAATCCATTTTCCCTGATTTGTTTTGAGTATCTGTATCAGGCTTCTCGAGTATGTCCATGCTCCTAATGTTTATGTTCCTTATGTCCGTGTTCCTTATGGTCTGCTTGTCCGTGTTTCTTACGTCCGTATTTCTCATGTACTTGTACGTCCGTGTTTCTCATGCACTTGGCCATCATGTCCGTGTTTCTTATGTACTTGGCCATCTGTTCGTGTTCCTCATGTCTGCTGCTCACCTTGCATCACTGTGACTCACCTTGGATCATTGTGACTCACCTTGGATCACTATGGCTCACTATGTATCATTGTGGCTCACACTGGATCACTCTGCCTCACCTTACCTGAAGTTTACCTGAAAGTGTTCCGAGGGTCAACGCCCCCGCGGCCCAGTCCCACACCAGGCCTCATGTTGGATCAGGGCCTGGTCATCCAGGGTGTCACTGCTGGCTACACGCAGTCTGGCTAGCAGTGGCAGCCTGGTTGCAGCTTGGTTAACATGACTAGTGGCTAACGCGACGGGCTGGAGTTTTGAGACTCTATGACCGCGGGTTCAATCCCGGCCGGGGGTATGGTTTAGCTTGGTTAACATTCCATCTGATCAAGAACCTTTCCAGCTCCTGTTTGAGTGCTGCGGGGGGTAAGGGACTGTTAGTGTACAGCAATACTTCAGCCTAGAGAGAAGAAGTAACTTAAAGATCATCATTCATTGGCTTGGCATCTCTTGTTTTGAAGGTTCTCGTTATCCATCTTGTCGTTTTCCTCGCAGTTGTGATAATGTCACTTGTGATCCTTGAAAGTGAGATCTGACGTTATTACTCTTAAGTCCTTCACATTGGGTTTTCGCTCTATTGTGTGGTTAGAATTAGTTTTATATTTCGTTCAAGCTTTTATTTCCTAATTTTTTTTCCATAACGGAGCAACTGAAGTTTGTCCTCATTGATCATATTGTTTTCATCGGCCCAGTTTGGCTCACCCTGGAACACTGTGGCGCATCTTGAACCACTGTGGCTCACATTGGAACACTATGGCTTATAATGCAACACTACGGTTCACCTTGCAACACTATGACTCACTTTGGACCACTATGCCTCCACCTTGACCACTACCTGTAGTGTCTCAGGGCACACTTTGAACCACTATGGATCATTGTGGCTTACGCTGGATAACTGTGGCTTAATTTGGATCACTGTAGCTCACTTTGGATTTTTGTGGCAACCTATTACCACAGTGGCTTCCCTTGGATCACTGTGGTCCGTTGGACATTATGGCTCACTTGACCACTGTTGACTACATCTTGGATCACTGTTGCCACATCTTCTTGATCACTGTGGCTCATCTTTGATCACTGTGGCTCATCTTGGATCACTGTGGCTCATCTTGGATCACTGTGGCTCATCTTTGATCACTGTGGCTCATCTTGGATCACTGTGGCTCATCTTGGATCACTGTGGCTCACCTTGGATCACTGTGGCTCGCCTCGGACCATCGTGGAGTGGATTCGGTATAATGTTCCTGACACGCGAGTGATCGATGTCTGTTTTATTTATCAGAATATTACTGTAGTGAAGTTTATCAGAGTATTACTGTAGTGATGTTTATCAGAGTATTACTGTAGTGATGTTTATCAGAGTATTACTGTAGTGATGTTTATCAGAGTATTACTGTAGTGAAGTTTATCAGAGTATTACTGTAGTGAAGTTTATCAGAATATTACTGTAGTGAAGTTTATCAGAATATTACTGTAGTGATGTTTATCAGAGTATTACTGTAGTGATTGATTTTTGTGTTTATTAGAGTGTATGCCGTTATCAATTTATTAGTATTTATCAATATTATGTATATGTTTTTCAGAAATTACTGTAATTTCATCAACGCTTACTGTAAACTTTAACAAGTATTACTTAGTATGTTGTTTTTTCTTGGTTAGTGTTGGTATTATTAGAGTTTAATGAGTTAGGTTTTCTTAAAATCGTAAAGATTATAGCTTCCTAATTGAAGAGCTAGTTTATTGTGCACCCATATCCATCCTTCTGTGGACGGTAGTTGGTAGTTATTAATTGTGCAAACTATAATCCATCCATTCCTGAGTGGACGGTTATGGCCATATCTTATTGTGCACGACCATATCCATCCTTCCTGTGGACGGTAGTGGCTAGTTTATTGTGCCACATATCATCCTTCCTGGGACGTATGCTAGTTTATTGTGCACACCATATCCATCCTTCTTGTGGACGGTAGTGGCTAGTTTATTGTGGATGCACAAACGACCTAGGAACTAGGCCCCAAAAGGGTTATCAGGAGTCCATCTAAAATTATATCTACAGTTGATTTATGTGTTGTAAGCAAATTTAGGAAATTTGATTAATATGTCTTGTATTTATTTTTCATTAATAAGATATATTGACTTATCACATAGGTTAACCTAAGTCTGGCTGCTGCAGCGTCAGTCAATCTGTTCACATTAATTACTCCATAAATATACTTACCTACGTTCATACTACCGTAGTGAGTTATTGATCGACTCAGGCTTCTGATTGCATTCCTGTAGCTTTCAGTTTCATTATTTCTCTCCTAATATTATTCCTAATGCTAGACAACATCACTTGAAAGTTACGTTTAACATTATCTTTCAGGGTTCTTTGTTTGGCTAACTTATTAACTCTATGAAGTTCAGTGTGCAATGGAACCCATAACAGATGAATATTAAAACCTCTTTCCATTATGTTTTTGGTATTTGGATGGAATAATCAAGAAAAACAATAATCAAGAAATTGAATAATCAAGGAATGTTCAGTTCGGCACGACTGTCACTCGTGGTGCGAGGATGGGTTACATTATGTGAATGTTCCTTCAGTGTGACCTACAACATTCACGAATGTTGTGATGTCCTTACATTCCGTGTTGAGTGCCTGCGTGTTGAAAATGTTGTGCCGACTATTACGTAAATCATTCTATAATTTACCACAAAAGTTAAATATATTGTTGAGAAGGAAGTGGCGGCAGTTAATGCTGGTTTAAACAGGAACATCGCCTAAGGATTTTATCATCGTCACTGAATGTCACAGTAAGATGTGTTAGTGTTGCCAGTGTGAGAGACAGCCACCCCTCAGAGTGAGTCACACTGCTCCAAGTGCCACTTCAACTTTCTACTAACTCGTTAGCTAGTCACTGTGATAGTGAAATTTTTTTGTGGTGTGGGTTAGTAGGAAGGTGACCTAATAGCTTCTGACTTTACCCTTTTTTTTATATATTAGGCTTTTATTCCTATTTTTTTTTGCCGTCAGGTGTGCAAAGGAAAGATTTTTTTTCATTTGTAATTGGCAATAGTGGTAGGGAGTATTGGCCAGCAGGTAACCGCTACATCCAGTGTGTGAGCCTCAAACGGCGTCTCATTAACCGCAATTACTCCTGATACAGGGTTATTTATCATCTTGATAATCATGTATGATTGATGCAATGTCTATATTTAGTATTGCATTGTGGTTAAAATAAAATATGTTACCATGTATTCTCACAAGGGCTGCCTTTATGGGAACTGGGTGTCGGGATGAAGCTAAAGCCAGAGTCGCGGCGAGTGTGTAGGACGCAGCGTGCTGATGCAGGCTGACCAACCTTGCTGAGCCGACACAACACGTGGCATTGTAATGAAGTTGGCGGCAACGTTTTCTTTGCCGCGCTGCTGCTGACTTGATTTATTTTTACCTTTTTTTTTTTAAACAAAATTGGGAACATCCGCAGTAGGCGGCTACCTTATTATCTATGATGATAATATTGTGGAAACAAAAGCTACCTTTGTTTCTCCTGTCACGCGGGTTGTATGCCTGAGGTAATGACATGTGTCGGCCTCAGCTGGACAGCTTCAGTAAAACACTGACCACCTTCACCATTCCACTGTGGGTTCACTAGCTACGATCATTTAGTAGGATTTATTCCAATAGAGCTGGAGTTACTATTACTAGTAATTACCATTTACCAGGTGACCTATTACTTCTCTCTCTCGCACACCCTGTGTCCTGGCCCCGAGCTATGACTCGACCCCTTCAACTTCAGTTTGGTGAGTTTACACACACAGTGAAGAGGTGGGGCCAGGAGCTGTGAATCGACCCCTGCAACTACAATTAGGTTAACAACATAAGTATACAGTCATACGCTGCTTTTCGTTAACAAAATTGGATATATCATCATTGTGCTGCTGCAATATTCTGTATGAGAGCCATAACACACGATGGTGCCCACACTGAGCTGGTAGACTTCAGTAGTGTCAGCCTGAGCTGGTAGACTTCAGTAGTGTCGGCCTGAGCTGGTAGACTTCAGTAGTGTCAGCCTGAGCTGGTAGACTTCAGTAGTGTCAGCCTGAGCTGGTAGACTTCAGTAGTGTCAGCCTGAGCTGGTAGACTTCAGTAGTGTCAGCCTGAGCTGGTAGACTTCAGTAGTGTCAGCCTGAGCTGGTAGACTTCAGTAGTGTCAGCCTGAGCTGGTAGACTTCAGTAGTGTCAGCCTGGACTGGTAGACTTCAGTAGTGTCAGCCTGAGCTGGTAGACTTCAGTAGTGTCAGCCTGAGCTGGTAGACTTCAGTAGTGTCAGCCTGAGCTGGTAGTCTTCAGTAGTGTCAGCCTGAGCTGGTAGACTTCAGTAGTGTCAGCCTGAGCTGGTAGACTTCAGTAGTGTCGGCCTGAGCTGGTAGACTTCAGTAGTGTCGGCCTGAGCTGGTAGACTTCAGTAGTGTCAGCCTGAGCTGGTAGACTTCAGTAGTGTCGGCCTGAGCTGGTAGACTTCAGTAGTGTCGGCCTGAGCTGGTTAGACTTCAGTAGTGTCAGCCTGAGCTGGTAGACTTCAGTAGTGTCAGCCTGAGCTGGTAGACTTCAGTAGTGTCAGCCTGAGCTGGTAGACTTCAGTAGTGTCAGCCTGAGCTGGTAGACTTCAGTAGTGTCAGCCTGAGCTGGTAGACTTCAGTAGTGTCAGCCTGAGCTGGTAGACTTCAGTAGTGTCAGCCTGAGCTGGTAGACTCCAGTAGTGTCAGCCTGAGCTGTTAGACTTCGGTGTATCAGTTGAACTGGTAGACTTCAGTAGTGTCAGCCTGAGCTGGAGACTTCAGTAGTGTCAGCCTGAGCTGGTAGACTTCAGTAGTGTCAGCCTGAGCTGGTAGACTTCAGTATGTGTCAGCCTGAGCTGGTAGACTTCAGTAGTGTCAGCTGAGCTGCTAGTCTCGGTAGTGTCAGCCTGAGCTGTTAGACTTCGGTAGTATCAGTCTGAACTGGTAGACTTCAGTAGTGTCAGCCTGAGCTGGTAGACTTCAGTAGTGTCAGCCTGAGCTGGTAGACTTCAGTAGTGTCAGCCTGAGCTGGTAGACTTCAGTAGTGTCAGCCTGAGCTGCTAGTCTTCAGTAGTGTCAGCCTGAGCTGTTAGACTTCGGTAGTATCAGTCTGAACTGGTAGACTTCAGTAGTGTCAGCCTGAGCTGGTAGACTTCAGTAGTGTCAGCCTGAGCTGGTAGACTTCAGTAGTGTCAGCCTGAGCTGGTAGACTTCAGTAGTGTCAGCCTGAGCTGCTAGTCTTCAGTAGTGTCAGCCTGAGCTGTTAGACTTCGGTAGTAATCAGTCTGAACTGGTAGACTTCAGTAGTGTCAGCCTGAGCTGGTAGACTTCAGTAGTGTCAGCCTGAGCTGCTAGTCTTCAGTAGTGTCAGCCTGAGCTGTTAGACTTCGGTAGTATCAGTCTGAACTGGTAGACTTCAGTAGTGTCAGCCTGAGCTGGTAGACTTCAGTAGTGTCAGGAAATATGCAATGGTTGTGTTGTACAAAGAAACACTGAAGGGGTTGTGTTGTATAATACACATGCAATACTTGTGTTGTACCAAGACACACATGCATTGGTTGTACCAGGACACATGCAATGATTGTACCAAGACACATGCAGTGATAGTACCAGGACACATGCAATGGTTGTACCAGGACACATGCAATGGTTATACCAGGACACATGGTTGTACCAGGACACATGCAATGGTTGTACCAGGACGCATGCAATGGTTGTACCAGGACGCATGCAGTGGTTATACCAGGACACATGCAATTGTTGTACCAGGACGCATGCAATGGTTGTACCAGAACACGTGCAATGGTTTTACCAGGACACGTGCAATGGTTGTACCAGGACACATGCAGGGACTGTTGTACCAGGACACGTGCAATGTCTGTGTTGTATCAGGACACATGTGTTGTACCAGGATACATGCATTGACTTGTGCCAGGACACATGCAGTGTATTGTACCAGGGCACATGCAATGACTGTGTTTTGTCAGGACACATGCAGTGTGTTGTACCAGGATACATGTATGTTATACCAGGACACAAGCAGTGACTGTCTTGTAAAGGATATATGCAATTGTTATACTAGGACACATGCAGTGGTTGTGTTGTACCAGGACACATGCAATGGTTGTACCAGGACACATACATTGGTTGTACCAAGTCACATGCAATGGTTGTACCAGAGCACATGCAGTAACTGTGTTGTACCAGAACACATGCAGTAGTATTGTACCAGGACACATGTAGTGACCGTGTTGTACCAGGACACATGCAGTAGTGATGTACCAGGACACATGCAATGGTTGTACTAGGACACATGCATTGGTTGTGTCAAGAAATATGCAATGGTTGTACCAGGACACACAGTGAATGGTGTACCAGGACACATGCAGTGACTGTGTTGTACCAGGACACATGCAGTAATGATGTACCAGGACACATGCAATGGTTGTGCAGGACAAATGCAGTGATTGTGTTGCACCAGGATACATGCAGTGGTTGTGTTGTACCAGGACACATGCAGTGGTTGTGTTGCACCAGAACACATGCCGTGGTTGTGTTGTACCAGGACATATGCACTGCTTGTGTTGTACCAGGACACATGCAGTGGTTGCATTGTACCAGGACACATGCAATGGTTGTACTAAGACACATGAAATGGTTGCAGGACACATGCAGTAGTTGTACTAGGACACGTGCAATGATTGTACTAGGACACATGCAATGGTTTTACTAGGACACATGCAATGGTTTACCAGGACACATGCAATGGTTGTACTAGGACACATGCAATGCTTGTACCAGGACATATGCAGTGGTTGTACCACGACTCGTGCATCACTAGTTTAGTCTTCCTGATGTGATCCTCACTGGAGTAACACTCATCTGTGGCAGCTGTATCAGCATCGCTAGTTTAGGCTGGCAAGGTTTCTGAGAAAACCAGTTATCGATCTTGAAATAAACGTGGCGCTGAGCCATGCAAAAATCATGGTGACCTTTTGGTAGAGTGGGGGAACAGCAAGACGACGACAACCACCACCACCAGTGTTGCTTCTCCGTGCAAGAGGAACCAACGCAACTTTGAAAAGGGACGACATTTCGGTCATGTCTAGGAATATTGTCATGTCAGGAGTGAGTAGGAGCAAGGTGGAAGATAGAAATAGGTTTAGGGTGATTGAAGAGAGGGAAACAGTGGAATTCCGGTCAAGTGTGTTTTGATCATTAAAACTGTGGACATTGTGCTAGGAGATACAGGCATGTACAGAAACACAGGGTGAGACAGGCATGTACAGACACACAGGGAGAGACAGGCATGTACAGACATACAGGGAGAGAGAGGCATGTACAGACACACAGGGAGAGACAGGCATGTACAGACACACAGGCATGTACAGACACACAGGGAGAGACAGGCATGTACAGACACACAGGGAGAGACAGGCATGTACAGAAACACAGGGAGAGATAGGCATGTACAGACACACAGGGAGAGACAGGCATGTACAGATACACAGGGAGAGACAGGCATGTACAGAAACACAGAGAGAGACAGGCATTTACAGACACACAGGAGAGACAGGCATGTACAGAAACACAGGGAGAGATAGGCATGTACAGATACACAGGGGGGGACAGGCATGTACAGACACACAGGGAGAGACAGGCATGTACACACAGGGAGAGACAGGCATGTACAGACACACAGGGAGAGACAGGCATGTACAGACACACAGGGAGATACAGGCATGTACAGACACACAGGGAGAGACAGGCATGTACAGAAACACAGGGAGAGATAGGCATGTACAGATACACAGGGGGGGGCAGGCATGTAACAAACAGGGGGGACAGGCATGTAAAAGACCCCACAGGGAGAGACAGGCATGTAAAGAAACACAGGGAGAGACAAGCATGTACAGAAACACAGGGAGAGACAGGCATGTACAGAAACACAGGGAGAGACAGGCATGTACAGATATACAGGGGGAGACAGGCATGTACAGACACACAGGGAGAGACAGGCATGTAAAGAAACACAGGGAGAGACAGGCATGCACAGAAACACAGGGAGATACAGGCATGTACAGAAACACAGGGAGAGACAGGCATGTACAGACACACAGTGAGACACAGGCATGTACAGACACACACACGGAAACACTGGGAGAGACAAGAATGTACAGAATCACAGGGGGAGACAAGAATGTACAGAAACACAGGGGGAGACAAGAATGTACAGAAACACAGGGGGAGACAATGTACAGAAACACGGGGAGACAAGAATGTACGGAAACACAGGGGGAGACAAGAATGTACAGAAACACAGGGGGGGACAAGAATATACGGAAACACAGGGGGAGACAAGAATGTACAGAAACACAGGGGGGGACAAGAATATACGGAAACACAGGGGGAGACAAGAATGTACAGAAACACAGGGGGGAGACAAAAGAAAATCAGTATCTTAACACACTAACAGATTTTCCACAGCCTTTCCAACTACCAGAGAGAACAACATAATTAGCATCAACATACACTCAGTAAAAAAAAAAAAAGCCATACCACGGGCGGGGCTAGAACCCACTATCAGATAGTTATAAAACTCCAGAACGACGCGCTAGCCACTGGGCCAGCTGGCTACAGTAATATTCGTCCAACTAGGTAGATTTATACACCATGGGAAGGTTAGCATAGGCACCAGCATCACCACAAATGCAAGTTTTTACAGACGAATTTCAAGCCAGCATGGCCGTGACTAACTCTAGTTCAAGTCCCCTCAAAGCCGTCATCATGACTCACGAAATCGTAATGGCACGATTGGTTTGTTTGCAATCGTGTCATTACGATTTCGTGAGTGATACACTCAGTGTTACAACACAACAGTGGTTCCCTGCTGCAAAACCCACTTTGTCAACCAGTTCTCCTCAAAACTAACTTATGTCTCCAGTACCCTCTAGTACTCCACCAGAAATGACATCTGTCTCGATTAGTCACCCTCACTAGTTAACCAGTGGGCCAAGCTTTTTTCTTGGGTTCAAATGGCCCTGTAAAACTGCTCAAAGACATTCTTTCAGGTACTCGTAGCTGGACCACTTCACAACCTCCAAAGTCGCATTTTCCTCGTACACATCGACCATAACCTTTCAACATCAGAAACACTATTATATAGGGCAGGTATAACAGCTAGAAACACTCCACAATGCTGCATCGCTACTAGGACTGACACACAGGCCTCATAAAACAGTGGAGCCTGGATCACTAGTCTATTTCTATGATCGCCGCACCCCCCTCCCCAAAACACCTACCTACCAACCTACACCTCTGATAGGTCAAAGGTAAGCTGGGAACGTCACACCTGGAGGATTACCTGGAGGTTATTCCGGGGATCAACGCCCCCGCAGCCCGGTCCACGACCAGGCTCTTCCTCCTAGACAGCCCCACACTAGAGGTACAGACAGGCCAGCAATACAGCAAACAGGTCTCATAACATGACAGTAGCAGCAGGGATGTTTCTTCGTAGAGGTTGATCCACATCTACCATAACATCTAGACTTAATATATCCTGAGAGGCAGACGTCTAGCAAAGCGGTTGGACCAGCAATTTGAGTCCATCCCCGCGGGTAACATTCTTCCACATCTCTGAAGAAGGTAGCTCCCTGATGGCAGGCATTATGCTCCTAGCATATTCACCAATAGTTAGACCAATAGTTAGATGACAGTCAAGCTAGCACAGTATCACAGCAGCTCTCACCATAGTAGCACAACTTCACATGCTGAGCAGACAGCAGCATCACAGCTAATTATGATCAACGACGGGGAAGGCAAGGTCACTGGTAGCAAATACCGGAATTGGTGATGTGTCACGGCAAAGGCTACTTGGCAGGTGGGTGGTGGGTGGCGTGTGGGTGGTGGGTGGGTGGTGGGCAACAGGTGGATGGCTGGTAATGGTGGGTAGGAGGTGAGTAAGTCGGCCAGTTAACAAGTCACTGCTGGTTATTCAGCTTTTGGGTGATAGTGGGTAACAGCAAAGAAATGAGTACATCCTGAGCGACAGTGGGTAAAGGAGGCAAGAAGGTGGTGATAACAAGGCACTCACTATAACATAACAGGCTAGGGCAGTTAGATAATAGCTGAGTTACAGCAGACAGGTAAATAGCAGTGGATAGGAGATGTGTGACTATCAGGCGGGTAACTTCCAAGCAGTAACTCAGCACTTGATGACAGTCAGTAGTCAGCACCCCTGGGTGTGGCAGCAGCTGGGTAATGGCAGGTGAATCAGCCATGGATAACAGCGTATGACTATCAGTAGGCGATGGTGGTCTTGAGTGACAGCTCGTGATACGGTTGTCATTGGGGGCCGGCTGCAGGTGACAGCCAGTATTGTGGGTGACTCAGCTAGGCAGCCCCTCACAGCAAAACCCCAGGTTGGTTGATAGACTAATTCAGCAGCTGGATTACTGTCCTCGGATAGTGAGTAAATTGTAGATACAGCCATGGTAATAAATCAGCCTCTATCGGGTGACACACTCGTATCTTCCAAATCCGGCTGGGTGAGATTTTAGATTTAGATTTTGCCGCTGAAGCGGTTAGTTTATTGTGCACCCTATGTCCCATCCTGTGGACGGTGGCACAAGAGAATATGGATACACTTAAGGCCTATGAATTAGGCCCCCCGAAAAGGGTTTACAGGAATACATTTGGATTTATATCTACAGTTCACTTATCTGTTACAAGCAGATTTAGGAACTTTGCGTAATATATCTAGTATATTATTTTCGTTAATAAGATATCTTGACATATCACATAGATTATTATACTATCTCTGTATTCCTCAGTAATGAAGAGTAAAGCAGCCAGGTGACTTCGGGTTAATTTCTTAATATTCAGTTTCGACTAGTAATTGCTTTTCCCACTGGTTACTCTGCTAAGATATGGAACGATTACAGCCCGACCTCTTTTACCAAATATAGTTAAAAAATGGAGTAATTAACAAATTACACATAGAACGGAGCTGAAAATCATGTGGCAGCAGAGGCTATGAAAGGTGTTAAGATGGTCACAAACACTGGCGCTAGAGGGAACACTTCCACAGTAGTATTTCAGCGTGATTACAGAATCTATCTACTGTATGGCTCATAAGAAATAAACACACAAAATTTTTTTTTAAACTTGGCTCAAACTAATGATTGGACTAATGATAGGACTGATTTTTAATATAACAATGTTAAAAATTAACACTGCTCAATATGGGAAGGCAGTGAGTTGAGTCACTGAGGACACCATCTTCCATCTTCACCAACAGAAGCAGGAGATACAGGTCTCAGCATATTGCAAACCTATAAGTGTCTGAAAAGATAAATAAATTTCATTTTCTAGCATTTCTTCTGATGGTTTCAAAAGTTTTCTTCCCTGCACCTGCCATGTCAGGAGGTGGTTGGGAGGTCTCTCTCCCCCACACCTGTCATGTCAAGAGGTGGTTGGGAGGTCTCTCTCCCTGCACCTGCCATGTCAGGCAGTGGTTGGGAGATCTCCCCTGCACCTGCCATGTCAGGCAGTGGTTGGGAGGTCTCTCTCCCTTGCACCTGTCATGTCAGGCTGTGGTAAGAAGTTTCTCTCCCCCGCACCTGCCATGTCAGGCAGTGGTTGGGAGGTCTTCTCCCCTGCACCCGTCATGTCAGGCGGTGGTTGGGAGGTTTCCTCTGGAGTCTGTACCTCCCATGTCAGGCAGTGGTTGGAAGGTCTCTCTCCCCTGCACCTGCCATGTCAGGCGGTGGTTGGGAGGGAGGTCTCCTCTGCACCTGCCATGTCAGGCAGTGGTTGGAAGGTCTCTCTCCCCTGCACCCGTCATGTCAGGCGGTGGTTGGGAGGTCTCCTCTGGAGCCTGTACCTCCCATGTCAGGCAGTGGTTGGAAGGTCTCTCTCCCCTGCACCTGCCATGTCAGGCGGTGGTTGGGAGGTCTCTCTCCTCTGCACCTGCCATGTCAGGCGGTGGTTGGAAGGTCTCTCTCCCCTGCACCTGCCATGTCAGGCGGTGGTTGGGAGGTCTCTCTCCCCCGCACCTGTTGTGTCAGGAGGGTGTCAGGGACTCGGCGCCCACCTCGTCAGAAGAAGGGAATAAGGGAACAGGGTTCAGGAGACTCATGCCCCTGCACAAAATGTCTAGAGACAGGTGTTTGGGGACTCACAACTCACCTTATCAGTAGGAAGCGCGTCCGACCAATATCTCCCTCAAAGGACGCCGCCCCCTCATAAAGTTTTGGAGTGCCGTATAGCCTGAAATTTGCTCCTGCATACAATGAAGCCTATGACAGTGTGGTTGCACTGACTTTCAGGGGACTGAGTTACAGGCAAACAAACAACCAGACACATATTACAGAGGGAATGAGGCTGGAAGACAACTAAGAAAAATGAACTTTATTTATGTACTTTCTGTCTAGACACACAAAAATAACTATAGTTTTGTTTTTGCCCACAGCTGCCTTATTTTTTTCTGGGGGGGGGGGGGGGGTGTAGTTTATAAGCGTCATTTTATAATGATGTCTTGTGGTTAACCTGCTGATCAGTTCTCTTGCTCCCTTTTTTATCAGACCTTAGTTTTTAAGTTCTTGTTGGTTGCATTTGTTACGATTCTGCCACACTGTTTTTTTTTTTTTGGTGGCTGTCTTCAGCATGTCAGGTTTCGTTGTTTCCGTCTCTCTCTCTCTCTCTCTCTCTCTCTCTCTCTCTCTCTCTCTCTCTCTCTCTCTCTCTCCTCTCTCTCTCTCTTCTCTCTTCTCTCTCTCCATACTTTTTAAAGTTTTTTCATGTCGGCTCTCTCAGCTCATTTTTACTGTTCTTGCTTCACCTCGTGTATTTTTTTCACTGATTTTGTTTCACAGAACCTCGAAGTTTTTATTGACTTTCTCAAGTGTTTTCATTTAATCACAGAACTCGTGCTGATACTTTTCCATCAAATATCCAAACTTAGTAGAAGACTTATGACGAGCTTTCAGGTCAACATTTACTGGATCAGTTGTGACTTACAGTGTATTTTTTCAGATTTTGTAACCGAAACGTCTCTAAAATGTTTCTTTACTTTGTGAAGTGTGTTTTTAGTCACAGAACTGGTGGAGTTACAATTTTTTGTAGAATTACTTATGCCGTTTCAGTGTATTCTGTGTATCATTGGATCTTGATAGTTGTCACCTGATGGCATAACGTTTCACATGTTTCTACCCTTGGCCACTGTGGTGTATTTGGTAATTAGCAACAGGGTTCGTATTTGTTTCCGGTTAAATTTCGTACACTGGCACCTTGATGCATTCACCCTTGGTTTTGCACACTTGTTTCGCTTGGCACACTGGCCAGCTTGTTCACCTTGGTACACTTGCACACTTCGTTACTTGTATTCGCACTGACACTTGTCACACTTGTTACACTTGGCACACTTGGCACACTTGTTACGCTTGGCACACTTGTTACGCTTGGCACACTTGGCACACTTGTTACGCTTGGCACACTTGGCACACTTGTTACGCT
Organism: Cherax quadricarinatus; assembly: GCF_026875155.1. Taxonomy (NCBI): domain Eukaryota; kingdom Metazoa; phylum Arthropoda; class Malacostraca; order Decapoda; family Parastacidae; genus Cherax; species Cherax quadricarinatus. The sequence goes on along the minus strand of NC_069413.1, from coordinate 47,329,554 downwards.
TGGCACACTTGGCACACTTGTTAGCTTGCACACTTTGGCACACTTGGTACACTTCATCATTGTTCACTTGTCACTTCATACACTTGATCACATTGTACACTTCATACACTTGGTCACTTGCACACTTCATACACTTGGCACACTTCATACACTTTGGCACACTTTGTACACGTCATTCATTTCGTTCACTTGCTCACTTCGTACACTTGACACATTTCGCACACTTGGTACACTTGACACACTTGGTACACTTGACACACTTGGTACACTTGACACACTTGGTACACTTGACACACTTGGCACACTTGGTACACTTGATACACTTGGTACACTTGACACACTTGGTACACTTGACACACTTGGTACACTTGACACACTTGGCACACTTGGTACACTTGATACACTTGGTACACTTGACACACTTGGTACACTTGGCACATTTGGTACACTTGATACACTTCCCACACTTGGTACACTTATTCCAAATATTTCTTTTGTTCTCTTACTCTTAAAAATTTTATTCCAGAGAAAGACTGTCTTCCCTCAGTTATATTTCAGGTAGAATTTTATTTCGATATCCTTTGTGTATACTCACTGAGCTTACAAGTGTCGAGTATGAGCTCCTGGTCCCTTCTCTTTACACTACCAGCATTAGTAGTTCCTGACCTGCTGGAACTTGTACCTGCTCTTGAAACTGCGCGTAGAGTTTGTCTTCTCCAGTTCCTCATCCTGTTCCATTATTTACCACCCTGAGGCTGGAGAAG
>NC_069413.1:47286290-47323790 GCF_026875155.1 Cherax quadricarinatus | reverse complement strand
CGAGTAGAGAGCCAGGAGACGTCAGCATGAACTAAAATCTTCTATTTTACAGGTTGTCCGCAGGGCTGAACATCAGTTGACCACTCGTCTACTAACGTTGTTGCACGCTCACATCTGCAAACAATGACTGACAGTAGCATTTCCTAAGGTGTGACATGTAACTCAGAGGGCAGCACTGCCGACCGTAATACAGGCTTTTTTTTTCCTTTAGTTATAAAACACTGGGGGCACATACATACAATAATACTATATCATGGAATTCATTAAAACTCTGGGTACCCTTCAAAAAAGTATTTACATAATTAATGAGTTGTCCACCCTGACTCTATTATCGACTAGCTATACAATGTTGTGTGCATTTATACCCATTTCTGGCAAGCAAACAATTAGCATAACTAGCGTAGGGTCAGACAAGGTCAGTAGGTACGTCATGTCACAGAAATGTACTGTTGTCCTGGGTCGCAGGCCATAAGTATGGAGTCTTACTGGGCCTTCTTCCGTACAAGTAGTAGTGGGAGAAGGGATAGACGGTTTGTCCTAACATTAGTCTGATCGTGGGGTTTTGCAACGCACGCACCTCCAGCTCTGCTTCGGCCTGCATATGGTCCAATACTTCATGTGATCAAGGTGGGCTTCCTTGATAGTTCCCGTAGCAATCTCCCTCACCTCGAATTATTGCCACGGATTTGTCGTAGGACACGGTAAGGAACCCACAAACTTGGGACAAGTTTGTGCATACCTGGGGTCTGCACTGGGTTGAGCAACATAACTTTGCAACCTGGTTCCATTTGCTTTCCTTGGCGCGGGCATTGCGCTCAGACGTGAACCCATCAGTAGCTTTCATAAGGTTCTTCGTAAACCCCCTGGAAGACGAGCTGCGTCGTCCTCATCTTTTCTTTCACTGGGGTTATCAGTATCGTAAGTAGGTCTAGGTGGAGTAAAACAGAATTTCATTTTGGTAAAACGCTTGTCATAGCCATACAAAGCAAAATGAGGTGTCTCAAACCCATGAGCTGTTGAGGGAGGAATTTAATGTACACTGAACATCTGGGATAGCCTCATCCCATGTTTGTACAACTTGGGTTAACGGTTACTTGAGCACCTCCAGGACTTTGCGATTTGTACGTTCAGCAAGACCATTACTCGCAGGGTGGCGTGGAGCTACTGGCGCTTGATGAATTTTGAATCTGGAGCAAAGATCCTGCATTATGCCATTTATAAACTCAGACCCATTGTCTGACAGAAGGGGCACGTGGGCAAGTATGACGAAGAACAACATGCTCACGGAAAGCACTAGCGACCGTTTCGGCGGTTTTATCAGGAATGGGTACTAATTCACTGTACCGCGTCAAGTTATCTACCATTACAAGCAGGTGCTTATTTCCCTTCTCCGAGGTCGAGAAGTTCGTCAACAGGTCGACAGAAGTTCTCTCCCAGGGCTCCTTTGTAATGGGATACTTTAGAATGGGGTTAGGACCTGTAATGGTACCCTTGTGCTGTAGGCAAACAACACACTGGTGTACATGCTTGGCAATGTCCTGACGACACTGGAGGACAGGAGATATAGGGGGAATATAATAATGACACATACAATACTGAGAGGAGTCGACAAGGTGGACAAAGACAAGATGTTCCAGAGATGGGACACAGCAAACAAGGGGACACAGTTGCAAGCTGAAGACTCAGAAGAATCACAGGGATGTTAGGAAGTATTTCTTCAGTCACAGAGTTGTCAGGAAGTGGAATAGTTTGGGAAGTGACGTAGTGGAGGAAGGAGCCATACATAGCTTTAAGAAGAGGTATGATAAAGCAGGAAGAGTGACATAATAGCTGCTAGTGAAGATGCGGGAACTGACCTGTGACTCGACCTCTGCAACCACAACTAGGTGAGTACGTATAGGTGAGTACACACACACACACACACACACACACACCTTCCCTGCAGCAGTACAGATGCTCCCCAACATTAACCTCGGGCTGCTAACAAAAGCTCTGGCTCACTCACATTAGCCAGGCACGGCCATTTGCCGGGTGCAGCCACTCTGGCTGCCTTGTCATCCATTTGTCAGCCAACACACCCCAGGATATATTCTGCTGCCTCTACACATAACACACTGCTGCCTCTACACAACACACACACTGCTGCTTACACAACACACACACTGCTGCCTCTACACAACACACACACTGCTGCCTCTACACAACACACACACTGCTGCCTCTACACAACACACACACTGCTGCCTCTACACAACACACACTGCTGCCTCTACACAACACACACACTGCTGCCTCTACACAACACCCACACTGCTGCCTCTACAACAAACGGCTACACACACTCTGCTTCCTACACAACACACACACTGCTGCCTCTACACAACACACACTGCTGCCTCTACACAACACACACACTGCTGCCTCTACACAACACACACACTGCTGCCTCTACACAACACACATACTGCTGCCTCTACACAACACACACACTGCTGCCTCTCCCACACATACTTACACACAACCTGCTGCCTCTACACAACACACACACTCTGCCTTACTACAACAACAACCTCACACAAACCCTGCTGCCTCTACACATAACACACACTGCTGCCTCTACACATAACACACACTGCTGCCTCTACACAACACACACACTGCTGCCTCTACACAACACACACACTGCTGCCTCTACACAACACACACACTGCTGCCTCTACACAACACACATACTTCTTGCCTCTACACAACACACACACTGCTGCCTCTACACAACACACACACTGCTGCCTCTACACAACACACACACTGCTGCCTCTACACAACACACACACTGCTGCCTCTACACAACACACACACTGCTGCCTCTACACATAACACACGCACTGCTGCCTCTACACAACACACCACTGCTGCCTCTACACAACACACACACTTCTGCCTCTACACAACACACACACTACTGCCTCTACACAACACACACACTCTGCCTCTACACAACACACACACTTTGCCTCTACACAACACACACACTACTGCCTCTACACAACACACACACACTTTGCCTCTACACAACACACACTCTCTGCATCTACACAACACACACTCTACTGCCTCTACACAACACACACTACTGCCTCTACACAAAACACACACTGCTCCCTATACAAAACTCTCACTTGTCATGATACCAGCACTGACCTGTCATGGTGCTAGCACAGACCTGTTATAGTGTCAGTCTACCCCGTTCCACACTCTCAATATGATCTGTCAAAGTTCCAGCACTGGCCTGTCAAGGTGCTGGCAGTGACCTATCCTGGTGCCAACATTGACCTGTCATGGTAACCAGGACATAATAATGACAGTAGGTTCTCTGTAAAGTATCTTGTAAAACTTCCTGGAAGTTTGTAGTTCTTACAACTTTATGAACTGGTAATTTGAGCTATCCAGCATTAAAAAAAATGATTCTTGGAATTGTCTCTCTCAGAATATCATTCCAAGAGAGCATCTTTAACTCTGCTGAGATTCTTCCTGGAATCCTTATACCAGGTAACATGTAGATTCAAGTGTGTCTGGAAGCTGTGAGGTTCTTGAAACCTTCCGTTATCATTCCCAGAACTTACCTTTGATGTTCCTGGAAGCCTTTTTAAAATTAAGTCCTTTCTAAAATTTTCTTTTAGACATTTAAAGATATACTTCTTTTAATAATTTTTTAACATTTTTGTACCAAAAGAACCTTAGGAATCTAACCTAACCTTATAACAAGCGCAATTTAATTTAGCCTAATCCAAGTAAATATATTTTAGAAAAGCTTATATATATAAACAACGAGGAGACTTTTAAAAAGGCTTCCAGGAACATCAAAGGTAAGTTCTGGGAATGATAACGGAAGGTTTCAAGAACCTCACAGCTTCCAGACACACTTGAATCTACATGTTACCTGGTATAAGGATTCCAGGAAGAATCTCAGCAGAGTTAAAGATGCTCTCTTGGAATGATATTCTGAGAGAGACAATTCCAAGAATCATTTTTTAATGCTGGATATCTCAAGTTACCAACTCACAACGTTGTAAGAATTACGAACTTTCAGAAAGTTTTACAAGATAGTTTACAGAGAACCTATTGCCATTATTATTATATCATGGTTACCATGACAGGTCAATGCTGGCACCAGGATAGGTCAGTGCTGGCACCATTATAGGTTAGTGCTGGCACCATCATAGGCCAGTGCTGGCACCATGACAAATCAGTGCTATCACGTTGACAGGTCACTGCTGACATCATGACAGGTTATTGCTGGCACGATGACAAGTCAGTACTGGCACTATGACAGATCAATGCTAACACCATAACAAGTCAGTGCTGGCACCATGACATATCAGTGCTGGCACCATGACAGATCAGTGCTAGCACCATGACAGGTGAGTGCTGGCACCATGACTGGTCAGTGCTGGTATCATGGCAGATCAGTGCTGGCACCGTGACAGATCAGTGCTGGAATCATGATAGATCAGTGCTGGTACCATGACAGGTCAGTGCTGGCAGTGTGACAGATTAGTGCTAGCACTGTTACAGGTCAGTGTTGGCACCATGACACGTCAGTGCTGGCAGCATGATAGGTCAGTGCTGACACCATGACGGGTCAGTGCTGGCATCATGACAGGTCAGTGCTGGCACCATGACAGATCAGTGCTGGCACCATGACAGATCAGTGCTGGCACCATGACAGATCAGTGCTGGCACCATGACAGGTCAGTGCTGGCACCATGACAGGTCGGTGCTGGCACCGTGATGGGTCAGTGCTAACACTGTGACAGGTCAGTGCTAGCACCATGATAGGCCAGTGCTAGCACTGTGACAGGTCAGTGCTACCACTGTGACAGGTCAGTGCTAGCACTGACAGGTCATTGCTAGTACTGTGACAGGTCAGTGCTAGCACTGTGACAGGTCATTGCTAGTACTGTGACAGGTCATTGCTAGCACTGTGACAGGTCAGTGCTAGCACTGTGACAGGTCAGTGATAGCACTGTGACAGGTCAGTGCTAGCACTGTGACAGGTCAGTGCTGGCACCATGACAGGTCAGTGCTATTACTGTGACAGGTCAGTGCTATTACTGTGACAGGTCAGTGATAGCACTGTGGCAGGTCAGTGCTACACCATGACAGGTCAGTGCTGACACCATGACAGGTCAGTGCTAGCACTGTGACAGGTCAGTTCTGGCACCATGACAGGTCAGTGCTAGCACTGTGACAGGTCAGTGCTGGCACCATGACAGGTCATTGCTGGCACCATGACAAATCAGTGCTGGCACCATGACAGGTTAGTGCTGGCACCATGACAGGTCAGTGCTGGCACCATGACAGGTCAGTGCTGGCACCATGACAGGTTAGTGCTAGCACTGTGACAGGTCAGTGCTGGCACCATGACAGGTCAGTGCTAGCACCGTGACAGGTCAGTGCTGGCACCATGACAGGTCAGTGCTGGCACCATGACAGGTCAGTGCTGGCACTATGGCAGGCCAGTGCTGGCACCTTGACAGGTCAGTGCTGGCACTATGACAAGTCAGTGCTGGCACCATGGCAGGCCAGTACTGGCACCTTGACAGGTCAGTGCTGGCACCTTGACAGGTCAGTGCTGGCACCATGGCAGGCCGGTGCTGGCACCATGGCAGGTCAGTGCTGGCATCTTCACAGGTCAGTGCTGGCACCTTGACAGGTCAGTGCTGGCACCATGACAGTCACACAGTTACTGATAAACATGACACATGTGCAACACTTGGGTGTATTTATTACCTAAACGTTTCGCCTGCATAACAGACTTCTTCGGTCTAATGCAAAACGCTAGAGGCAGCGGTAGCTTTGACGTGATCAGTTCGTCAGTCTTGGTAGGTGGTGGTCAGTCCCTCTGTAGTAAAGGCACCCAGGTTTTGCACACCTGTCTTATCACATGTGTTTTGCACACCTGTCTTATCACATGTGTTTTATTCACCATCGTGTCTATTCTGTATCAGAACCAGCCAGAACTCCAGGACTCAAGTCCGTTTAACCGGTCTCCCCTGACTCCTATTGCTTACCCTCCAACAGTTTTATTAGTGAGTTTTATTAGACCAGTTTTATGAATAAGTTTTTATTAGTGAGTTTTATTAGGTAAGTTTTATCAGTGAATTTTATTAGGTCAGTTTTATTAGTGAGTTTAATTAGGTTAATTTTATTAGGTCAGTTTTATTAGGCCAGTTTTATTAGGTCGGTTTTATTAGTGAGTTTTATTAGGTCAGTTTTATTAGGTCAGTTTTATTAGATCAGTTTTATTAGCCCAGTTTTATTAGGTCTGTTTTATTAAGACAGTCTTATTAGATCAGTTTTATTAGGCCAGTTTTATTAGATCAGTTTTATTAGATCATTTTATTAGGCCAGTTTTGTTAGTGAGTTTCATTAGATCAATTTTATTAGCGAATTTTATTATGTCAGTTTTATTATGTCAGTTTTATTATGTCAGTTTTATTATGTCAGTTTTGTTATGTCAGTTTTGTTATGTCAGTTTTGTTATGTCAGTTTTGTTATGTCAGTTTTGTTATGTCAGTTTTGTTATGTCAGTTTTGTTATGTCAGTTTTGTTATGTCAGTTTTGTTATGTCAGTTTTGTTATGTCAGTTTTGTTATGCAGTTTTGTTATGTCAGTTTTGTTATGTCAGTTTTGTTATGTCAGTTTTGTTATGTCAGTTTTATTATGTCAGTTTTATTATGTCAGTTTTTGTTATGTCAGTTTGTTATGTCATTTTTGTTATGTCAGTTTTGTTATGTCAGTTTTATTATTCAGTTTTGTTATGTCATTTTTGTTATGTCAGTTTTATTATTGTCAGTTTTATTATGTCAGTTTTGTTATGTCAGTTTTTATTATGTCAGTTTTATTATGTCAGTTTTGTTATGTCAGTTTTATTATGTCAGTTTTGTTAGTCAGTTTTGTTATGTCAGTTTTGTTATGTCAGTTTTGTTATGTCAGTTTTGTTATGTCAGTTTTGTTTATGTCAGTTTTGTTATGTCAGTTTGTTATGTCAGTTTTGTTATGTCAGTTTTGTTATGTCAGTTTTTGTTATGTCATGTTTTGTTATGTCAGTTTGTTATGTCAGTTTTATTATGTCAGTTTTATTATGTCAGTTTTATTTATGTCAGTTTTGTTATGTCAGTTTTGTTATGTCAGTTTTGTTATGTCAGTTTTGTTATGTCAGTTTTGTTATGTCAGTTTTATTATGTCAGTTTTGTTATGTCAGTTTTGTTATGTCAGTTTTATTATGTCAGTTTTATTATGTCAGTTTTATTATGTCAGTTTTATTATGTCAGTTTTTATTATGTCAGTTTGTTTTGGGTCAGTTTTGTTATGTCAGTTTTATTATGTCAGTTTTATTATGTCAGTTTATTTATGTCAGTTTTATTATGTCAGTTTTGTTATGTCAGTTTTATTATGTCAGTTTTATTATGTCAGTTTTATTATGTCAGTTTTGTTATGTCAGTTTTATTATGTCAGTTTTGTTATGTCAGTTTTATGTCAGTTTTATTATGTCAGTTTTATTAGATCAGTTTCGTCAGTTTTATTTCGCCAGTTTTAGTAATAACTTTTATTACTGATTTTATCATTACGAATTTTCTCTTTCAGATTTGTGTGCTGGCTCAACTCTGCTCCTTGACGTAAGTAATAACTCCTAGACGCAAATAGTAACTCCTAGACGTAAGTAGTAACTCCTAGACGTAAGTAGTAAGTCCTAGACGTAAGTAGTAAGTCCTAGACGTAAGTAGTAAGTCCTAGACGTAAGTAGTAACTCCTAGACGTAAGTAGTAACTCCTAGACGTAAGTAGTAACTCCTAGACGTAAGTAGTAACTTCTAGACGTAAGTAGTAACTCCTAGACGTAAGTAGTAACTCCTAGACGTAAGTAGTAACTCCTAGACGCAAATAGTAACTCCTAGACGTAAGTAATAACTCCTAGACGTAAGTAGTAAGTCCTAGACGTAAATAGTAAGTCCTAGACGTAAGTAGTAACTCCTAGACGTAAGTAGTAACTCCTAGACGTAAGTAGTAACCCCTAGACGTAAGTAGTAACTCCTAGACGCAAATAGTAACTCCTACACGTAAGTAGTAACTCCTAGACGTAAGTAGTAACTCCTAGATGTAATTAATAACTCCTAGATGTAATTAATAACTCCTAGACGTAAAAAGTAAATCCGAGATGTAAGGTACGTAAGTTTCCTGTCTTGCCTGTGTACGTAAGTTCACTCTCGTGCCTGTGTACGTTAGTTTTCTCTCGTGCCTGTGTACGTTAGTTTCCTCTCGTGCCTGTGTACGTTAATTTCCCCTCGTCCTGTGTACGTAAGTTTCCTCTCGTGCCTGTGTACGTTAGTTTTATCTCGTGCCTGTGTACGTTAGTTTTCTCTCGTGCCTGTGTGCGTTAGTTTTCTCTCGTACCTGTGTACATTAGTTTTATTTCGTGCCTGTGTACGTTAGTTTTCTCTCGTGCCTGTGGACGTTAGTTTCCTTTCGTGCTTGTATAGGTTAATTTTCTCTCGTGCCTGTGTACGTTAGTTTCCTCTCCTGCCTGTGTACGTTAGTTTTCTGTCGTGCCTGTGTACGTTAGTTTCCTCTTTTGCCTGTGTTCGTTAGTTTCCTCTCGAGCCTGTGTACGTAAGTTTCCTCTCGTGACTATGTACGTAAGTTTAATCTCGTGCCTGTGTACGTTAGTTTCCTCTCGTACCTGTGTACGTTAGTTTTATTTCGTGCCTGTGTATGTTAGTTTTTTCTCGTGCCTGTGTACGTTAGTTTTCTCTCGTGCTTGTACGTTAGTTTTCTGTCGTGCCTGTGTACGTTAGTTTCCTCTTTTGCCTGTGTTCGTTAGTTTCCTCTCGAGCCTGTGTACGTAAGTTTCCTCTCGTGACTATGTACGTAAGTTTAATCTCGTGCCTGTGTACGTTAGTTTCCTCTCGTACCTGTGTACGTTAGTTTTATTTCGTGCCTGTGTATGTTAGTTTTTTCTCGTGCCTGTGTACGTTAGTTTTCTCTCGTGCTTGTGTAGGTTAATTTTCTTTCGTGCCTGTGTACGTTAGCTTTCTCTCGTGCCTGTGTACGTTAGTTTCTTCTCCTGCCTGTGTACGCTAGTTTCCTCTAGCGCCTGTGTACGTTAGTTTTCTCTCGTGCTTGTGTATGTTAATTTTTTCTCGTACCTCTGTACGTTAGTTTTCTCTCGTGCCTGTGTACGTTAGTTTTCTCTCGTGCCTGTGTATGTTAGTTTTCTCTCGTGCCTGTGTACGTTAGTTTTCTCTCGTGCCTGTGTACTTTAGTTTTCTCTCGTGCCTGTGTACGTTAGTTTTCTCTCGTACCTGTGTACATTAGTTTTCTCTCGTGCCTGTGTACGTTAGTTTTCTCTCTTGCTTGTGTAGGTTAATTTTCTCTCGTGCCTGTGTACGTTAGTTTTCTGTAGGGCCTGTGTAATTATTTTTCCCCCTCCCTCCTTGGGTTTTTTTTAAAGGGGGCCCCGGTTTTTTTAAAGTTTTTTCCCCCGGGGGTTTGGGGAAGTTTTTTTTCCCTTTTTTTTTTTTTTTTTTAAATTTTTTTTTTTTTTTTTGGGGGTTTTTTTTAATTTGGGGCCCCCCCCCTTTTTTTTCCTTTTTTTTTTTTCCCCTTTTTTTAAATTTTTTTTTTTTGGGGGGTTTTGGGGTTTTTTTTCCCTTTTTTTTTTTTTAAAAAGGTTTTTTTTCGGGGGGGAAAAAAATTTTTTTTTTTTTTTTTTTTCCTTTTTTTTTTTTTTTTGTTTTTTTTTTTCCCCCCCCCGGGGTTGTTTTTTTTTCCCCCCCCTTTTTTTTTTTTTTTTCCCCCTTTTGTTTTTTTTTTTTTTGGGGGTTTTTTTTTTTTTTTGGGGGGGATTTTTTTTTTGTTTTTTTTTTCCTTTTTTCCTTTTTTTTGGGGCCTTTTTTTTAAATTTTTTTTTTTGGGTTTTTGTTTTTTAATTTTTTTTTTTCCCCGGGTTTTTCCCTTTTTTTTTCCCTTTGGGTTTTTTTCCCCCTTTTCCTTGGGGTTTTTTTTTTTTTTTTTTTTTTTTTTTGGGGGGTTTTTTTTGGGGTTTTTTTTTCCCTTTATTTTTTTTTTTTTTTTCCGGGGTTGGGTTTTTTTTTCCCGGGCCTTTTGGTTTTTTTTTTTTTTCCTTTTTGTTTGTTTTTTTTTTTTTTTTTTTGTTTTTTTTTTTTTTTGGGGGTTTTTTTTTTTCCCCCCCCCTTTTTTCCTTTTTTTTTTTTTTGGTTTTTTTTTTTTTTCCTTTTTTTTTTCCCTTTTTTTTTGGGTTTTTTTTTCCCCTTTTTTTTCCCCCGGGGGGTTTTTTTCCCTTCCCCCCTTTTCCCCTTTTTGGGGGGGGGTTTTTTTTTTTTTTTTTTAAAAAAAAAAAATTTTTTTTTTCCCCCCCAAATTTAAAATTTTTCTTTTCCCAAATTTTTTTTTCCCCAAAAATTTTTTTTTGGGGGGCCCCGGGGTTTTTCCTTTTTTTTTTGGGGGGGGGCCCCCCCCCCCCTTTTTTTCCCCCCCGGGGAAAAAAAATTTTTTTTTTTTCCCCCCCCCAAAAAATTTTTTTTTTTTTTTTTTAAAAAAAAAAAATTTTTTTTCCCCCCCCTTTTTGGGTTTTTTTGGGGAAAAAACCCTTTTCCCTTTTTTTTTTTTTTTTTTAAAATTTTTTTTTTTCTTTTTTTTAAAAAGGGAAATTTTTTTTTTTTCCCAAAAAAAATTTTTTTTTTTTTTTTTTTTAAAAAAAAAAAAAAGGGGGTGAATGTTTTTTTTTCCCCCCCCCCCCCTTTTTTTTTAAAAAAAGGGTTTTTGGAAAAAAAAAAACCCCCCCCCGGGGGTTAAAAAAAAAAAAACCCCCCCGGGTTTTTTGGGGGGGGGTTTTTGGGGGGGTTTTGGTTTGGGGGGGGGGGGGGGGGGTTTTTTCCCTTTTTTTGGGGGGGGGGTTTGGGGTTTTTGGGGGTTTTTTTTTCCCCAAAATTCCCGGGGGGGTTTCCCCTTTGGGTTTGGGGGGTTTTTTCTTTTTTTAAAAATTTTTTTTTGGGGCCGGGGGGGCCCCCCCCTTTTTTTTTTCCCTTGGGGAAATTTGGGGGGGAAAAGGGGGTTTGGGGTTTTTTTGGGGAAAAAAACCCCCCTTTTTTTTCCCCCGGGGGGGGGAAAATTTTTTTTGGGGGTTAAAAGGGGAAAAAAGGGGGGGAAAAAAGGGAAAAAAAAAAGGGGGGGGGGGGGGGGGGGAAAAAAAGGGGGGGGGGGGGGAAAAAAGGGGGGTTAAAAAAAAAAAAAAAAAAAAACCAAAATTTTAAAAAGGGGGTTTTTTTTTTCCCCTTTAAAGACCCCTCCTCCCTTTTTTTGTGTAAGTTAAGCTTTTTCACCCCCCTGGAAAGGGTTTAAAAGTTTTCTGTACCCTTCTTGTGAAATTTAAAAGTTTCTTACCCTTCTTGTGTAGCTAAAGCATTCTCTAACCTTTCGTGTTTTGTTAAAACTTTCTCCCCCTTATGTGAGTTAAGCTATTTTTATTTCTTCCTAAGGGTTTCTTTTTTTTTTCCTTGCGTAAAAAAAGTGGTCTGTGTTGTGAGTTTCTTTCCCCCCTCTCATGTCAGACTGGGTAATGTTGTGTAAACATCGCCACCCGTGTGCGTAACACTCGGCCTGTGTGCGTGGGGATTGTTTTGTTGTGTGTGCAAGACAGCTACGGTGTGCGTTACAGGCTGGCTTTACCGTGTACGTGAGGCTGTGGTTGTATGACTGTATCTATGAACGCAAGGCTGGCTTTGCTGTGTGCACACGATAGCGACTGCGTGCGTTAGAGGCTGGCTTTGCTGTCTGAGTATGAGGCTTTCTTTTCTGTGTACCTATGACTGCTTGTGTGTACGCGAGGCTGGCTTTGTTGTGTACGCAAGACAAGTGGTGTGTGCGTTAGAGCTCCGCATCGTAGCGAGGAAGCTCAGTATTGTGAGTGAGGTTTGTACAAGGCACACAGGGTGTTATCGTTATTCTGCAGCCCCGAGGAGAGATGAGGGAGGCAAAGTGGGGCTTACAAGAGGAGAAAAATAAGGCGAAGCTGGAAATACTGATGGAGAGGCAAGAGGGAAGAAGGGCGAGAGGGGGAGGGGCAAGAGGGGGAAAAGCAAGAGGGGGAAGAGGCGAGGCAGAGACATGAAAGTAAGAGAAGCTAATGAAAGTTGCATACAAGAAGGCTAGGAGGAGGTGTGGCAGATGTTGAGTGTGACACTCAGCATGGCTAGGGGGTGTGGCAGAGGGTTGTGTGACACTCAGCTTGGCTAGGAGATGTGGCAGATTTGAGTGTGACACTAAAGCATGGCAGGAGATGTGGCAGATTTTGAGTGTGACACACGCATGGTAGGGGGATGTGGCAGTTTGTTGAGTGTGACACACAGCATGGCTAGGAGATGGTGGGCCCAGGGGGGGTGTGAGTGTGACACACAGCATGGCTAGGAGATGTGGCAGATGTTGAGTGTGACACACAGCATGGCTAGGAGATGTGGCAGATGTTGAGTGTGACACACAGCATGGCTAGGAGATGTGGCAGATGTTGAGTGTGACACACAGCATGGCTAGGAGATGTGGCTATGTGAGTGTGACACACAGATGGCTAGGAGTGTTGGCAGATTTTTGAGTGTGACACACAACATGGCTAGGAGATGTGGCAGATGTTGAGTGTGACACACAGCATGGCTAGGAGGTGTGGCAGATGTTGAGTGTGACACTCAGCATGGCTAGGAGATGTGGCAGGTGTTGAGTGTGACACACAGCATGGCTAGGAGATGTGGCAGATGTTGAGTGTGCACACAGCAGGTAGGAGATGTGGAGATGTTGAGTGTGACATTTCAGCATGGCTAGGAGATGCGGGCAGGTGTGAGTGTGACACACAGCATGGCTAGGAGATGTGGCAGATGTTGAGTGTGACACACAGCATGGCTAGGAGATGTGGCAGATGTTGAGTGTGACACTCAGCATGGCTAGGAGATGTGGAAAGATGTTAAAGTGTGACACACAGCATGGCTAGGAGATGTGGGCAGATGTTGGGGTGTGACACTCAGCATGGCTAGGAGATGTGGCAGATGTTGAGTGGGGACACACAGCAGGGCTAGGAGATGTGCAGATGTTGAGTGTGACACCACGCATGGTAGGAATGTGGCAGGTGTTGAGTGTGACACACAGCATGGCTAGGAGATGTGGCAGATGTTGAGTGTGACACTCAGCATGGCTAGGAGATGTGGCAGATGTTGAGTGTGACACTCAGCATGGCTAGGAAGTTGCACGGTTATATTACAGTTATTCCACATTCTTTGGTAAAAGGGGACAAGAGCTGTACACCGTCACTGCAGGTGAGATAAATTCTCTGTAAAAACTTGCACTGAACCGCACTTCATGGCTAACTGACACCAAGTATGTTGCATGTTGGAGACTTATTACTGGGACTCCTCATAGAGCAGTGTTGGAGCTACTGACTAGTGTATGTACTCACTTATTTGTCATTTCAGGGGTCAGTTCACAGCTCCTGGCCCCTCTTCTTTGCTGGTCGCTACTAGGTCCACTCTCTCCCTGCTCCATGAACTTTCTCGTATCTCTTTTTAAAGCTATGTGTGGATTCTGCCTCCACTACATCACTCTCCAGATTGTTCCACTTCCTGACAACTCTGTGACTGAAGAAATACTTCCTGACATCCCTGTGACTCATCTGGGTCTTCAGTTTCCAGCCTTGACCCCCTGTTGTTGTGTTCCGTATGTGTGTACTCACCTAGTTGTGGTTGCAGGGGTCGAATCACAGCTCCTGGCCCCCGCCTCTTCACTGGCCGCTACTAGGTCACTCTTCCTCCTCCATGAGCTTTATCATACCTCTTCTTAAAGCTATGTATGGATCCTGCCTCCGTTACATCACTTCCCAGACTATTCTACTTCCTGACAAGTCTGTGACTGAGGAAATACTTCCTAACATCCCTGTAATTCATCTGAGTCTTCAACTGTGTGTGTGTGTGTGTTGTGTGTGTGTGTGGTGGGTTGTGTGTGTGTGTGTGTGTGTGTGTGTGTTGTACCTCACCTAGTTGTACTTCCCCCTAGTTGGGGTTGCAGGGTCGAGTCCAAGCTCCTGGCCCGCCTCTTCCTGACGCCTTACTAGGTCATCTTCCCTGAACTGAGCTTTATCATACCTATGCTTAAGCTTGTATGGATCCCTGCTCCACTACTCGCTTCCCAAACTATTCCCCTTTCGACTACTTTTGGCTGAAGAATACTTCTAACATCCTGTGATTCATCTGTGTCTTAACTTCCAACTGTGCCTTGTTGCTGTGTCCAGTCTCGGAAATCCTGTCTTTGTCGTTTCATGCCCCCTATCTCTCCTGTCCTCCAGTGTCGTCAGGTTGTTTCCCTTAACCTCTCCTCGTAGGACATACTCTTAGCTCTGGACAGTCTTGTTGCAAACCTTTGCACTTCTCAGTTTTTACGTGCTTGGCTAGGTGTGGATTCAAACTGGTGCCGCATATCCATTGGCTAACGTACTCTTTTGTGTTGTGTGTGTGTGTGTGTGTGGTTGTGGTGTGTGTGTGTGTGTTGTGTGTGTGGGTGTGTGCGTGTGCGCGCGCGTGTAACGTTAGTAAGACACGTGACTACAAAGAAGAAAAATATCGCAGTAAAAAACAGTGCGTTTGTATACAACTCACCAAGATTTGTGCACTGATGTTGGTGAAGAGCTCTTCATTCAAGGAATTGGAGCAACCTACTCCTTAGTTTAAACCTGATTATTTCCCATTTCCAGGTGATAAATGAATGTTACAGGTTTAGCGCTTCTGCAGGAGAACATTTTTTTGGGAAAATTGGTAATTATATCAGAGAATTAATAATGTTAACAGTTTTATTTTGTTAAACCCATCGTATAATGAAAGTGTTTAAATGTTTAGTAAATCTTACAACTTCCTGATCACTTTGCTTGTGTTCAAGACTATCTGATGAACTGGCTAGGTAAAGTTTATCAGAGCGACTACGTAATTCAGAGAGAAGCCACCAACACTAGTGGATTCACTTCTGAAGTTTGCGCATAAACAGTGTAGATAAGACTGCCTTAACATGGAAATAAACACAGCATCTGTGCACTTGGTTACAAAACCTGAAAAGGAGATTGCAGTAAGTGCTCACCATTCCTGAAATTAATTGTAACGGAATCTGTCTTTGAATGAGCAAACGTGTCGACCCACAAACGCTCTGTATCACAGTGGGTCTGTGCCCTGCTGCTGCCCATGTGCAGAGTATAAGTGTATTCTTGCATTGTGGTAGGATAGCCAACATGGTCTGGACACTTTGAGCTGTGCAAGTTTCAAGGTTTAGAATAAAAGGGAAATAAAAAAAATTATTGACATCAAGAGGAGGCTTGCCTGAGGCCAGTGTCAGGTCGATAGAGAACCAACATCTCCTTTGTCTTGTAATCCTGATAATGCTGCCTGCTGCCCTCATGGGATTATATCATACCTCATGATGAATGGCAGACAGCTGATGTGGGACTACACATACGCTCTATTCTGGGGACGGACGAACAGACAGACATACAGAGAGACAGACAGACACACAGACACACACACACACACACACACACACACACCACACACACACACACACACACACACACACACACACACACACACACACACACACGATCGCAGACCAGGCAGAACTACATAGGGATCTGGACAGGCTGCAGACCTGGTCCAGCAATTGGCTCCTGGAGTTCAACCCCACCAAGTGCAAAGTCATGAAGATTGGGGAAGGGCAAAGAAGAACGCAGACGGAATACAGTCTAGGGGACCAGAGACTACAAACCTCACTCAAGGAAAAAGATCTTGGGCTGAGTATAACACCAGGCACATCTCCTGAAGCGCACATCAACCAAATAACTGCTGCAGCATATGGGCGCCTAGCAAACCTCAGAACAGCGTTCCGACATCTTAATAAGGAATCGTTCAGGACTCTGTACACCGTGTACATTAGGCCCATATTGGAGTATGCGGCACCAGTCTGGAACCCACACCTAGCCAAGAACGTAAAGAAACTAGAGAAAGTACAAAGGTTTGCAACAAGACTAGTCCCAGAGCTAAGAGGTATGTCCTACGAGGAGAGGTTAAGGGAAATCAACCTGACGACACTGGAGGACAGGAGAGATAGGGGGGACATGATGACATACAGAATACTGAGAGGAATTGACAAGGTGGACAAAGACAGGATGTTCCAGAGATGGGACACAGCAACAAGGGGACACAGTTGGAAGTTGAAGACACAGATGAATCACAGGGATGTTAGGAAGTATTTCTTCAGCCACAGAGTAGTCAGGAAGTGGAATAGTTTGGGAAGCGATGTAGTGGAGGCAGGATCCATACATAGCTTTAAGCAGAGGTATGATAAAGCTCACGGTTCAGGGAGAGTGACCAAGTAGCGACCAGTGAAGAGGCGGGGCCAGGAGCTTGGAATCGACCCCTGCAACCTCAACTAGGTGAGTACACACACACACACACACACACACACACACACACACACACACACACACACACACACACACACACACACACACACACATACACACATACACCGAGGGAAAAACAATGGGAGGAGGAGAGGGAGAGGTCCATCTTCATCCACTAAAAGACATACGATGAAAGACTGCAGAAAGAAAAACAAGAGATTGAAAATATAATGAAAACAGGAGCAGAGGACTCGTCTGAGCTAATAAATTTACAGAGAATAAGGGGGTATTCCAAGGAGAGAAACCGGCCAGTTAAACTGATTTTCAACACAGAAACGGTGTGGACAGGATCCTGCAGGAGAAATCATGGCTAAAGGAATCGACAACATATCAGTAGGTGTTCTTAGACTGCGACAGGATGAGCTGAGAGAGGACACAGAGACGAAAGGGGCAAGAAAGAGACAGCTAGAGTCAGTAGAGAACAACCAGGGTCAATTGGAGCAGTGTGCAAACACCCACAGAACCCTGCAACCAAACACTCACCCCACACTCATACCCCCACCCCACAATATGCAGTAGAATTCCATAGCATCCTGCCAGGACCCCCACCCCCAAAAAATCCCAGAATAAGGTGTTGGAAAGGAAACTGAAGGTATGGTACACCAACACTTATGGTATAACGTGTAAGTGGGAGGAGTGGCACTAAAGAATCACAGAGGCATCACCAGACATCATAACCCTCACAAAAACTAAGCTCTCAGGGGTGATAACAAATGCCATCTTTCCAATTGGATATCAGATCCTGAGGAAAGACAGAGGGAACAGGGGGGGATGGAGGAGTGGCACTGCTCATCAAAAAACAATGGGGTTTTGAGAAGTTGGAGAGAGGGGACAGAGGAGAAGCAAGGGACTACATAATAGGAACACTTCAGACTGGAGGTCCCAAGGTGGTGTTTGCAGTGATGTATAACCCCCCACAGAATAGCAGGAGGCCAAGACAAGAATATAATGAGAGTAACAGAAAGATAGTTGATACACTATCTGCAGTGACCAGAAGGGCCCATGTGGGCAGGACAAAGCCACTGGTAGTAGGTGACTTCAGTCACAAATAAATCGACTGGGAAAACCTGGAGCCACATGGGGGCCCAGAAATGTGGAGGGCTAAGATGTTGGATATGGTACTGGAAAACCTCTTGCATCAGCATCTTAGGGACACTACCATAGAGAGGGGAGAGGATGAACCAGCAAGACTGGATCTAGTGTTCACCTTGAGCAGTGCAGATATTGAGGACATCACATATGGAAGGCCCCTAGGAGCTAGTGATCACGTGGTTCTAAGATTCGAATACATAGTACAATTACAAGTGGAGAGGGAGGCAGGAAGGGGGCAGGAAGGATGAAGTCAAACCACAAGAGAGGGGCCCACACAGGCATGAGGAATTTCCTGCACGAGATCCAGTGGGACAGAGAACTGTCAAGGAAAACAGTAAATGAGATGATGAAATATGTGACAACAATTTGCAAGGAGGTGGAGGAGAGGTTTGTACCCAAGGGCAACAGATATAATGAGAGGGCCAGGACGAGCCCTTGGTTCACCCAGAGGTGTAGAGAGGCTAAAACCAAGTGTGCTAAAGAATGGAAGAAGTATAGAAGGCAAGAGAGCCCAGGAGAACAAGGAGAGTAGTTGAAGAGCAAGAAATGAATATGCGCAGGTAAGGAGGAAGGCTCAGTGAATAAGAAAATGACATAACAGCGAAAGTCAAGTCTGACCCAAAGCTGTTGTACAGCCACATCAGGAAGGAAACAACAGTCAAGGACCAGGTAATCACGCTGAGGAAGGCAGGAAGGGAGTTTACAAGAAACGACCTTAAAGTATGTGAGGAGCTTTAACATAAGATTCAAAGAAGGATTCACAGTGGAGACAGAAAGGACTCCAAAAAGACGGAGAGGTGAAATACACCAACAAGTGCTGGGTACGATACATACAACCGAGGAGGAGGTGAAGAGGCTGCTAAGCGAACTAGATATCTCAAAGGCGATGGCGCCAGATAACATCTCTCCATGGGTCCTGAGAGAGGGAGCAGAGGTGCTCTGTGTGCCACTAATAACAATCTTCAACACATCTATCGAAACAGGGCGGCTACCTGAGGTATGGAAGATGGTACACGTAGTCCCAGTTTTTACAAAGGGACAGACACGCAGTATTAAACTGAAGACCAGTGTCACTGACGTGTATAGTGTGCAAAGTCATGGAGAAGATTATCAGTCGAGTGGTGGAACACCTAGAAAGGAATAAGCTTATAAACGACAACCAGCATGGATTCAGAAACGGGAAATCCTGTGTCACAAACCTACTAGAGTTCGATGACAAGGTGACAGCAGTAAGACAAGAGAGAGAGGAGTGGGTAGGTTGCGTTTTCCTGGACTCTAAGAAGGCATTTGACACAATTTCACACAAGAGACTAGTGCAAAATCTGGAGGATCAGGCAGGTATAACAGGGAAGGCACTGCAATGGATCAGAGAATACCTGACGGGAAGGCAGCAGCGAGTCATGGTACGTGATGAGGTGTCAGAGTGGGCGCCTGTGATGAACGGGGTTCCACAGGGGTCGGTCCTAGGACCGGTGCTGTTCTTGGAATATGTGAACGACATGACTGAAGGAACAGACTCACAAGTGTCCCTGTCTGCAGACGATGTGAAGTTAATGAAGAAAATTCAGTCAGAGGTGGATAAGGCAGGACTACAGAGGGATCTGGATAGGCACCTGGCTCCTGGAGTTCAACCCCGCCAAGTGCAAAGCCATGAAGATCGGGGAAGGACAAAGAATACAGCCTAAGGGGCCGAAGACCACAAACCTCACTCAAGGAAAAGGATCTTGGAGTGTGTATAATACTGAGCACATCTGAGGCGCACTTCACCCAAATAACTGCTGCAGCATATGGGCGAATAGCGAACCTAAGAACAGCATTCCGACATCTCAGTAAGGAGTCGTTCAGGACCCTGTACACCGTGTATGTCAGGCCCATATAGAAATATGCAGCTCCAGTGTGGAACCCTCACCTGGCAGGCACGTCAGGAAACTAGAGAAAGTGCAAAGGTTTGCAACGAGACTAGTCCCGGAGCTAAGGGGCATGTCCTACAAAGGGGGGTTAAGAGAACTCGACCTGACGACATTGGAGGACAGGAGGGACAGGGGGGGACATGATAACGACATATAAAATACTGAGAGGAATCGACAAGATAGACAGAGCCAGGATGTTCCAGAGATGGGACACAGCAACAAGAGGTCACAACTGGAAGATGAAGACTCAGATGAGTCAGGGATGTTGGGAAGTATTTCTTCAGCCACAGAGTTGTCAGGAAGTGAAATAGTTTGGAAAGTGAGGTTGTGGAAGCAGGTACCATACATAGCTTTAAGAAGAGGCACGATAAAGCTAATGGAGCAGGGAGAAAGAGAGGACCTAGTGGCGACACACACACACACACACACACACACACACACACACACACACACACACACACAACACACACAACACACACCAACACACACACACACACACATATCCAGACTCACTCATACACTCCCCCCCTCACCACTGACATCTCACTTCTTCCCCTGATCCCTCCCCTCCCTCGTTCACCCTCCCCTCCCCCCGTTCACCCTCCCCCTCCCCTCCCCCGTTCACCCTCCCCCTCCCACCCCTCTCCCACATAGCCACAGTTCCTCCACTACCTCCCCCCATACTCTGACATACACACTACTAACCTAATATACAGAACTAATAGGTTTCCCACTCTGAGGCAATCAGGATAAAACAAAAATGGGTTGTCAGAGAGCAACAAGAAAAACCAAGGGACATGAGGAAGCTGCAAAGGAAGATTGGGCAGCAGAGCTCATAAAAAGAGATCATGTATGGGAAAAGAAACTAGAAGAACTTAGCATGAGAATGGAAGAGAGGATAGATATGGAACCATACCCCCGGCCGGGATTGAACCCGCGGTCATAGAGTCTCAAAACTCCAGCCCGTCGCGTTAGCCACTAGACCAGCTAGCCACAATAAGATTCATCCAACAAGTTTTTACAGACGAATCTCCAGCTAGCGTGGCCGTGACGAACTCTAGCTCAAGTCCCTTCACTGCCGTCAACATGACTCAAGAAATCGTAATGACACGATTGCAAATAAACCATACCCCCGGCCGGGATTGAACCCGCGGTCATAGAGTCTCAAAACTCCAGCCCGTCGCGTTAGCCACTAGACCAGCTAGCCACAATAAGATTCATCCAACTAGGTATATTTCTACACCATAGGAAAGTTAGCACAGGCACCTCTGTGACCACAAATGCAAGTTTTTACAGACGAATCTCCTATGGTGTAGAAATATACCTAGTTGGATGAATCTTATTGTGGCTAGCTGGTCTAGGGGCTAACGCGACGGGCTGGAGTTTTGAGACTCTATGACCGCGGGTTCAATCCCGGCCGGGGGTATGGTTTATTTGCAATCGTGTCATTACGATTTCTTGAGTCATAGATATGGAAAGCAGGAAGTGGGAGGTGCATGTCAAAGCAGCAGAGGCTAGGATACAGAGTTTAGAAGAGGAACTGAAAAATCTGAAACAGCCTAAAGAACTAAAGAACATTTTGGGATTGACAACAGAGACTGCTACATCAGCCACAAATAAGGGGACTGTAGGGAAAGAAGGGGCACAACTGCATGGGGAAGCTCTATCAGAGGAGACTGTAGTAAATGAAAGAGCTAAGCTTTATGTGGAGTCCCTAACAGACAACAACAGAGCCCAAGGAAAGCCGTGAAGGGAAAATGACAGGCCACTGAGCCCAAGTACATTAGCCAGTGAAACTGAAGAAAGGAAAGCTACAGTGCAGGAAACCAAATTAAATGAGGGGATACACAGGGATACGCAGTGGGAGAATGAAAGGGTGAGGTCAGTCTTTGTGTATGGGCTCCAGGAAGTTGAAGGGGAAACATACGAAGCAAGAAAAAAAAGGGGAAAAAAAAAAAGCAATTAAAAGATCAGGGAAAGCAATAGGAGAAGACGACTGACCCAGCTGGAAAATTTTTTAGGGAATGGGGGGGTTTGTAAGAAAAAAAACCCCGGGGCCCAGGGAAAGTGACCTTCAAGGCGAAGAAGAAAACTGGACCGGATCCTGCAGGGGGGAAAGCACGTTTTAAGGGGCATGCGGGGCATGCAGGAAGGTTTTATTCGACCGCGACAGTAAACACAAGAAAGGCGGGGAAACGGAGAGAGATGGTAAAAAGGGCGAAAGGGGGAAAAAGAGAGGGGTTTTGGAAAAAGACAGGAGATCCCGGGACCGGAAGAAAAATCAAAAAACACCCTTTCCCCCCAAAAACTTCCTATAGAACCCTCCCCCCCAGGTAAACCCCTTTGAACCCAAAACACTTAAATAAAAAAAACCCCCCTTTGCCAACCCAATTGCCCCCCCCAAATACATTACAAACTCCACCCCCACCCCAAAAACCCCATATTTCCCTTTAACCAGGGTTCTCCCATTTCCCCCAAACCCCCAATATACCTCCCAGCCCAACAGTCTTAGAAAAGAAGTGAAGGTTTGGTTACAAATGCGATGGTTTTAACAAACAAGTATGAGGATTTGGCACGAAAAAATAAAAGAGACACCCCCAGAAAATAATAGCACTAAAGGGAAAACAAAACTCACCAGAATAAAAACAGATTAAATCTTTCCACCCGGATCCCAAAACCCTGGGGAAAAAGGCAGAGGGGAGGAGGGGGGGGGGGGAAGTTGCACTCCTCTTTTCGGAAACCCAGTGGGATTTTGGGGGGGAAAAGGGGAAGGGGAATAGATGGAATGGGCAAAAAGGGACTACTTGGGAAAACAATCCAGTCTGGGGGGGGAACAAAAGGGTGATAATTGCAGAAAATTTTTAAAAACCACCACAGAACTGAGGAGGCCCAAGAAAAAGAATCGAGGGAGAGCAACAGAGAAAATGATCGACACACTACCCGAGGTGGCCAGGAAAAGAAACACATGGGGGGAGAAAAGTTACTAGTTATGGGTGTTTTAAACCCACAAGGAGATTGAGGGGGAAAAACCGGGAAACCCAGGGGGGTTTCCCAAAAACGGGGGAAAAGAGCCAAGATGATGGATGTGGTACTGGAAAACCTCTTTCCATAAACATGTTAGGGGGACCACCAGAGAGAGAGAGGAGGGGTTTGAACCAGAAAGGGCTGGACCTTGTATTCACCATGATATTTTGGGGAAATTTCGGGGGTATCATTTTATAAAAGGGGCCCCGGAGCTTGTGATCAGGTGGTTCTGTGCTTCGACTACATGGGTTGAGCTCCAAGGGGAAAGGGGGTAGCGGGAAAATGGGGCGGGGAAAAACCCAAAACTACAAAAGGGGGGAAATACTCGGTATGGGAAATTCCTTAAAGACTTTCCCAGGGGGAGGGGAACTGACGGGGAAAACCAGTAAAAAAAATGAGGGGATATGTAGAAAAAAATTGAAAGGGGGCAGAGGAGATTTTTGTTCCCAAGGGAAAAAAGAAAAAAATGGGAAGAAAAAGAACAAAGCCCTTTGGGTTTTCCCCAAAAGGGGTGTGGGGGGGAAAAATAGGTGTTTCTAGAGAATGGAAAAAAGGGACAGAAGGGCAGGGAACTCAGGAAAATAAAAAAAATCAGCCGAAGACCCAAAAAAACGAAAAATACACCCGTTTAAAAAGGGAAAGGTCAGAGACAATATTTAAAAAGACATAGTTTAAAAACTGACCCGAATTTTTGTAAAAGCCACATAGGAGGGGGAAAAAAACAGTCAAAAGGGCCCCGGTAATCAGAAATGAGGAAGGTTTTGTTGGGGAATTAACAAAAAAGGCCAAAGAGGTTTGTCAGGAGCTCAACACAAGATTTAAAAAAGGTATTTAAGTTTGGGAAAACAGTAGGGGCTCCAAAAGGGAAAACAGAACAGGGGGGGGACACCAGCAAGTGTGGGGTGAGGTACATATAACCAAAGGGGGAGGGGGAAGAAAACCTTGCTTTGCGAACTTGCACCTCCCAAAGGCGGTGGGGGCCAGACAAATCTCACCTGGGGGCCTTTTAAAGGGGGAGCGAGATTTTGTGGAGCCCTTAACAAAGGGTTTTTCAACACTTTATTTGGGAAAAAGGGGAAAATCCCTGAGGTATGGGGGAAAAAGGCAAATGTAGTCCCAATTTTTAAAAAGGGAGGGCGGGCTTAGGCACTAAAAATACAGGGCCTGTATCCTAACGTGTTAGTATGCAAGGTCATGGAGAATCACAAAGGAAAGGGGAGGGGGTGGGGGTACCTGGGAAGAAAAACAAGTGGATAAAATTTACAACCCGCCCGGTTTCAGGGAAAGGGAAAAACCTGTGTCACCCCAAAACCCACTAGGGGTTTTTGACAAGGTGACATAAGTAAGACAGGAGAGAGAGGGGTTTTGGTCCCACTGCATATTTTTGGACTGCAAGAAAGGGCCTTTGACACAGTTCCCCCAAAAGGTTACTGCCAAAAAATAGAAAATCAGGCCCCCAAAAACGGAAAGGCATGCAAAGGAAACAGAGAATTTCCTGACAGGGAGGCAACAAGGTCATGGTACGCGACGAGGTTTTCAGAGGGGCCCCCTGTGACAAGCGGGGTTTTTACAGGGGTCGTCCTAGGGGCCTGGCTGGGTTTTTGGTATATGTGAAAAGACATAACGGGGGATAGGGCTCAGGGAAATGTCCTTGTTTGCAGTTTATGCGAAGTTAATGAGAAGAAACAAAACGGAAAGAGGATCAGACAGGACTACAAAGAGACCCGGCAGGCTACAAGCCCGGGCCAAACAACTGGCTCCTTGAAATTTTAAACCCCGCCAAATGCAAGTATGAAGTTTGGGGGGGGCCCAAAAAAGACCGCAGAACAATATAGTTTGATGGCCAAAAACGGGAAAACCCCAATCAAGGAAAAAAAATCTGGGGGGGGAGCCTAAAAACGGCAAAATTTTGAGGCGGGACCTCAATCAGATAACTGCTGCAGAAAACGGGCGCCTGGGAAACCCACGGATGCGTTCCCATACCCCAGTAAGGATTCGTTTAAAACTCTGTATACCATTTTCGTCGGCCCCTACTTTTGGGGTATGCAGCACCAGTTTGGAAAACCACACCCAGTCCAAGGCCCCGGCAAGAAAAATTTGAGGGAAATTTTCAAAAAGGGTTTTCAACAAGGGCTTGCCCAGAGCTACGGGGATTGTCCCCCCGAAGAAAGGTTGAGGGAAACGGCCCCCCGACACTGGAGGACAGGGGGTCAGGGGAGACATTTATAACGGGGCATATTAAAAAACTGGCGGGGAAAAGCAAGGGGACAAAGAAAGGGATGTTCCAGGAAGGGAACAGAACAAGGGGGTCACAATTGGAAGTTGGGGAAAACTAAGATGAATCAAAGGGGTGTTAGGAAGTATTTCTTCCAAACATAGGGGAGTCGGCCCTGGAAAAAGCCTAGAAAGTTTACGTAGGGAGGCGGGAAAAAAAAACCTGTTTTTAAAGGGGGGTTGTTGAGCATGGGGGGAGGGGGAGAGGGACCCCGTAGAATCAGCGGAAGAGGCCCCCCCCCCCCGGGGGGGAGCTGTTTACTTTTTGACCCCTTTCAACCACAAAAAGGTGAATAAAAACACAACACACACACACACATACACAAAACACACACACACAAATACACACACACCCCAAAACACACACCATACACCAAAACACACACACACACACCCAACACACACACACCCAAAAACATAACACACACAACCCACACTTTCACACACCACACACACACACACACACACACACACACCACACACACTACACACACACACCAACCCCACAACACACACACACAACACACATACACACAACACATACAACATACACACACACACACACACAACAACTCACACACAACACACACACATACACACCCAAACCCCACACCACACACAACCATACCACACACACCATACACAAACCCCTACACATAACACATACACACACACATACACATACACACACACACACTAATAAACACACCACACAACACACAACCAACACACACCCACCATACACACACACAACACAATACACACACACATACACACACACCACATCACAAACCCACACCACAAAACACACACGAACACACACACCACACACACAGCACACACATACACACACATACAACCACGCACACACATACACACACAACACACACGCAACACAACACACACACACACACACCACAACCAAGCACACACACACACAACGCACACGACACACCACACACAACACACACACACCACATACACACAACACCCAGCACACCATACACAACACACAACACACACACACAACACACGCACACACACACAACACACACACGCACACCGCACTACACAACACACACACACACAGATGATGTTAGGGCCTCGATGCGATCACATACACTCACATTACACACACATACACACACAACACACACAGAGACACACGAGGCACACACACTACACGATCACCGCAGGTGGGGGAGCAACATTTGGAGGCATTCACAGGGGGGCCGGGGGTATATAGGTTGTACAAATCTTCAGGTAACGGGGACAGAGGGAGGTCTCCAGCTCATCAATTAACAGAAACTTCTAAATCTTCACTTCTCCCCATCAATACAAATCGGAGAAGAGGCACTTTTTCAATAAAGTATTATGTTTCGAAGGTTATCAAAACAATGGTTCGAGGGCTGTCACTTAGGATGATACGAGAAAAACATTTAACGTAAGAGAAAGTCTGCTTAAATAACTAAATTGCCTTCTTTCCCGTAGGCTGCGGCTACTCGTCGTTGTCATTTAAACCGCAGTTGACTGACTGTATTTTTTTTTATATTATTAATTAGATACTCATATTGAACCTATATGGCTGCCCATTTTTTTTTCCTACTCCCTCTAAGATTTCGTTTATCGCCTAGAAACGTCTCATTCGATCGACTTCAAATTTTCAACTCCTGCATGTTGTAACTGAGGAAAAAGTCATGCCGATGGATTTGAGATTGTATAGTGGCATTTTGCAGTGTCCGGAGGGTGCTGGGCTGTGGTGTCTCAGGAGGATGGGTGGATATATAGAGACAAATTCCTATTTTGGTTTCCGTGTGATACCTTGAGAAATCCTCTTCTGCTCCTGCTTTTAAGAAAAGTTAAAACCCACAACTTCTCTCATGCGGGAAAACTTGAGGAGCGCAAGATACAAAATTGTTGAATGAAGACTAAATGCGTGTTCTTGAGATATTTTGCAGGAAGAGTTGTGCTTACTGTGTGTGTGATCCGGGGCTGCGTGCCACACGCAGGGTATAAGCTTGTGCCACACGCAGGGTGTAAGCTTGTGCCACACGCAGGGTGTAAGCTTGTGCCACACGCAGGGTGTAAGCTTGTGCCACACGCAGGGTGTAAGCTCGTGCCACACGCAGGGTATAAGCTCGTGCCACACGCAGGGTATAAGCTCGTGCCACACGCAGGGTGTAAGCTCGTGCCACACGCAGGGTGTAAGCTCGTGCCACACGCAGGGTGTAAGCTCGTGCCACACGCAGGGTGTAAGCTCGTGCCACACGCAGGGTGTAAGCTCGTGCCACACGCAGGGTGTAAGCTCGTGCCACACGCAGGGTGTAAGCTCGTGCCACACGCAGGGTGTAAGCTCGTGCCACACACAGGGTGTAAGCTCGTGGCACACGCAGGGTGTAAGCTCGTGCCACACACAGGGTATAAGCTCGTGCCACACGCAGGGTGTAAGCTCGTGCCACACGCAGGGTGTAAGCTCTCAGAGTCAAGTGATGCTGGACAAGGAAAACAAAAACTGCTGTAGCCAATAAATTATAAAGAATTAAAGAATAGATCCACTTAAAGACATCACAGCTGGATATTAATGACTGACTTGAAGTGGTTCCCCGGTGTATGTCCCGGCCCGGGTACTCACCTAATTGTGGTTGCGGGGGTCGAGACTCAGCTCCTGGCCCCGACTCTTCACTGATCGCTACTAGGTCTTCTCTCTCTCTCTCTCTCTCTCTCTCTCTCTCTCTCTCTCTCTCTCTCTCTCTCTCTCTCTCTCTCTCTCTCTCTCTCTCTCTCTCTCTCTCTCTCTCTGCTTCCTGACCTTTGTCATACCTCGTCTTTAAGCTATGAATGGTTCCTGCCTCCACTACGTCACTTGCTAGGCTATTTCACTTCCTGACAACTCTATAACTGAAGAAATACTTCCTAACATCCCTGTTACTCGTCTGAGTCTTCAGCTTCGAATTGTGACCCCTTGTTTCTGTGTCCCCTCTCTGGAACATCTTGTCTCTATCCCACGCAGTATCTTGTATGTCGTTATCATGTCTCCCCTGACCCTTCTGTCCTCCAGTGTCGTCAGTCCGATTTCCCTCAACCTTTCATCGTAGGACATTCCTCTGAGCTCCGGGACTAGTCTTGTTGCAAACCTTTGTACTTTCTCTTTAGTACTGTGAAACTTCACATAAAATATTATTTTGTGGCCTTCCTCTGGCCAGCGGCTGCTCAACCTGGTGATAAACCAGGGTACTGGTGGGGTTAGAACCTATGGCAAGTGAGTTGTAAAACTCCAGGCCAGTGCGTAAACCACTAGGCCAGCTGGCTGCAATAAGATTCATCCAACAATATACCTATATATACCTTATATATCTAGTTGACTGAATATATTGTATCCAGCTGGTCCAGTGGCTTACGTACTGGCCTGGAGTTTAACGACTCGCTTTCCATGGGTTCTAACCCCACCAAAACCCTGGTTTGTTTGAAATATTTTTATTACGATTTCTTGAGTCAACCTGGTCATCATGTGACGCAAATCAGTATCTAGAGACGCCCGTTTTTCTAACGATTAATAACACCTTCAAGTATTAACCGAAACAATGATTATATTAGAATTATTATGATATCCATTGACGTCACGTTATCCACAAGATCCACGTCACGTTATCCACAAGATCCACGTCACGTTATCCACAAGATCCACGTCACGTTATCCACAAGATCCACGTCACGTTATCCACAAGATCCACGTCACGTTATCCACAAGATCCACGTCACGTTATCCACAAGATTCACGTCAGGTTATCCAAAGATCCACGTCACGTTTCCACAAGATCCACGTCACGTTATCCACAAGTTCCACGTCACGTTATCCACAAAAATCCACGTCACGTTATCCACAAATCCACGTCACGTTTATCCACAAGATCCACGTCACGTTATCCACAAGACCACGTCACGTTATCCACAAGATCCACGTCACGTTATCCACAAGATCCACTTTACCGTTATCCACAAGACCCACGTCACGTTATTCCCCCAAGATCCACGTCCACGTTTTTCCACAAGATCCACGTCACTTTATCCACAAGATCCACGTCACGTTATCCACAAGATCAACGTCACGTTATCCACAAGATCCCGTCACGTTATCCACAAATCCACGTCACGTTATCCAAAAGTTTCAACGTCACGTTATCCACAAGATCCACGTACGTTATCCACAAGATCCACGTCACGTTATCACAAGATCAACGTCACGTTATCCACAAGATCCACGTCACGTTATCCACAGATCACGTCACCGTTATCCACAAGATCAACGTCACGTTATCCCAAGTTTCAACGTCACGTTATCCACAAGATCCACGTCACGTTATCCACAAGATCAACGTCACGTTATCCACAAGATCAACGTCACGTTATCCACAAGATCAACGTCACGTTATCCACAAGATCCACGTCACGTTATCCACAAGATCAACGTCACGTTATCCACAAGATCAACGTCACGTTATCCACAAGATCAACGTCACGTTATCTACAAGATCCACGTCACGTTATCCACAAGATCAACGTCACGTTATCCACAAGATCCATCTATAATGTGACTTCTGCATGTCACAAGAAGTTTATAAAATTTTATTTCACCCTCGACCGTTGGTGCCGTTGGTGCCGTTGGTGCCGTTGGTGCCGTTGTTCTGATACTGTTTTTCACAGGCTATAAGGGCGTGTGCAGTGTAATTATTTTCTTCGGTTATAATTAGAAGTCAAATTATAGAAGATCCGGGCAAAGCACAACGCAGGATTATAGATAATGGTCAGACAAGATGAATAAACAAGTGGGTGGATAAAAGTCAAACAAATACCTGTTTACTGATGAACTGCTGGTTATGATTATAATAATTATAATACTGATAAACTGTGTTCAAGAGTTTTTACTAAGACAAAGAGAAAGAGTGACTGCTCTTCCCAATTCTTGATTGACTATAAAACACAACTCCACACAACACAACTTGTGCTCAAAATATAACAATACAAAACGCAGCGTTCACATAGACTCCATTCTCAGGGCACTGAATTTGCAACAAGAACTTATTGGTGAGGAATGCCAATACACGTTACAAACATTCACCAAACTAAAGTTTTTCCTATATTCCAACAAGAAAAGAATAACTAAAATTTTTTTTGAAGGGGTGGACCGGTAAGCCAGCGGAAGGCGGGTCATCATCTGACTAAGACACGCGTCAGGAAGCACTTGTCTTGTTTCCTGAAGAACCTTACCTAACCTAACCTCCAACAAGAAATATAGAGAAACGACGACGCAAATCTTTCTCACCACCTGGGGGCGGAGGTAGCACCGCCACAACCACCTGTGCGCTCGCCTTAATTAACCTACATTACGTTTACCAGACAACTGAAACTATTTGAGACATCACCAGGGCAACCACTGGCATCAGCAGGGAGGTAAGTACAGCCGTCTGCATCATTCCTTGTGGAGGATGTGATCAGTGTGTAGGCGGATCATCACGGAACATTTAGAAAAGGGTTAATAAAAATTGAAGTATACGTATTTATAATTCACAGCGACATTTGGGTATCTTCTGGAAACGTTTGGCCAGCTAGTGGCTTCTTCAGTCCAGTGTAGAGAACGGTGGAAGATGAATAATTTGAAGTAATCAGTCCCTCAGCTTTGAGTCGGTGTGTTCAGTTCAGATGAGGTGGAACAGTGGTAGGCGAAGTCACCAGTGGAGAAACCCACTAATGGAAGTAGGTTATACCTATAGGTTAGGCAACCTTTGAAGAATTCCCTATATAGATTGAACACATCGACTCAAAGCTGAGGGATTGATTACCTCAAACATCTCATCTTCCACCGATCTCAACATTGGACTGAAGAAGCCACTAGCTGACTAAACGTTTCCAGAATAAAGATAACCAAATATTGCACAAGTGTCTAATTTATCAACTTGTCGGTTTTCTAAGCCATTTAGACAAGCATATATACATACCTTGGAAGAACTCTAAGCTACTCATGAGAGGAATGTAGTGGCTGTAATTCAGAGGTTCGACAGCATGAAATAGACTCGAGGGTCATACAGCATTATTCTACACTTTGTGAGTCTATACCACAACTCTGCCTTTACATAAAGCTGTGCAGATCTGGTTACCACATATAAAGTTGTACAGATCTGGTCTCAACATTGCACATACAATAAGTGGACAATATTAAAAAGGATAACAACGTTATTCTACGAAGCAAAATTAAGAGTAGTGAACCTGCATTCACTTGAAGTGAGATGTTAGCAGTGATATAATTGAAGAATATTAGGAATGACTCGAATATACAAACATCAAGTGCTGAAAATAATGTATTAAAACAATTCACTACAATGGACTCAAGCTTAATGTATTTGGATTAAATTATGTTTTGAATATCATTGGTTTGGCAGGAGTGTTGCACATAAATACAACAAATTGCCATTAACATCACTGAAACAAATGTTGTGGGTGGTTTTAACACACGTACCAGTGATAATGCTCAGATGTGATTACGATCTACCACTTATAGATCAGTAGTTCTACATCAGATATGAATATTTATTTTGCATTTTTTCAAATGTTACATTAACACATCGGCCGTTTCCCACCAAGGTAGGGTGACCTGAAAAAGAAAAACTTTCACCATCATTCACTCCATCACTGTCTTGCCAGAGGCACGGTTACACTACAGTTATAAAACTGCAGCATTAACACCCCTCCTTCAGAGTGCAGGCACTGTACTTCCCATCTGCAGGACTCAAGTCCGGCCTACCGGTTTCCCTGAATCCCTTCATAAATATTACTCTGTTTACACTCCAACAGCACGTTAAGTCCTAAAAACCATTCGTCTCAATTCGCTCCTAACACGCTCACAGCATGTTTGCTGGAAGTCCAAGCTCCTCGCACACAAAACCTCCTTCCCCCCCCCCTCCAAGCTTTCCTAGGCTGCCCTCTACCCCGCCTTCCCTCCACTACAGCTTTATGCACTCTCGAAGTCATTCTATTTTGTTCCATCCTCTCTATATGTCTGAACCACCCCAACAACCCCTCCTCAGCCCTCTGGATAATAGTTTTGGTAATCCCGCACCTCCTAATTTCCAAACTATGAATTCTCGGCATTACATTCACACCACACATTGCCTTCAGACAAGACATCTCCACTGCCTCCAGCCTTCTTGTTGTTGCAACATTCACCACCCATGCTTCACATCCATATAAGAACGTTGATATAACTATACTCTCATATTGACTCCTCAGTGGACCACTCACCTTTATATCCTCATCAATTCTATGATTCACCTCATCTGTCATAGACCCATCTGCTGACACGTCCATTCCTAAATATCTGAATACATTCACCTCCTCCATACTCTCTCCCTCCAAGCTGATATCCAATCTTTCGTCACCTAATTCTTTGAAATCCTTATCACCTTACTCTTTCCTATATTCACTTTCAATTTTCTTCCTTTACATACCCTACCAAACTCATCCACCAACCTCTACAACTTCACTTCGGAATCTTCCAAAAGCACAGCATCATCAGCAAAGAGCAACTATGACAACTCCCACTCTGTGTTAGATTCTTTATCTTTTAACCCCACACCTCTTGCCAACACCCGAGCATTCACTTCTCTTACAACCCCATCTATAAATATATTGAACAACCATGGTGACATCACACATATTTGTCTAAGGCCTACTTTTACTGGGAAATAATCTCCCTCTCTCCCACACACTCTAACCTGAGCCTCAATGTCCTCGTACAGATTCTTCACTACTTTCAGTAACCTACCTCCTATTCTATACATTTGCAACATCTGCCACATTGCCTCTCTCTCTCTCTCTCTCTCTCTCTCTCTCTCTCTCCTCTCTCTCTCTCTCTCTCTCTCTCTCTCTCTCTCTCTCTCTCTCTCTCTCTCCCAATAACAACAGTGCGACTAACCGAGGATTCGTACCAATTTCGTTTTATATATATACATGTCGTGCCGAATAGGTAAAACTAGTCAATTATCAAGAATTCATTTAAAATTAAGTCTCTTCTAAAATATCCTCTTATATGTTTAAAGGTACATTTTTTTTATTTATGTTAATGTAAAATTTTGTACCAGAAGTACCTTAGAAAACTTTCCTAACTTTATTATAACACCATCTTCGTTCAGTTCACACAGAGCTGGGCATGGGAACGCAGGATCGAGTCCTGGCCGAGCCGCATATATTTAACAATTCGCAAACAGGCGAAATTATTTACAAACATTGCCTCTACGTCCATAGCAGAACTCGAACCTGCAAACTTTGTATCAAAGTAAAGCACTGTGTACTCTGATAGAGTTTGCAGGTTCAAGTCCTGCTGTGGACGTAGAGACAATGTTTGTCACACACACACACACACACACGTCACTCAAGGAGAAAGATCTTGGGGTGAGCATAACACCGAGCACGTCTCCGGAAGCACACATAAACCAAATAACTGCTGCAGCATATGGGCTCCTGGCAAACCTGAGAATAGCGTTCCGATACCTTAATAAGGAATCGTTCAAAACATTGTACACTGTGTACGTCAGGCCCATACTGGAGTATGCAGCACCACTTTGGAACCCACACCTGGTCACGCATGTCAAGAAATTAGAGAAAGTGCAAAGGTTTGCAACAAAGCTAGTTCCGGAGCTCAGGGAAATGTTCTACGAAAAATGGTTGAGGAAATCGGCCTGACGACACTGGAGGACAGAGGGTCAGGGGAGACATAATAATGACATACGAAATACTGCGTGAAATAGATAAGGTGGAAAAAGACAGGATGTTCCAGAGAGGGGACACAGAAACAAGGGGTCACAATTGGAAGCGGAAAACTCAGACGAGTCACAGGGATGTTAGGAAGTATTTCTTCAGTTATAGAGTTGTCAGGAAGTGGAATAGTCTAGCAAGTGATGTAGTGGAGGCAGGACCCATACATAGCTTTAAGACGAGGTATGACAAAGCTCAGGGAGCAGAGAGAGAGAGGACCTAGTAGCCATCAGTGAAGAGGCGGGGCCAAGAGTTGAGTCTCAACCCCTGCAACCACAATTAGGTGAGTACACACACACACACACACACACACACACACACACACACACACACACACACACACACACACACACACACACACATACACCGATTAAGATAAGTCGGATTTTTATTCTTATAAATTAACAGTCATTTTCCCGAATAAATAGAGTGAAAATTTGTATATGCAACAAATTCGCGGAAATCACTCTGTACATAAGGAAAAAAATATATATCATTGTTAAAGTCAATATAAGTCGTAGCAGGTCCAGCACTTTATCACTCAAATACGAGGCTTCAATGGGAAGATTTCAGTGGGACAGCGTGTGACCCTACTGTCAGCCCCAGAAGCTTTCGTTATATATATATATATATATATATATATATATATATATATAAAATATATATATATATATATATATATATATATATAGGCAGAGAGCATGCATAGTTCCTTTGTATAAAGGCAAATGGGACAAAAATTAAGGGGGAATAAGTCTGTTGAGTATACCTGGTAAAGTGTATGGTAGAGTTATTATTGAAAGAATTAAGAGTAAGACGGAGAATAGGATAACAGATGAACAAGGAGGCTTTAGGAAAGGTAGGGGGTGTGTGGACCAGGTGTTTACAGTGAAACATATAAGTGAAAAGTATTTAGATAAGGCTAAAGAGGTCTTTGTGACATTTATGGATTTGGAAAAGGCGTATGACAGGGTGGATAGGGGGGCAATGGGGCAGATGTTGCAGGTGTATGGTGTAGGAGGTAGGTTACCGAAAGCAGTGAAGAGTTTGTACGAGGATAGTGAGGCTCAAGTTAGAGTATGTAGGAAAGAGGGAAATTATTTCCCAGTAAAAGTAGGCCTTAGACAAGGATGTGTGATGTCACCGTGGTTGTTTAACATGTTTATAGATGGGGTTGTAAGAGAAGTAAATGCGAGGGTCTTGGCAAGAGGCGTGGAGTTAAAAGATGAAGAATCACACATAAAGTGGGAGTTGCCACAGTTGCTCTTTGCTGATGACACTGTGCTCTTGGGAGATTCTGAAGAGAAGTTGCAGAGATTGGTGGATGAATTTGGTAGGGTGTGCAAAAGAAGAAAATTAAAAGTGAATACAGGAAAGAGTAAGGTTATGAGGATAAGAAAAAGATTAGGTGATGAAAGATTGGATATCAGATTGGAGGGAGAGAGTATGGAGGAGGTGAATGTATTCAGATATTTGGGAGTGGACGTGTCAGCGGATGGGTCTATGAAAGATGAGGTGAATCATAGAATTGATGAGGGGAAAAGGGTGAGTGGTGCACTTAGGAGTCTGTGGAGACAAAGAACTTTGTCCTTGGAGGCAAAGAGGGGAATGTATGAGAGCATAGTTTTACCGACGCTCTTATATGGGTGTGAAGCATGGGTGAAGAATGTAGCAGCGAGGAGAAGGCTGAAGGCAGTGGAGATGTCATGTCTGAGGGCAATGTGTAGTGTGAATATAATGCAGAGAATTCGTAGTTTGGAAGTTAGGAGGAGGTGCGGGATTATCAAAACTGTTGTCCAGAGGGCTGAGGAAGGGTTGTTGAGGTGGTTCGGACATGTAGAGAGAATGGAGCGAAACAGAATGACTTCAAGAGTGTATCAGTCTGTAGTGGAAGGAAGGCGGGGTAGGGGTCGGCCTAGGAAAGGTTGGAGGGAGGGGGTAAAGGAGGTTTTGTGTGCGAGGGGCTTGGACTTCCAGCAGGCATGCGTGAGCGTGTTTGATAGGAGTGAATGGAGACAAATGGTTTTTAATACTTGACGTGCTGTTGGAGTGTGAGCAAAGTAACATTTATGAAGGGATTCAGGGAAACCGGCAGGCCGGACTTGAGTCCTGGAGATGGGAAGTACAGTGCCTGCACTCTGAAGGAGGGTGTTAATGTTGCAGTTTAAAAACTGTGGTGTAAAGCACCCTTCTGGCAAGACAGTGATGGAGTGAATGATGGTGAAAGTTTTTCTTTTTCGGGCCACCCTGCCTTGGTGGGAATCGGCCAGTGTAATAATAATAATAAAAACACACACACACACACACACACACACACAACACACAACACACACACACACACATATATATATATATATATATATATATATATATATATATGTGTGTGTTTAGAGCTATGTGCTCTATAAACTCTGTATGTCGTTATGAACGACTATCAATGAATAAGCCGAAGAATGTGTGGGAACTCGAGATCTGGTCATGAACCGGGCCGTTGACCCCCAAAACACCTTCCAGGTATACTGTAGGTATGGTGCTGACACGTAAGAGGTTCACCACTGAGCTACGAGGCTTACACTAGGAAGACCTTACAGACAACAATCTTTTATTTATTCATTGATAGTCGTTCATTACGACTTATCTTTAGTGTATGGACTATGTGACTTTGAGGAGTACGAGAATAGATGCACTGTGAAAGTTTCTGGGGCTGAAGAAAAGGACAGTGGGATCATAGATGGCTGTCACTAATGCAGACCAGTCATGGTCGAGTTGTCTGTGAAACCTTCCTATTGTAAGATTTGTAGGTCTGTGGTAGTTCGAGTCCCCGTCCTTTCTTTTATTTGTTCATTGACAGTCATTCATTATCTATGAAGTTCAGAGAATTTATGAAGAACTAGTTGTCACATGGTTTAAAAGAGCATTCACGTGGATGTGTGTATTCATGCTTATGTATGCAATCTTACGTGTGTATATTCGTGCCTGGGTATGCAGTCTTGCGTGCGTATATTCGTGACTGGGTACACACTCTTGCGTGTGTGGGAGTTCAAGTAACGTAACTGGAGAATGCAGTGGTACCGTTGCTGCACGCATTCAGGAACATAAATTTGTTAATTTTATACTAATGAAGAGATGATTGACTGTATTAATTTAGCGAAAATGGATACATCATCAGTGTGCCACTACCCTACTATGTATGATAGTTACACAGTGCGAACATAAGCTAACTGTTTGTCTTGTCATATTCTAACACTCAGGATGGGGCTCATACAAGGTGTTGAAATCAAGTGGTGAACAAATAGGGAGCTACAGGGTTATCACTAGGAATACGAGGTGAACCCTTCAACCAGAACTACCGGGTGTTAATTATGTCTCTTTTTCGCCTGCATTCCCAGGAGTATAGGTCAAGGAACTTTAAACATTTCGGTGATTAAGGTGCTTGACTGAGCTTGTATGTGCAGTGAAGGTTGTCTGTACATTCTCCAGATCTGCACTTTTACGTGCCTTGAATGGAACTGTCATTGTACAGCAATAATCCAACCTAGAGAGAAAAAGTGACTTGAAGATGATCATCAGTAACATGGCATCTCTTGTTTAGAAGCCTCTCATTATTCATTCTATCAGTTTCCTCGCAGTTGGGATAGTTGAAGGTGAGATCCTCTGACATCATCACTCACTTCTTCATATTAGTTTTTCACTCTATTGTGTGATTAGAATTTGTTTTATGTTCTGTTCTAGCTATCATTTCCTCAAGTTTTTTTTATAACAGAGTAACTGAAATTTGTCTTTATTGAACATCATTTTGTTTTTCTGCGGCCCATTGGAAGATTTGGTTTATATT
>NC_069413.1:47242305-47285790 GCF_026875155.1 Cherax quadricarinatus | reverse complement strand
AAGTATAGTACTGGATAAGAGGGAAACAACAAATGTTAATATCAATTTACAAGAGGAAAATAAGTCATAGCTTCAAATTATCGACAATCTCCTTAACATCAATTCTGGGAAAGTTGTGAATCAATACTTGTGGATTGTAAAATGAAACCATTTTTGAAGGATACATTTTAAGGAAAGACTCTCAACGTTTTTGTTTTCTTTTTTTTACAAAAAGAGTTCTTGTCTCCGAATGTGCTAAACTTTTTTACTGAAATAATGACTATGTATAGTGTAAATGGGCTTTCCAGTAGGCCTCCATAGGTTCCACAAGGAGACTGTAAGAAGATGCAGCACATGGAATAGGAGGAAATTACCCTATTTGGGGTCATGGCTGACCAACAGGCAGAGAGAATGTGCATTGAAATGGAAAATGAAGAAATCAGAATAGGGACTCGTTGTAGGTGTGCCACGGAATCCCAATTATTAATTATTATTATAATCAAAAAGAAGGAGAGAGCTAAAGCCACAGGGCTACTATACAGCTCAATCTACTTAAACATAACAGAAATAAGGGAATAAATAACGGCATAAGTTTGCAATGACATTAAAATGGCCGCCAATTTAATTTCTGATGAGGATATTACAAGCCAACAGGATGACCTGGATAGGTTGGATGTTGTCGGAAGAAGCTGGTAAGTGTTATTCGGTGCCGACAAATGTATAGTTCTAATCCACAAGGAAAAAGAAAAATCTATAATACTTATATGCTACATAATGTGATCTTAGTCAAAAATGAATGCAAAAAAAATTAAGGAGTTTCTGGTTCACAGAAATTTAATGCCAAGATAATTGGATTTTTGGCTTCAAAGTTAAAGTATACAATAATTAGAAATCCCTAAGGTTACTGTTGTGCTGGTGGTGGGTTATATGGTGGTGTTGGTGGTGGGTTTAACTGGTGGTGTTGGTGGTGGGTTATATGGTGGTGGTGGTGGGGGGTATAGGGTGGTGTTTGGTGGTGGGTTATATGGTGGTGTTGGTGGTGGGTTATATGGTGGTTGGTGGAGGGTCTATGGTGGTGTTGGTGGTGGGGTTTATATGGTGGTGCTGGTGGAGGGTTATACTGGTGGTGCAGGTGGTGGGTATGTTGGGGGTGTTGGTGTGGGTTATGTGGTGGTGTTGTTGGTGGGTTATACTGGTGGTGTTGGGGTGGGTTATGTTGGTGGTGTTGGTGTGGGTTATACTGGTGGTGTTGGTGGTGGGTTAGGCTTGGGTGGTGTTGGTGCGTGGTTATACTGGTGGGGTTGGTTGGTGGTGGGTTATACTGGTGGTGTTGTTGGTGGGTTATAATGGTGGTGCTGGTGGAGGGTTATTACTGGTGGTGCTGGTGGTGGGTTATGTTGGTGGTGTTTAGTGGTGGGTTATGTTGGTGGTGTTGGTGGTGGGTTTTACTGGTGGTGCTGGGGTGGTGGGTTATACTGGTGGGTGTTGGTGGTGGTTAGTTGGTGGTGTTGGTGAGTGGGTTATACTGGTGGTGTGGTGGTGGGTTATATGGTGGTGCTGGTGGTGGGGTTTACTGTGGTGGTTGGTGGTGGGTTATATGGTGGGGCCTGTGGAGGGTTATACTGGTGTGCTTGGTGGTGGGTTATGTTGGTGTGTTGGATGGTGGGTTTTGTTGGTGGTGTTGGTGGTTGGGTTATACTGGTGGTGTTGGTGGTGGGTTATGTTGGTGGTGTTGGGAGTGGTGGGTTCTTATACTGGTGTGTGTGGTGGGTTTATGGGTTATAATGGTGGTGTTGGTTGGTGGGTTATACTGGTGTGGTGTTGGTGGTGGGTTAGTTTGGTGGTGTTGGTGGGGGTAATATGGTGGTGTTGGTGGTGGGTTTATACTGGTGGTGTTGTTGGTGGGTTATACTGGTGGTGCTGGTGGTGGGTTATTTACTGGTGGTGTTGGTGGTGGGTTATGTTGGTGGTGTTGGTGGTGGGTTTACTGGTGGTGTGGTGGTGGGTTTATGCTGGTGGTGTTGGTGGTGGGATTATGTTGGTGGTGTGGTGGTGGGTTTTATACTGGTGGTGTTGGTGGTGGGTTATGTGGTGGTGGGCTAATGTTGGTGGTGGTTGGTGGTGTGGGTTGTTACTACTGGTGGTGGGTCATACTGGTGGTGTTGGTGGTGGGTTATACTGTGTGGTGTTGGTGGTGGGTTATGCTGGGTGGTGTTGGTGAGTGGGTTATGTTGGGTGGTGTTGGTGGTGGGTTATACTGGTGGTGGGTTATACTGGTGGTGTTGGTGGTGGGTGTTATGTTGGTGGTGGTGGGTGGTGGGTTATTCTGGTGGTGTTGGTGGTTGGGTTTATCCAGGTGGTGGGTTATACTGGTGTTTGGTGGTGGGTTATGCTGGTGGTGTTGGTGGTGTGTTTATGCGGGTGGTGTTGGTGGTGGGTATATGCTGGTGGTGTTGGTGGTGGGGTTATGCTGGTTGGTGCTGGTGGTGGGTTATACTGGTGGTGTTTGGTGGTGGATTATGTGGTGCGTGTTGGTGGGGGTTATGTGGTGGTGTGTTGGTGGTGGTTATTGCTGGTGGTGTTTGGGGTGGGTTTATACTGGTGGTGCTGGTGGTGGGTTTTATACTGGTGTGTGTTGGTGGTGGGTTATGATGGTGGTGTTGGTGGGGGGTTATGCGGTGGTGTTGGGTGGTGGGTTTTTAATTGGTGGTTGTTTGGGGGTGGGTTATACTGGTGGTGTTGGTGGGTGGGTTATACTGGTGGTTTTGGTGGTGGGTTATACTGGTGGTGTTGGTGGTGGGTTATGCTTGTGGTTGTTAGGTGGTTGGGTTATTTACTGGTGGTGTTGGTGGTGGGTTATGCTGGTGGTGTGTTATACTGGTGGTGCGGTGGTGGGTTATACTGGTGGTGTTGGTGGTGGGTATGTGGGTGGTGTCGGTGGTGGGTTATCTGGTGGTGATGGTGGTGGGTTATACTGGTGGTGTTGGTTTGGTGGGTTATACTGTGGTGGTTGGTGGTGGGTTATACTTGTGGTGTGGTGGTGGGTTATTACTTGGTGGTGTTGGTGGTGGGTTATACTGGTGGGTGCTGGTGGTGGGTTATATGGTGGTGTTGGTGGATGGGTTATGTTGGTGGTGTTGGTGGTGGGTTATACTGGTTGGTGTTGGTGTGGTTATACTGGTGGGTGGTTGGTGGTGGGTTATACTGGTGTGGTGTTGGTGGAGGGATTTTATTGGTGGGGTTGGTTGGTGGGTTATACTGGTGATGTTGTGGTGGGTTATACTGGTGGGTGTTGGTGGTGGGTTATGCTGGTGGTGTTGGTGGCGGGTTATACTGGTGGTGCGGTGGTGGGTTTTTACTGGTAGTGGTTGGTGGTGGGTTTTGTTGGTGGTGGTTTATACTGGTGGTGTTGGGTGGTGGGGTTATTACTGATGGTGTTGGTGGTGGGTTATACTGGTGTGTTTTTGGTGGTGGGTATATGGTGGTGTTGGTGGTGGGTATACTGGTGGTGTTGGTGGTGGTTTATACCGGTTGGTGTTGGTGGTGGGTTATGTTGGGTGGTGGATTAT
Organism: Cherax quadricarinatus; assembly: GCF_026875155.1. Lineage (NCBI taxonomy): Eukaryota > Metazoa > Arthropoda > Malacostraca > Decapoda > Parastacidae > Cherax > Cherax quadricarinatus. Next base: position 47,282,242 of record NC_069413.1, on the reverse strand, counting down.
GTTGGTGGTGTTGGTGGTGGGTTATACTGGTGGTGTTGTGGTGGGTTATACTGGTGGTGTTGGTGGTGGGTTATACTGGTTGGGTTGTTGGTGCGTGGGTTATACTGGCGGTGTTGTTGGTGGGTTTTATACTGGTGGTGTTGAGTGGTGGGTTATGTTGGTTGGGTGTTGGTGATGGGTCATACTGGTGGTGTTGGTGGTGGGTTATACTGGTGGTGCTGGTGGTGGGTTATATGGTGGTGTGGTGGGGGTTATATTGGTGGTGTTGGTGGTGGGTTATACCTGGTGGTGTTGGTGGTGGGTTATACTGGTGGTGCTTGGTGGTGGTTTATACTGGTGGTGTTGGTGAGTGGGTTTATACTGGTGGTGTTGGTGGTGGGTTATGCTGGTGGTGGTTGGTAGAGTGGGTTTTATACAGATGATGTTGGTGCGTGGGTTAAACTGGTGGTGTTGGTGGTGGTTATACTGGTGGTGTTGGTGGTTGGTTATACGATGGTGCTGGAGGTGGGTTATGCGTGGTGGTGTTGTGGTGGGTTATACTGGGGTGTTTGGTGGTGGTTATACTGGGTGGTGTTGGTGGTGGGTCTATACTGGTGGTGTTGGTGGTGGTTATACTGATGGTGTTGGTGGTGGGTTATGATGGTGGTGTTGGTAGTGGGTTATGCTGGGGTGTTGGTGGTGGTATTTCTGGTGGTGTTGGTGGTGGGTTATGCTGGTGGTGTGGTGGTGGGTTATGCTTGGTGGTGTTGGTGGAGGGTTATATGGTGGTGTTGGTGGTGGGTTCTACTGGTGGTGTTTGGTGGTGTTGGTTTATGTTGGTGGTGGGTTATACTGGTGGTGTTGGTGGTGGGTTTATGCTTGGTGGTGTTGGTGGTGGGTTATGATGGTGGTGTGGTGGTGGGGTATTCTGGTGGTGTTGGTGTGGTGGGTTTTACTGGTGGTGTTGGTGGTTGGTTTGTTGGTGGTGTTGGTGTGGGTTTATGCTGGTGGTGGTTGGTGGTGGGTTATACTAGTGGAGTTGGTGGTGGGTTTTACTGGTGGTGTTGGTGGTGGGTTATATGGTGGTGTTGGTGGTGGGTTATGCTGGTGGTGTTGGTGTGGTTATACTGGTGGTGTTGGTGGTGGGTTATGCTGGTGTTGGTGGGTGGGTTATGCTGGAGGTGTTGGTGATGGGATTATACTGGTGATGTTGGTGGAAGGGTTATACTGGTGGGTTGGTGGTGGGTTATGTTGGTGGTGTTGAGTGGTGGGTTTATACTGGTGGTGTTGGTGGTGGGTATGCTGTGGTGTTGGTGGTGGGTTATGCTGGTTGTGTTGGGTGGTGGGTTATGCTGGTGGTATTGTTGGTGGTGGGTTATGCTGGTGGTATTGGTGGTGGGTTATGCTGGTGGTGTTGGTGGTGGGTATGCTGGTGGTGTTTGTGGTGGGTTATGCTGGTGGGTGTGGTGAGTGGGTTATGCTGGTTGTGTTGGTGGTGGGTTTGGGTTATGCTGGTGGTGTTGGGTTATGCTGGTGGTGGGTTATACTGGTGGTGTTGGTGGTTGGGGTTATGCTGGGGTGTGTTATGCTGAGTGGTGTTGTGGTTGGGTTATGCTGGTGGTGTTGGTGGTGGGTTATGCTGGTGGTGTGTTATGTGGTGGTGTTGGTGGGGGGTTATGCTGGTGGTGGGTTATGTGGTGTGTGTATGGTGGTGGGTTATACTGGTGGTTGTGTTATGCTGGTGGTGTGGTGGTGGTGTGGGGGTAGGTTATGCTGGTGGTGTTGGTGGTGGGTTATACTGGTGTTGTTGGTGGTGGGGTTATGCTGGTGGTGTTGGTGGTGGGTTATACTGGTGGTGTGTTATGTGGTGGTGTTGGTGGTGGGTTATGCTGGGTGGTGTGGAGGTGGGTTTATACTGGTTGGTGTTGGTTGGTGGGTTAAGCTGGTGGGTGTGTGGTGGTAGGGTTATACTGGTGGTGTGTTATGCTGGTGGTGTGCTGTTGGTGGGGGGTTATGTGGTGGTTGTTGGTGGTGGGTTATGCTGGTGGTGTGGTGGTGGGTTATGCTGTGGGTTATACTGGTGGTGTTGGTGGATGGGTTATGCTGGTGGGTGGTTGTGCTGGTGGTGTTAGGTGGTGGTGGGTTAGCTGGTAGGTGGGTTATACTGGTTGTGTTGGTGTTGGGTTATGCTGGTGGTCTGTGTATGCTGGTGTGGTTGGTGGTGGGTTTTGCTGGTGGTGGTGTTATGCTGGTGGTGTTGGTGGTGGGTTATGCTGGTGGTGTTGGGGGTTGGTTATGCTGGTGGGTATACGGTGGTGTTGGTGGTGAGTTCATGCTGGTGGTTGTGGGTTTATGCTGGTGGTTGTTGGTGGTGGTTATGGATGGTGGGTTATATGGTGGTGTTGGTGGTGGGTTATTCTGGTGGTGGGTTATGCGGGTGGTGTTGGTGGTGGGTTTTGCTGGTGGGATTGAGTGGTGGGTGTTATACTGGTGTTGGTGGTCGGGTTTGTGGGTGGTGGGATATACTGGTGGTGGGTTATCTGGTGGTGTCGGTGGTGGGTTATACTGGTGGTGTTGGTGGTGGGTTATACTGGTGGTGTTGTGGGTGGGTTATGCGGTGTGGGTATACTGGTGAGGTGGTGTTGGTGGTGGGTTTATACTGGTGGTGTTGGTGGTGGGTTATGCTGGTGGTGATGGTGATGGGTTATACTGGTGGTGTTGGTGGTGGGTTATACTGGTGGTTGTTGGTGGTGGGTTATACTGGTGGTGGTGGTGTGGGTTATGCTGGTGGTGATGGTGGTGGGTTATATGGTGGTGTTGGTGGTGGGTTATGCTGGTGGCGTTGGTGGTGGGTGTTATGCTGGTGGTGTTGGTTGGTGGGTTTATACTGGTGGTGGTGTGGTGGTGGGTTTTTATAATGGTGGTCGTTGGTGGTGGGTTATGCTGGTGGTGGATAGTGGTGGGTTATACTGGTGGTGTGTTTGGGCTGGTGTGTTGGTGGTTGGGTTATTCTGGATGGTGTTGGTGGTGTGTTATGCTGGTTGGTGATGGTGGTGGGTTATACTGGTGGTGTTGGTGGTGGGTTTATGCTGGTGGTTGTTGGTGGTGGGTCATGCTGGTGGTGTTGGTGGTGGGTTTGCTGTTGGTGGGTTATACTGGTGGTGTTGATCGTGGGTTTGCTGGTGGTGATGGTGGTGTGTTATACTGGTGGTGTTGGTGGTGGGTTACACTGTTGGTGTTGGTGTGGGTTATACTGGTGGTGTGGTGGTTGGTTATGCTGGTGGGGACGGTGGTGGGTTATACTGGTGTGTTGGTGGGTATACGGTGGTGTGTGGTGGTGGTTATACTGGTGGTGTTGGTGGTAGGTTATACTGGTGGTTGCTTGGTGGGTTATGCTGGTGGTGTTGGTAGTGGGTTATACTGGTGGTGTGGTGGTGGGTTATGCTGGTGGTGATGGTGGTGGGTTATACTGGTTGGTGTTGGTGGGGTTATACTTGGTGGTGTGGTGGTGGGTTATACTGGTTGTGTTTGTGGTGGTTTATACTGGTGGTGTGGTGGTGGGTTATATGGTGGTGTTGGTGGATGGTGGGTTATATGGTGGTGTTGGTGGTGGGTAATGCTGGTGGTGTACGGTGGTGGGTTATACTGGTGGTGTTGGTGGTGGGTTAATGCTGTGGTGATTGGTGATGGGTTATACTGTGGGGTTGTGTTGGGTTATGCTGGTGGTGTTGGTAGTGGGTTACTAGGTGGTGTTGGTGTGGGTTATGCTGGTGGGATGGTGGTGGGTTATACTGGTGGTGTTGTGGGTTTATACTGTGGTGTTGGTGGTGGTGGGTTATATGGTAGGTGTTTGTGGTGGTTTATACTGGTGGTGTTGGTGGTGGGTTATACTAGTGGTGTTGGTGGTGGGTTTTGCTGGTGGTGTGACGGTGGTGGGTTAATTTACTGGTGGGTGTTGGTGGTGGGTTATGCTGTGGTGTGGTGATGGGGTTATACTGGTGGTGGTTGGTGGCTTATAGGGTGGTGTTGGTGGATTGGGTTTATACTGGTGGTGGTTGGTGGTGGGTTATTACTGGTGGTGGGTTATGCTGGTGGTGTTGGGTGGTGGGTTATACGGGTGGTTTGTTGGTTGGGTTATGGCTGGTGGTGATGGTGATGGGTTATACTGGTTGGTGTTGGTGGGTTATTTACTGGTGGTGTGGTGGTGGGTTATACTGGTGGTGTTGTTGGGTGGGTTATACTGGTGGTGGGTTATGTCGGTGGTGGTGGGTGGTGGGTTTACATGGTGGTGTTGGTGGTGGGTATATACTGGTGGTTTGGTGGTGGGTTATGTGGTGGTGATGGTGGTGGTTATACTGGTGGTGTTTGGTTGCTTGGTGGGTATACTGGTGGTGTTGGTGGTGGGGTATTGCTGGTGGTATTTGGTGGTGGGTTATGCTGGTGGTGATGGTGGTGGGTTTATAACTGGTGGTTATTTGTGTTGGGTTATGCTGGTGGTGTTGGTGGTGGGTTATACTGTTGCGTGTTTTTTGGTGGGTTATACTGGTGGTGTTGGTGGATGGGTTATCTGGTGGTGGTGGTGTTGGTGGTGGGTTATGCTGATGTGTGGTTGGTGGGTTATGCTGGTGGTGTTGGTGTTGGGTTATACTGGGTGGTGGTGGTGTTGGTGGTGGGTTTATGCTGATGGTGTGGTGGTGGGTTTATGTGGTGGTGTTGGGGTTGGGTTATACTGGTGGGTGTTGGTGGTGGGTTATACTGGTGGTGTGGTGATGAGTTTGGTGTTGGTGTTGGGTTATACTGGTTGGTGTTGGTGTTGGGTTATATGGGTGTTGGTGGTGGGTTATACTGGTGGGTGTTGGTGGTGGTCATTCTGGTGGTGTTTGGTGGTGGGTTATTGGTGGTGTTGGTGTTTGGTTATACTGGTGGTGTTGGGTTGGTGGGTTATTGCGGTGTGTTGGTGGTGGGTTATTACTGGTTTTGGTGTTGGTGTCTGGGTTATACTGGTGGTGTGGTGGTGGGTTATCCTGGTGGTATTGGTGGTGGGTTATGCTGGTTGGTGTTGGTGGGTGGGTTATATGGTGTGTGTTGGTGGTGGGTTATACTGGTTGGTGTTGGTGTTGGGTTATACTGGTGGTGTAGGTGGTGGGTTATGCTGGTTGGTGTTGGTGGTGGGTTAATACTGGTGGTATTGGCTGGTGGGTTATGCTGGGGTTGTTGGTGTTGGAGTTATACTGGTGGTGTTGGTGGTGGGGGTTTTATACTGGTGGTATTGTCGTGGGTTATGCTGGGTGGTGTTGAGTGGTGGGGTTATACTGGTGTGTTGGTGTTGGGTTATTCTGGTGGTGTGTGTGGTGGGTTATACTGGTGGTATTGTTGGTGTGGGTTATGCTGGTGGTGTTGGTGGTGGGTTATATACTGGTGGTATTGGTGGTGGGTTATGCTGGTGGTGTTGGTGGTGGGTTATGCTGGGTGGGTTGGTGGGTGGGGTTATGCTGTTGGTGTTGGTTGGTGGGTAGTTATGCTGGCGGTCTGTTGGTAGTGGTGGGGTTAGGTTATGCTGGGCGGTTGTTTGGTGGTGGGTTATGCTGGCGGTGTTGGTGGTGGGTTATGCTGGCGGTGTTGGTGGTGGGTTATGCTGGCGGTGTTGGTGGTGGGTTATGCTGGCGGTGTTGGTGGTGGGTTATGCTGGCGGTGGTACATGAATGGTATACAATACAGACAGGATGAAAATTAGACACATGTCTGGGTATCTTTATTGTAGACGTTTCGCCCTCCAGTGGCTTTATCAGTCTTGGAATTGATGAAGAACACCGTCTTCATCAACTCCAAGACTGAATTATTGAATTACTTCATCTTTTGTATATAGATCTACTGTCTTCAAATTATGGGGAAACGTCTTCAATAAAGGTACCCAGATGTTGCAGATGTTGCAGATGTGTCTAATTTTCATATTGTTGATGGGTTATAAACTGATGGTGGAGGTGAATTATGAATTCAGGTGGGTGATTGTTGTGGGGGGGGGGGTGATGGTGGTGCGTGGGGGGTGATGGTGGTGGGGGGGGGTGGTGATGTGGGGTGATGGTGGTGGTGGTGGTGGGGGGGGGTGGTGATGGTGGTGGTGATGGTGGTGGTGGTGGGTGGGGGGGGGTGATGGAGGTGGGGGGGGTGATGTGGTGGTGGGGGGTGAGTCGTGATGGTGAGTGGTGGGGGGGGTGATGGTGGTGGGGGGGGGGGGTGATGGTGGTGGTGGGAGGGGTGATGGTGGTGGCTGGGGGGGGGGGTGATGGTGGTGGTGGGGGGTGGGGGGAGGAGGGGGGTTATGGACTGGTTGGTTGGTTATAAAGAAGAAATGAAAATATTACAATAAACAAGAGAGTAAGATAACTATTGTAAAATAAAACTTCTCATAGCGCGTACAAAACGTCTCAATTTAAATTAACTGATATGGATCAAAGTGCAACTTCATAAACATCAAGTAAAGCACTTACACTTAAACAAGCGGAGGGAAAAATATGTTTTACGACGTTTCCCTCTGACGTCGGGCGAAATGCTGTGACATCATTTTTCTTTTTCTCCTGCGCTTAAAGCTTTTAAATTTCCACGTGTCGCCTTAACGTCTCCCTATAATATTATATTTAAGACATGTACTAAACTAGTAAAAAAGTATAAATTACCTGTCCAGGTGATCTGTAGGTAACGAGAGAGACATGCGTTTGATACTATGTTCAACGAGGGACTGATCCTCCAGCCTCTTTTACAAACGGTAACGCAGCGGTGGATTAGACTGACAGTATAAAATGCAGGGTATGCCTGGAGGGTTGTTCCGGGGGGTTCACGCACCACAGCCAGGTCCATGACAGAATCGCGAGGGGACCAGGGCCCTCTATCAACCTAGGGCTGTTACTGTTATGCAATTTTATTGTGAAAATCCCAAAACTGGCACTTCGGGTTTCATTTACACACACCTATGAGAAGAGTTAGTGTGAGCATCAACTCAGCTGAGTGGTAGTCTTCCTGTGGTGGTGGGATATTATTATTATTATGGGTGATGAATGTTGCAGCGAGGAGAAGGCTGGAGGCAGTGGAGATGTCATGTCTGAGGGCAATGTGTGGTGTGAATATAATGCAGAGAATTCGTAGTTTGGAAGTTAGGAGGAGGTGCGGGATTACCAAAACTGTTGTCCAGAGGGCTGAGGAAGGGTTGTTGAGGTGGTTCGGAAATGTAGAGAGAATGGAGCGAAACAGAATGACTTCAAAAGTGAATCAGTCTGTAGTGGAAAGAAGGCGGGGGAGGGGTCGGCCTAGGAAAGGTTGGAGGGAGGGGGTAAAGGAGGTTTTGTGTGCGGGGCTTGGACTTTCAGAAAGCATGTGTGAGCGTATTTGATAGGAGTGAATGAAGACAAAGGGTTTTTTTAATACTGATGTGCTGTTGGAGTGTGAGCAAAGTAACTTTTATGAAGGGATTCAGGGAAACCGGCAGGCCGGGACTTGAGTCCTGGAGAGGGGGAAGTACAGTGCCTGCACTCTAAAGGAGGGGTGTTAATGTTGCATTTTTATAACTGTAGTGTAAACACCCTTCTGGCAAGACAGTGATGGAGTGAATGATGATGAAAGTTTTTTCTTTTTCGGGCCACCCTGCCTTGGTGGGAATCGGCCGATGTGTTAATAATAATAATAATAATAATAATAAAATAATAAATATTATTATTATTATTATTATTATTAATAATATAATCATGGGGAGCACTAAACCCGTAGGATTATACAGCGCATGTGGGGGAGGATGGGAGGCATTCATGCTCAATTCAGGGAACTGGAACACAAATCCAATTCTCTAGATCAAAAGCCCCTCACCAGCGTCAAGGAACCTCCCTTGGGGGGGAAATTGGGATAGACAGGGTTGAGTGCGCAAGCGTAGCATCAGAACACAAGTGATAAGAAATGGGGAGAAATGGGATAAAATATCAACACGGTGGATAAAGACGCAAATGCAGTATAATGCAAGCCTTTATTCACAACGTTTCGCCCACACAGTGTGTTTTATCAAGTTACAAACATATCTACCTGGGGAGAGACGGTGTGCTGACAGTGAACGTAGTGAAGTCTCTATTCCAGGTAGATCTGTTTGTGGTTTGATAGAGCCTCATGTGTGGGCGAAATGTTATCAGTAAAGGATCGCACTATACTGCCTTGGTGTCTATCCAATGAGAAGAAATTTTATGAAATATTTTAACATATGCAATGATCTAAGCGAGAATATCGTTCATGCAAATGAGGCTGGAGTACTGTGTGAGAGAAGAGACGCTGCGAGTGTACTTACCTCTCGTTGATACCAGCTGGCAACCACAGGTGGCATGGTGTTGAAAAACCGACAAGTTGAGGACTGAAACACTTGTGCAACATTTGGAAACGTTCGCCAGCCAGTGGCTTCTTCAGTCCAATACAGAAAAATATCAAGGAAAGATGAGAAGGAGTATGAGGTAAATAGTCCCTCAGCCCGGAGTGGATTTGTTCAGTTCATCAATCTTGAGAAATGTACATTTCTCAAGATTGATAGACTGAACACATCGACTCCAGGCTAAGGGACGGCTTAAACCCAATTTCCTTTTGTTATTCTTTGTATTGAACTGAAAAAGCCACTGGCTGGCGAAACGTTTCCTCAATTTCAGATTAAACCAAATATTGCACAAGTGTCTCAGTCTTCAACCACAGGTGGACACACTGTGGGTGGGCATGACCTGCAGGCCACCCAGGTGGACACACTGTGGGTGGGCAAAGACCTGCAGGCCACCACAGGTGGACACACTGTGGGTGGGCATGACCTGCAGGCCACCACAGGTGGACCCCATGTGGGTGGGCATGACCTGCAGGCCACCACAGGGAGATCCCTATTGTGGGCACGGTCTGTTTGGTGTGCGACACTCCCTGGGCGCGCCCCTGGAGTGGCAGAGGCCCCTTCGGGTTCCCAGTGGGCACGGTTCCTGGGTGGGCACGTTCCCGGGTGGGCACGTTCCCGGGTGGGCACGTTCCCGGGTGGGCACGTTCCCGGGTGGGCAGAAAACCATTAAACAATCTGGAAAGGCAAAATAAGTTGGGAGTTACCTGAAAGTAAACTGTATACAGCCCCTTTTTTAGACTGTGTGTTTAAAATTAGTTCCGCGCCCCTCTCTCTCTCTCTCTTCTCTCTCTTTCCTTCCCCTCTCTCTTTCTCTCTCTCTCTCTCTCTCCTCTCTCTCTCCCCTTTTCTCCCCTCTTTTCTCTCTCTCCCACTTTCTCTCTCTCCTCTCTCTTTCCCATTTCTATTAAAACAAAAACTAGATGAGAAACCGATAGACGCTAAAAAAATCCCCCCATATTCCAGTACTCCAGCCTCCTGTACTTCAATAATACGAGAGAGGTATCCCTCATGTTCCAGTACTCCAGCCTCCTGTACCTTGATGAACAGAGAGATTATCCCTCATATTCAGAACCCCAGCCTCTCAACCTCACTGGCAGGAAGATGGAAATGGTGGGTGTATCCCCAAAAACCCCAAGAGTAGTGAGCTGTAGCTCACTTGCTTGGGAGTCCTTACCGGTATAAACTCAATCTCAGTACAACATGCAAAACTGTGCTGCCACCTGGGCCTCATAAACTACCAACAACCTGACACACATAACATCAAACAAAACTCTTTGACATCATGACATAATGATGTTCGTACTGACAAGAGATGAATCAGACACGTCAACACCTGTGTATTGTGTAATGTTTCGCCAACGAGTGACTTAATCAATTTTAATACATAGATGGAAAAATAGACACAAAGAAGATAATGCGAACCCATACTCTACGTTTCCCCCATTTTGGCTTCATAAGTACACAAACAGATCTGTTGTGACTCGATAAATCTCCTGGTGGGCGAAACGTTGTCAATAAAGGATCGCATTACATGATTTGCGTCAATTTTTTTTTTTGTTTGGAATCGTGTCGGTATTTTATACCATTTCTCCTCCATACAAAGAAACGAGACAGTAGATGAATAATCAAACCCTAAAATGCTAATCTTCCTCAAGCAAAAGTGCCCCAAGATCAAACCGGGTCTAAAGAAAAATCTCAAATTACCGCACAAAAAATCCGGGCTGAGAGGAAGAAAAAAAGTCGCCTTATATAAAATAAATATTACACAAAGAGACGATAAACTAAGGGGAAACCCGAACTCTTTAACACCCCCCCCTTCATGTAACAAGGGAAATGACAACACGCTCCTTTTTCGTAGGGAACTGATAATTTTAAGGGCATTCCTGATTACCCAGGGTTGGGGCATACTTGGTCTTTTTATACTGGCACTTTTAACCTGGGCCAACAGGCCAGCAACCCGGGGGTCGGTCCCGGGGCCGGGCCGGAGTAAAATTCCTTAAAAAAACCGGGGAACCTACCCTAAAGTTTTCGGGGAATTTTAGATAAAATTTAAAAAGGGAAGGAAAAAAACCCAGCCCACCTAAGGGGTTTGAGGGAAAAAGAGCTGGGAGTCAATTCCCCCAAAAAAAAAAATTTTTGGAAAACCCTTCTAAGGGGCCCAAAACACCAAACTTTTTACCTAAAACTTTCCTTTTTATCCCCCCAAAACAACCCCCTTTTAAATTTTTAAACCAACCCCTTCAAAAATAAAAAGGGGGGGGTTTTTCCAAAACTTTTTGGTTTTTTCCTTAAAATTTCCTTGTTTTTTAAAACCCAAACTTTGTGAAAACTCTAAAAAAAGTACCCTTTGCCCCCGGCTTTCTCTTTTGGAGGTTGGGGGGAGGGTTTACAATTCCCAAAAGGAACCACTTGGGGTTAAAATTCCCCTTAGCCATTCCCATACCATGAAAAAAAACGAGGGGCTTTAAAAAAAAAGGGGAAACACACCCAACATCTGACACCCAATACAATACCCCAAATCCGATGCCAACCTTTTCCCCGGTTGTAAAATTTTTCGGGCTTTTGCCATCATCTTCATTTTAAAAATCCCCTTTCAAATAAAAACCCCAAAACTGACAAGTCTCAATTTTTTCTTTTAAACAACAACCCCCCAAACCCCCCCAACCAAAACGAAAAAACCCCCCAAAAAAAAATCTTCAACTTTTCTCATCAAACCCGCCCCGGGTAATTCAACGTATTAGTTTTCCCTTGAAAAAAAAATGAAAAATTCAACGCAAAAAAACTTTCTTTTTTTGGCTTTTTTTTTAAATTGAAGAAAAAAATTTTGCCCAAAAAAAAAAATTCCCACAAGGGGAAAAAAGGGCCGGATTTTCCCCCCTTATCAAGAATAAACCCGTCGCCCATGGGGCCCAAATTTAGGTAAACCCCCACCCCAAAACCCCCATACCGTGGTCCCGGGCCCGGATCCCCGGTAAAAGGGGCAAAACCAAATTTCGGTTTTCCGGGGCCGGGGGGGCCCTCATTACCAGGAACAAAAGGGGGGGGGGCCCTGCTTTTCCCGGGAAAAGGGGGAAAAAAAATTTTGGCCCCCCCCCCAAAAACAAAAAATAAACATGCCCCAAACAAAAAAAACCGACAGGCCCCCCAACCCCAAACACATCCCAAAAAAAGCCCCCCCCCAAAACCCATTAAAGGGAACCCCCCCAAAAAAAGGGCCCCCCAACCAAAACCTAAAGGACCCCAAACCCCCCCAACCAAAACCTACCAACAGAAGTACCCCCCCCCAAAAAACCCCCCAATAAACTCCCCAAAAAAAACCCCCCCTAGGCCCCAAAAGAAACCTTTACCAGAGGAAACCCCAAACCAAAAAAAAAACATAACCAACCCCACCCAACCCAAAAACCCCCCCCCCAAAAGTCAAAAACCACCACCAAAAAAAACCCAAACATGGGGTCCCAACCAAAAACCCCATCCAAAACTTCCCCCAAAACCCCCCACCCCCCACCCCCCCCCCCCAAAAAAAAACCCAAACCGGGCCCCCCCCCCCCAAAACCCCAAATTTCCCAGCAAGGTAAAACCCAAAAGAAACCATCCCCAAAGGGGGGGGCCCTCCCAAAAAACCAAACCCAGAGCCCTGCCCCCAACCCCAAACCCACCCACAAAAAGGGAAAACCCAAACCCCAAAAAACCCTAAAAAAAGGGGCCCACCCCAAAAACCCAAAACCAACCAAAACCCCCCCCCAAAACCCCCCCCCCGGGCAGAGCCCCAAAACCCCCACCAAACACCCCACCCCCAACTGAACAACCCCACCAAAACTAAACCCCCCAAAACCCCCCCCCCCCAAACCCCCCAACACACCCCACCACCCCAAACACCACACCAAACACCACCACCCCCAACCAAACCCTCAAAACACCTCCCCCCCCCCGGCAAATCCAACCAGTCAAAAAAGATAAACCCCCCCAAAAAACCCCAAAAAGACATTTCCCCCCCAAAACACCAAACAGAAACCCCCAAAAGGGGGGGGGTTTTTTAAACAAACCAACCGAGCTTTTTTAAGGGGGGACCAATTCCCCCAACACCCAAACGGAAAACCCCCCGGGGCCCACACCACGAACATCCCACCAAACCCCATCACCGGGCCCCCGTAAACCGCCAATTCCAAAAAACCCCCAAAAACCCCAAAAGTGACAAAAAACCCCAAACCCCCCCTCCACAAACCACCCCACCCAGAAAACCCCACCCAACACCACCAAAACACCACAACCACCACCACCAGAGAAACACACCCAGCTGCACCACCAAACCACCAGACACCATCACCAGCCACCACACCACCAGACCCCCATCACACGCCCCCCAACCCCCAAAACCACAAGCCCCCCCACAAAAAACCCATCACCAGCCCCATGCCCCCACCAAAACATCACCAGCGCACCCCCCAAAAACCCCCAAACACCCACCACACCCCAACTCCCCCCCAAACCCATTTCCCAAAATGCCAAAACCCCACAAACACCACACCAGCACCCCCCCAAGACACCTCACACCCTGCACCAACACCAAACACACAACCCATGCCCCCCCAGGGGAAAAAAAAAACCCACTGCACCACACCCCCAGAAAACCACAAGCGCACCACACCCCCGAAAAACCCACCAAGCTGCACCACACCCCGAGCCCACCCACGACACAACCAAGGCACCACCCCCCCCAAAACCCCCACACCCAGACACCAAAAACCACCCAACCCCCCACTACCCCCCAACCAAACCCCCCACAGGCCCACACCTCCCCAACAAAACCCCCCTACCAAAAGGCACACAACCGGACGTAAAAATTTAACCCCCACCAACCAGGGCACGGGGGGGGGGGCCCCCCAACAACCCACCAGTGGGGCCGTGCACACAAAGGGGGACAAAAGCGGGAAAACGGAGCCGGCTGAAAACCAAAAACAGCATAAACACTTAAAAAAAAACAAAAAAGAAAAAAGGTAACAAAACCCCAACCATTTATCACGCCCAAAAAACAACGACCCACTAACCCCCCACTGCAACCCCCAAAAGGGAAAAACCCGACACCACTAACAAGCACCCTAAACCCCACCCACAAACAAGACCCCACGGGCCCAAAAACCCGGAACAACGCCCCCCAAAAAAAAACCCACGTAAAAAATGCACACTAAACAACAAAAAGGGGAGCACCACCCCAAACAACGCACACACAACCACCCAGGGAAAAAAAACCACCACAAAACCCACGGGAAACCCCAAAAACGACACTTAAAAAACTGCACCACTTAAAACCCCACAACTAAACGGTTAAAAACCCCCCCCAAAAACCCCGCCCCCAAAACCCCCCTAGGGGATAAACCCTCCTTAAACCACCCCCCCCCTAAAGGGGAAAAATTTTTGGGGAGGGGGCCCCCCCACGACCCCCCAAACACATTAGTGGAGGAGAACCCCTTAAACCCCGCCCCTACACACGTTTGGGGAGAACCCCCAGCCCCCGACCCTCCCCAAAACCCCCAATATTAAAAAAACCCCTTAGCAAAACCAGTCCAAAAACTTTTAAAAGGAGGTAAGAACCCTTAAACCCCAAACCCCCCAAAAACACAGGGGGAAAACCCAAAAACACAACCCCTAAACACAGTGGGGAAAGGAAAAACCCCTTAAAAACCCCGACTCCCCCCCAAAACTTGGTAGGGGAAAAACCCCCCACCCCCAAACCCCCTAAAACCAAAGTGAAAAGAACCCCCCCCCAAAAAAACCCCCACAAAAACATGAGTGAGGAAACCCTCCTTAAAAATACCCCAAAATCCCACCAAACTATTAGTGTATGGAAACCTCCTCAGCACCCCAGCCCCCTCAAAACCCTAGTAGTGGATGGAAGCCTCCTTCACACACCGCTCCCTCAAACACTATGTAGTGTGATGGAAAAAACCCCCCCCAACCCCCCCAAACCCCTAAAATATGAGTTTAGGGAACCCCCTTCAAAACAAAAAAATCCCAAAACACAGATTAAAATTTAAAACCCCCAAACACAAGGTTAAACCTTTAAACCAATCCCCACAAAAATTTTTTAAATTTAGAACCCCCTCCTAAAACACAGTTTAAAACCTTTAAAAAAACCCCTTCCAACACCAAAATTTGGGGATGGGGGCCCCCCCACCACCCCCCCAACAAAAAAAATTTTTTTTTTGGGCCAAATTCAAAAAAATTTTTGCCCGGGTTTAAAAACCCCCCCCCCCCCCCCCTCCTCATTTCCATTTTTGGGAATGTTGCCGGGTGTGTTTTCCGGGAAACAAATGCGGGTAACAATTTTTTCGCTAAAAAAAAAAATAATCTCTTTTTTAAAAACGAGATACAAACCCTTTGGCAATGTACATTGAAGGAAAAACCTTTATTAATTAACACCCCCTGGATGCATAGCGATGCACTTTTTTTGAAAATATTATAAAGCCGACCGGTTTGGGGCATCATGGGGGCAAAATTAACAAAGTTTTCCCAAATGCTTGCATAAGCAGGAGCTTTTTATATAGTTTGGTTTCAGCACTCTTTAAGCCAAATGATTTAAAATATTTTTAAAATTTTATAAAATTTTTTTTTTATATCATGTTGTTGGTTCGTTCTGGCGGGGAAAATTTCCCCCCGCCCAAAGGTTGGGAAAAAAGATTTTTTCCCATTTTTTTGTGAAGCTGAGGTGAACCCCCTGGTTTAAGCCGGTGGTGAAGCCCCCCCCCCCCCTGTTAAACCGGGGGGGGGAAGTTACCCCCTGGAACCACCTTTTAAACGGGGGGTTTAACCACCTGTTAAACCGTGGGAACCCCCCTGGGAAGCCCGGGAAAGCCCGCCCCCTTTTGGAAGCCCCCGGTAGGTGACCCAGAAGACGGGGGGCCCGATAACCCGGGGGTGAGCCATGTTTTAAAATGTGGGTGAAATGGTTTGGTAGTGGGGGAAGCCACCAAAGCCCTTACGGGGAGTTAAACCGGGGCGCCCCGAAAACCTATAACCCCTTTAAGCCAAAAAAAAAGGGGGGGGAATTTTCCCTTTTTTTCTTATAATGTTTTTTCTAGGGGGGGTTTTTTAAGGGTTTTTAAATGGTTTTAGGGGGCCCCAAAAACCAGGCTGTAGGGGGCGCTAACCCCCGGCCCCCTGCCCAAACCCTTTTTCCATCTAAAATTTAAAATACTAAAAAATATGGTTGTTTTCCCCCTCCTTTTCCCCATTTAAATAAAAGCTTCTTTGGTTTCACATTTTTTAAAAAAAATTTAAAATTTGCAAAAAACAGTTTTTAAAAAGTTCAAAAATCCCGTGTAATGTATATCCGGGGTTTGGTTTTTAAACCTTTTGGTTTATGGGGATTTTTCCCCTCTTTTTTTGGGGGTTTAAGCAGGGGGTTTTAAAAAAAAAAAGTTTTTTGGGGGGTAAAGGGGGTTAGTGTTGTAAAAGGGCCAGGGGGGTTAAAATTGTTGTTAAAACCCCCTGGGGTTAGTTTTTTTTGGAAGGTCCCAGTTTGGGGGTTAGTTTTTTTTAGACCCAGGGTGGGTTTGGGTTGTTAAAATTTGGGTGTTTTTTTAAAAAAAAACCCCCGGAAATTTTCTTTTTTTTAATCTCACTGGGTTTTTAACTTTTAAATTTTGGTTAAATTTTTTGGGGGCCACATTTTTAAATTTGTGACTACTATTTACCCCTTAAAGGGGGCCCCCTTTTTTGGTTTTTGAACTCCCTGGGTGACTTTTGGGGGGGCTCCAAACTTGGGTTTCTTTTAACCCCCTTTGTACTCACTAAACCACAACCACTACACCTGCCTAAACCCCACTACCCCAAATCAACTTAAACCCCCAACTCTACCTCCCACAAACCCTAACCCACACTGACACCACCACTTTTTTTAAAAACCCACCCTACCCTTTTTTAAAAACCCCAAAAACCCACCAACTCCTTTCACCAAACCCCCCCTACCCCACTATGCCTAACAACTACCGCACCCAATACCACCTGCTACACCAACCCAAAAAACCCACTCCCAAATACCCCCAAACCCCCACACCTTATACCCATCATCCTACCCACACCCTTCCCCCACCACTACCTGCACACCAAACCCCGCCTCCCCATACCCATACTGCATACCACCCTACCGCAAAACACCCTACCTTACAAAACCCAAATACCTGCCTCCACCATACCCAAAACCTTTTCCAAATAACCCCCCGCCCCACATTCGCACTACCACCAAAACCCCCACTACCCCATCCCCCTTTCCCCCAACCACCCAAAATGCATACCACCACAACTGAAATACCAAACCCAAAAAACCACTACCCTATGCCTCACCACAAATTTCCCACTACCCAATAACCCCCACTACCCCAAAACCTGCCAAAAACCCCTTTACCACCAAAACCCTACAAACCCACCCACTACCACCCCTACCTTTTTAAAAAACACCGACCCCCCAAAAGGAAAAAAACACTACCCCCTACTTTAAAAATCCGCCCCCCAAAACCCGCCTGATAACCCCAACCCCACAAAAATAAAATAATATACCCAAAAAACCCCCCCCCCCAAATCACCAAATACCAAAAAAACCCCACTCCAAAAAACCCCCAAAAACCCAAAGCAAACCACTACTACTTACATATACCTGAATAAAATAATAAACCCCCAAAAAAAACCAATCCGAAAAACCCTATTTTCCCAAAAATAAAATCTACCGCAACCCCCCAAATATAATCCCCCAAAAAATTTTTACACCAACTACTGACCCAGAAAAAATAAACAACTAAAATTTTTGAATTACCACCGTCCTGAAAACAACTCTTGTACCACCCCTCCTAACCCAACCCCCCTAGAAAAATTTTTTGAAAAAACTTAAAAGACCCCCCCAAACACAAAGTCATAAACCCCCCTGAATTATAAAAACCTGAAAAAATTTCCCACTAAATAAACCCCCCCCAAAAAAAACCCCATAAAAAAAAATCCAATATCCTTTTATCCAAAAAAAAAATTTTCCTCATCCCCCCTTTCCCCAAAATTTCACCTCACAAAAAGGGGAAAATTTAAATTTCCCCCCCTTTTTCCCTATTTCCCCCCCCCTTTCCCCCCCTACTCCCCCAAAACCCCATGAAAAACCATACCCACCTATAAAAAAATAAAAAATTACCCCCCCCGGGGGACCCCCCCCCATAACCCCAAACCCCCCCCCCCCATTAAACCCCCCCCAAACCCCCTCCCCAAAACCCCAAACCCCCCCCAAAAAGGGGGATTCCCCCCCCCCCCCCCCAAAAAACTGGGGCGGGCCCCCCGCCCAAAACCCCCCCCCATTTTTTTCCCCCTTTTCCCCGCCCCACCCCCACCCCCCTTCCCCCCCCAACCCCCCAAAAAACCCAAAAAAGCCCCCCCCACCCCCCCCCCCCCCCCTCCCCCCAAAAAAAAAAAACTTCCCCAAAAATCACAAATTTCCCGTTTAAAAAATTTTAATTTGGGGGCCCCCACTTTCCCAACTTTTGTACTCCCCCCACCGGGTTTTCCCCTTCCACTTCCCCCGGGGCCAAAGGGTTTATCCCCCAAAATTTTTCAAGGGGGGGCCCTTTAAACTAAATCTATCTCCCTCTTTCCCCATTTCCCCCCCCCTTTTCTCCCCCTTCAAATCCCCCAACAACCCCCCAAAAAATTTAAAAATTTTTTCCCCCCAAAAAAACCCAAAATTTTTTAAACACTTTTTTCCCCCCAATAAAAAAAAATTCTACAAACCCCTTCCCAAGGGGGAAAAAATTTTTGGTTTAGTTTTCACAATTTGGGCAAAATTTTTTAAAAAAAAATAATTAAAAGGAAATTTAAAAAAATTTAAAAAAATAAATGAAATTGGGGTTTTAGGGGAAAACCCCAATAAAATTTTTCCCCCAAAAAAAAAAATTTCCCCAAATTCAAATTTTTAAAATTAAAAACTTTTTAGGGGGGGTCCCTTTTTCCCAACTATTTTAAATTTATGGTTTAAAACCAAAAAAATAGATTCCTAAAGTTCTTGGGGCCCGGGCTTTTCCCCCTTTTTTAAAATAAAAACCCGGGAACCCCCTAATAAATTTAATATAAATTTTTTTTTATTAAAAAAAATTTTAATATTAATATTAAAAAACCCCCCAAATTTTTTAAATGTTCCTTTTCCAATTAATTTTTAAAAAATAAAAAATTTTTCGCCCCGAGGCCTATAGTGAGCCCCGAGACTAGCCATGTCGTTGGCACATTGTGATCAATCGCGCAATGTGGAGCATTTCACGAGGTGCTGGAGCTCAATGGAGCACCGTTTGAGCCCATCCATCCATCCATCCATCCATCCATTCATTTATCCATACATTCATTCATCCACCCATCAATTCATGCATCCATCCATTCATCCATCTATCCATCCATTAATTCATCCATCAATCCATGATGTTTAGACATACTAACATAAGAGAGTTAATTACTAACATACGACATTAACATACGGACACTATTGTCATTCTGTTGTGTTTTTCATGTAATTTACACAAGTGTATGTGTGTCATATATATATATATATATATATATATATATATATATATAATATATATATATATATATAATATATATATATATATCATGGTGTATTATTCTTATTGTTGTATTGTAATTATGTTCGTTGTACACAATGCTAATTTTTACTTAATACTAAAAAAAACGTATATTTGTTTTCTCTGCTGGAAGTATAATATTAATATTTTATGAAATTCTAGTTATTTTGCGGTGAGGCAGTACTGAGGGGATCTAGGTAGTTGTAGGTTCCTCAGTGGGTTTCTTCTATGCTCACTTTTATTGGTTAGCAGCCTGGAGGAGGCGTGACCTCCTTACCTGCTTACCTGGAGTATTTTTGCATGTGAATGTGCGATGTTTCTGTCGTGTCTCACTCACCCAAGTCAGCATTTTAGAAGCTTAAGAGAGACTCCTGGAGTGAGGACTGTCTACATGACTCTCTCACATAGACTGGTTTATCTATTTAGCGGTAAAGCTTTATACTGGCACTTAAATATTAACAGCCATAGTAAGCCCTGCACACAGGTCTGTAGCTGTGACTCAGAAAGTGGGATTCCTTGCAAATAACGCAGGTTATTAATCGTCATACCATCTATCCGTCAATCTGCTAGCAGTCTATCCCACCGTCGAAGTCTCCTCTACACCCAGTCATAGTCGCTCAACTTACGCAAAGCAATGGATGCGTAGAGATTAGGCATCATGCGTAGCTCTAGTAATATAGTACACTAATTCTGCGCTAGGCGACATTCTGCATAGTTCTGGCAATACGATTCATTTGCGTTAAGCAGTAAGTTGGGGGAAGAGGAAGTTATAGTGCTACATGCGCAATTTTCTTAAGATTCTTAAGTTTATGTACATCTCTCTCTCTCTCTCTCTCTCTCTGTTAAGATTTTAAATAATATATCTGAAAATGGTTCTTAAATATTAGTGTAGGTTTTAAAACTTATATCAACGTATAGTTGATCAGACCTCCTGGTGGATCAAGATCTGATCGACTAGGCTGTTACTTCTGGCAGTACGCAGTCCAACGTTCGATCTTCATCAAGTTCCCGCTTCAAGACAGCCAGGGGTCAACACCCTCCCTTATGTATGAAGGAAGACTGCTGAGTTCATGGTTCCATTTCATATAGATGTTAGTTACAATTAACTCCTTTTCTATGGGAAGGCAGTATTGAGGGCAGGTAGTATGTTGAGTTGGTGGTAGGGTGGGCCTGTGGGAGGGTGGGCAGGTAGTATGTTGAGTTGGTGGTAGGGTGGGCCTGTGGGAGGGTGGGCAGGTAGTATGGTGAGTTGGGGGTAGGGTGGGCCTGTGGGAGGGTGGGCAGGTATTATGGGGATTTGGTGGTAGGGTGGGCCTGGGGGAGGGTGGGCAGGTAGTATGGGGGGTTTGGGGTACTTTGGAGGGAAAGGTTTGGCAGGGAAGGGCAGGAAAGTCTTTTAAAGCGGGGTAAAGGAGGGAGAGATGAAGGGGTACACAAAAGCCAACAATAGGGGTTTAACAAAGGCACTTAAAAAAGTGGGGTGATAAGCGGGGCTGGCGTGGACCCTTTTTATTGAGCCTTTAAAGATACACACACACACAACACACACACACACACACAACACACACACAACAACAACAAAAACACACACACACACAAACACACACACACACCACCCCTTTTGGCAAAGAAAAGCAGAAGAAAAACATTTCCCACAGAAGTAGGGTTATTCGGGCCCTTTGTTGGGGGAATTGGCCCAGCTATTCATAGAATACAAAACTTTTGCCGTATGCCAGGTGCTTTTATTCGAGGGTGTTTCGCAAATTAAGATACCCGATTTTCAGTGCCCTAATTCTTAAACCCACATGTAACCAGGGATCGGGGCAATTTTTGCAACAAACATTAAATTCCCGTTATTTTCCCACCATTCTTAAATGAGGCGCTAGCCCGTGATATGGGGAGACTGCTAGTTTGTGCTAAAAGGTTTGCCAGTCAAAAGGGGGGGGGATGAGCCCCAGGGTAAGCTACCTTCGCAAGGATTTGTCTTTGGGAGCTTTGATCTTAAAATCTAACGCTGAAATAGCTCTCATGTTTCGCTCTCTTTACAAACCCACTTTGCCCTTTTGGATTTCATAAAAAAGTGAAAACAAAATTTTAAATAAAGGGTTGGAATACCTGGGAAGGGGTGTTAAAAACCCGGAAAGGGGTTTGGGGAGAACGCCCCAGCGGCCTGATCTGTGACCAGTCGGGAAAATAAAAAATATATAATAATTTTAAATATATTATATATAATATATATATATTTTTTTTATATATGTATTGTTTATATATATATAAATAAAAAATTTATATTTATATTATATTAAAATTTTATATATGTATATATAATAAAAAATAAAAAATTAAAAAATATAAATATATAAAGTATAATTTATATATGTATAAAATTTATATATATTATATATATTGGGAAATTATATGGATATATATATTTTATATTTTATATATATGTATATATATATTTATATGTAAAAATTTATATATATTATTAAAATGTAAAATTTTTTATATGTTTATAAATTTTATATTATATAATGTTTATATATGTATTATATATATTAAATATATTATTATATATATGTATTATAAATATTATAAAATTTTATATATAAAAATATGTATTTATATATTTATTATTTATATATTTATATATGTATATTTTATATTTTAAAGTTTTATATATTTTTAAAATATATGTTATAATATGTAAAATATTTATAAAATATAATATATAAATTTTATATAAATTATTTATATATATATATAAAATATATATATATATTTATATATATTATATATATATATATATTTTTATATATATATAATATATATGCAAAACAACCACTCTGAAAGGAAAAGAGAAATTCCAAAACGCTTTCGTGGGCTACCCCACATTATCAAGGAACTATTTAAAGGGAACATCCAAGGAAGCTAAATAAGGGGGTCGGCCAGAAACCCCACTATCAAATCCCACAAAAGGTTAAAAAACGTGGAAAGCGCGGGGAGCCCAACTTGGATAGGTCCTTTGGGAAAACTCCCCCCCCAAGCTATTTAAAATTTTTCCCTTTTATTATTAAAAATTTTACCCCAAATTTTTAAATTTAAATTTTAAATGGATTTTAATTTTATATAAACCAAAGGGAAAAATTCTTTTTATTTTCAAAACTGCTTTTTTTGAAAAAAAGAATTTAATTAATTCCTGTCGGGCCATGGAAATTCTTTTTACTTCTTTCTTTAAATTTTTGGAAAAACAATTTTGGGTGGTTTTAAAAATCTTACAGAATAAAAAGGAAAACATTGGAACTTTTCCCTTCTAATTTCTATATTTAAAGTTGTTTTAATCTTTTTTCGAGATTTTTTAAACCCGTTTGACCGTAATTTAAAAATTTTTTCGCAAATTTTACAAGGAATTTTTTATAGACCCCATCCATCCCGCATTTTTGGGGGAAAAATTAATCAAAAGTTTTTTTTAATGTATCCCAAAATTTTTGAATACAACTTTAAAATTAAAAATCTTAAGAAGAGAAGGCAATAAACCAAATTTTCAAGGTTTAAAGGGAGAACCAACATATTTTTAGTTGAATAAGGCTGGTTGCCCTTTTTTGGATTATAAAAAGTGTTCCTAGCAACTTTAAAAGATTTATCAATTACATTTCTTGGGTATTTTAAATCATTACCTATTTCATAAATTTTGGATATTTCCTCATCTATGAACTCAGGACTACAAATTCGTAAAGCTCTCAAAAACATTGATGAGAAAACAGACAGTTTGACTCTATCTTGATGCGAGGAATAATAGTGGACATAGGAACAGTTATTTGTAGGTTTTCTGTAAATTTTAAATTTGAATTCATTATTACCCTTAATAATTAAAACATCTAGAAAAGGCAATGAGTTATTTTCTTCAAACTCAACAGTAAAGTTTATAGAATGGGCTAAGCTATTTAATTTTCCAAGAAAATGGTGTATATCTACATTTTTGGGCATAAGACACAAAATATCATCAACATATCTGAACCATTTAGCTCTATTAGGGAGGATTGTGTTAAGCAACCTTGTTTCAAAAAATTCCATGTATAGGTTACTAAGAACAGGTGAAAGAGGATTTCCCATTGCCATACCAAACTTCTGAGTGTAAAACTTATCATTAAATACAAATTTTGCATCAACAATGCAAAGTTTAATAAGTTTAATGATAGTAGGAACTGGCAATGGTAAATCATAGTTAACGAGTTCTTCAGATAAGAAACTTAATAAATCATCAACAGGAACTTTCGTAAACAAGGAAGTAACATCAAAACTAACCATGTTAAAATCATTTAAGTCAGTCAAGGAGCTTAATTTATCAACCAAGTCTATGTTGTTTTTAACATTAAAGTTAGAAATTTTGCCAACAAGGTTGCTTAACACAATCCTCCCTAATAGAGCTAAATGGTTCAGATATGTTGATGATATTTTGTGTCTTATGCCCAAAAATGTAGATATACACCATTTTCTTGGAAAATTAAATAGCTTAGCCCATTCTATAAACTTTACTGTTGAGTTTGAAGAAAATAACTCATTGCCTTTTCTAGATGTTTTAATTATTAAGGGTAATAATGAATTCAAATTTAAAATTTACAGAAAACCTACAAATAACTGTTCCTATGTCCACTATTATTCCTCGCATCAAGATAGAGTCAAACTGTCTGTTTTCTCATCAATGTTTTTGAGAGCTTTACGAATTTGTAGTCCTGAGTTCATAGATGAGGAAATATCCAAAATTTATGAAATAGGTAATGATTTAAAATACCCAAGAAATGTAATTGATAAATCTTTTAAAGTTGCTAGGAACACTTTTTATAATCCAAAAAAGGGCAACCAGCCTTATTCAACTAAAAATATGTTGGTTCTCCCTTACCATGAAAACTTGGTTGATATCCCTTCTCTTCTTAAGACTTTTAATATTAAAGTTGTATTCAAAAATCTTGATACAGTAAAAAAACTTTTGATTAAGAATTCCCCCCAAAATGCTGATGGATGTGTCTATAAGATTCCTTGTAAAATTTGCGATAAAGTTTATTACGGTCAAACTGGTAAAAATCTCGAACAGTTTTTAAACTGCAACATTAACACCCCTCCTTCAGAGTGCATGCACTGTACTTCCCATCTCCAGGACTCAAGTCCGGCCTGCCGGTTCCCCTGAATCCCTTCACAAATGTTACTTTGTTCAAACTCCAACAGCACGTCAAGTATTAAAAACCATTTGTCTCCATTCACTCATATCAAACACGCTCACGCATGCCCGCTGGAAGTCCAAGCCCCTCGCACACAAAACCTCCTTTATCCCCTCCCTCCAACCTTTCCTAGGCCGACCCCTACCCCGCCTTCCTTCCACTACAGACTGATACACTCTTGAAGTCACTCTATTTCGCTCCATTCTCTCTACATGTCCGAACCACCTCAACAACCCTTCCTCAGCCCTCTGGACAACCGTTTTGGTAATCCCGCACCTCCTCCTAACTTCCAAACTACGAATTCTCTGCATTATATTCACACCACACATTGCCCTCAGACATGACATCTCCACTGCCTCCAGCCTTCCCCTCGCTGCAACATTCATCACCCATGCTTCACACCCATACAGGAGCGCTGGTAAAACTATACTCTCATACATTCCCCTCTTTGCTTCCAAGGCCAAAGTTCTTTGTCTCCACAGACTCACCCTTTTCCCCTCATCAATTCCATGATTCACCTCATCTTTCATAGACCCATCCACTGACACGTCCACTCCCAAATATCTGAATACATTCACCTCCTCCATACTCTCTCCCTATAATCTGATATCCAATCATTCATCACCTAATCTTTTTATCCTCATAACCTTGCTCTTTCCTCTTTTCACTTTAATTTTCTTCTTTTACATACCCTACCAAATTCATCCACCAACCTCTGCAACTTCTCTTCAGAATCTCCCAAGAGCACAGTGTCATCAGCAAAGAGCAACTGTGAAAACTCCCACTTTATGTGTGATTATTTATCTTTTAACTTCACACCTCTTGCCAAGACCCTCGTATTTACTTCTCTTACAACTCCATCTATAAATATATTAAACAACCATGGTGACATCACACATCCTTGTCTAAGGCCTACTTTTACTGGGAAATAATCTCCCTCTTTCCTACATACTCTAACTTGAGCCTCACTATCCTCGTAAAAACTCTTCACTGCTTTCAGTAACCTACCCCCTATACCATACACCTGCAACATCTGCCACATTGCCCCCCTATCCACCCTGTCATACGCCTTTTCCAAATCCATAAATGCCACAAAAATCTCTTTAAACCTTATCTAAATACTGTTCACTTATATGTTTCACTGTAAACACCTGGTCCACACACCCCCTACCTTTCCTAAAGTCTCCTTGTTCATCTTCTATTATATTCTCCGTCTTATTCTTAATTCTTTCAATAATAACTCTACCATACACTTTACCAGGTATACTCAACTGACTTATCCCATAAATTTTGCACTCTCTTTTGTCCCCTTTGCCTTTATACAAAGGAACTATGCATGCTCTCTGCCAATCCCTAGGTACCTTACCCTCTTCCATACATTTATTAAATAATAGCACCAACCACTCCAAAACTATATCCCCATCTGCTTTTAAAAATTTCTATCTTTATCCCATCAATCCCAGCTGCCTTACCCCCTTTCATTTTACCTACTGCCTCACGAACTTCCCCCACACTCACAACTGGCTCTTCCTCACTCCTACAAGATGTTATTCCTCCTTGCCCTATACACGAAATCACAGCTTCCCTATCTTCATCAACATTTAACAATTCTTCAAAATATTCCCTCCATCTTCCCAATACCTCTAACTCTCCATTTAATAACTCTCCTCTCCTATTTTTAACTGACAAATCCATTTGTTCTCTAGGCTTCTTTAACTTGTTAATCTCACTCCAAAACTTTTTCTTATTTTCAACAAAATTTGTTGATAACATCTCCCCCACTCTCTCATTTGCTCTCTTTTTACATTGCTTCACCACTCTCTTAACCTCTCTCTTTTTCTCCATATACTCTTCCCTCCTTGCATCACTTCTACTTTGTAAAAACTTCTCATATGCTAACTTTTTCTCCCTTACTACTCTCTATACAACATTCCACCAATCGCTCCTCTTGCCTCCCGCACCCAATTCCTGTAACCACAAACTTCTGCTGAACACTCCAACACTACATTTTTAAACCTACCCTATACCTCTTCGACCCCATTGCCTATGCTCTCATTAGCCCATCTATCCTCCAATAGCTTTTTAAATATCTTACCCTAACGCCTCCTCTTTTAGTTTAAAAACCTTCACCTCTCTCTTCCCTGATGCTTCTATTCTCCTTGTATCCCATCTACCTTTTACTCTCAGTGTAGCTACAACTAAAAAGTGATCTGATATATCTGGGGCCCCCTCTATAAACATGTACATCCTGAGGTTACTCAACAGTCTTTTATCTAACCAATACATAATCCAACAAACTACTGTCATTTCGCCCTACATCATATCTTGAAATACTTATTTATCTTCTTTTTCTTAAAATATGTATTACCTATAACTAAACCCCTTTCTATACAAAGTTCAATCAAAGGGCTCCCATTACCATTTACACCTGGCACCCCAAACTTACCTACCACACCCTCTCTAAAATTTCCCCTACTTTAGAAATCAGGTCCCCTACCACAATTCTCTCTCACTTGGTTCAAAGGTTCCTATACATTCACTTAACACTCCCAAAATCTCTCTCTCTCCTCTACATTCCTCCTTCTCCAGGTGCATACACGCTTATTATGACCCACTTTTCGCATCCAACCTTTACTTTATCCACATAATCCTTGAATTTACACATTCATGTTCTCTTTCTCCTTCTATAACTGATCCTTCAACATTATTGCTACCCCTTCCTTAGCTCTAACTCGCTCAGATACTCCAGATTTAATCCCATTTATTTCCCCCACCGAAACTCCCCTACCCCCTTCAGCTTTGTTTCGCTTAGGGCCAGGACACCAACTTCTTTTCTTTCATAACATCAGCAATCATCTGTTTCTTGTCATCTGCACTACATCCACGCACATTCAAGCATCCTAGTTTTATAAAGTTTTTCTTCTTCTCTTTTTTTAGTAAATGTTTACAGGAAAAGGGGTTACAAGCCCATTGCTTCCCGGCATTTTAGTCGCCTCATACGACACGCAGGGCTTACGGAGGAAAGATTCTTTTCCACTTCCCCATGGGCAATAGAAGAAATAAAGAAGAACAAGAGCTATTTAGAAAAAGGAGAAAAACCTAGATGTATAAAATAATATATATATATATATAAAATATATATATATTAAAATAATATATATATATAATATATATATATATATGCATGCATGTGCGTGTCTGTGAAGTGTGACCAAAGTGTAAGTAGGAGTAGCAAGATATCCCTGTTATCTAGCGTGTTTATGAGAAGAAAAAACACCAGCAATCCTACCATCAAGTAAAACAGTTACAGGTTTCTGTTTTCACAGTCATCTGGCAGGACGGTAGTACTTCCCTGGGTGGTTTTCTGTCTACCAACCTACTACATATATATATATATATATATATATATATATATATATATATATATATATATATATATATATATATATATATTATATATATACAAAACAACCACTGTGAAAGAACAGAGAAATTCCAAGCGCTTTCGTGACTACTCACATTATCAAGGAACAATGAAAGTAATGCATCAAAGGGAAAGGGATATAAAGGGTCTAGAAACCACACCTCACTATCATATCCCACAACAAAGCAATACCTGACGCGCAACTCGTAAGAAAGGCAACACTGCAGCAGGCCCGCTGGATCAACTAGACAGGTCCTTCACACAACCCACCAACAAACTATTCTACCCAAGAATTAAGAATTTTTTAAAATTATTATTTTTCCAATGTATTATTAAATTCTTCCCAAATTCTATTAATTATAAATGGATATAATTTATATAAACCCAAAATAAATATTCATATTATTGTCAAAAAATGCTTTTTATGAAACAAGATTCAATTATATTCCTGTCGACCAGGACTTGCTTGATACAACTTTCTCAACTTTTTGAAAATCAATTGGATGGTTAAAATCTCTCACAAGAATAAATAGAGCATTGGAATCTTGTCCAGTTCTAATGCTATATTTATGTTGTTTTAATCTTAGTTCGAGATTTTTACCAGTCTGACCGTAAAAAAACTTTATCGCAAATTTTACAAGAATCTTATAGACACATCCGTCAGCATTTTGGGGGAATTCTTTATCAAAATTTTTTTACTGTATCAAGATTTTTAAATAAAAACTTTGATATTAAAAGTCTTTAAAAAGAGAAGGCATATCAACCAAATTTTCATGGTAAGGGAGAACCAACATATTTTTAGTTGAATAAGGCTGGTTGTCCCTTCCTTTGGGGTTTTAAAAAGTATTTTTAGCAACTTTAAAAGATTTATCAATTACATTCTTGGGTATTTTAAATCATTACCTATTTCATAAATTTTGGATATTTCCTCATTATGAACTCTGGACTACAAATTCGTAAGCTCTCAAAAACATTGATGAGAAAACAGACAGTTTAACTCTATCTTGATGTGAAGAATAATAGTGGACATAGGAAACAGTTATTTGTAGTTTTCTGTAAACTTTAAATTTGAATTCATGATTACCCTTAATAATTAAAACATCTAGAAAAGAAATAAGTTATTTTTTCAAACTCAACAAGAAAAAGTTTATAGAAGGGGGCTAAGCTATTAATTTTCCAAGAAAATGGTGTATATCTACATTTTTGGGCATAAGACACAAAATATCATCAACATATCTGAACCATTTAGCTCTATTAGGGAGGATTGTGTTAAGCAACCTTGTTTCAAAAATTCCCTGTTTTAGGTTACTAAGAACAGGTGAAAAAGGATTTCCCATTGCCATACCAAACTTCTGAGTGTAAAACTTTTCATTAAATACAAATTTTGCATCAACATTGCAAAGTTTAATAAGTTTAATGATAGTAGGAACTGGCAATGGTAAATAATAATTAACGAGTTCTGTTTTGCATATTCTGAAATCACCTGTTTACTGTGATCTTATTGCATATATATATATATATATATACATGTCGTGCCGAATAGGCAGAACTTGCGATCTTGGCTTAAATAGCAACGATCATCTTGCCATATAGGACAAGCAACAATTTTGTGTATGCAATAATTTCCCCAAAATCATTCTGAACCTAACAAAAAAAAATATATTTCACTGTGTTTGTTTAGTATTAAATTATTGTAAACAAATCTAAAATATAGTTGGGTTAGGCTAAAATAAATTGTTCTTGTTATAATAAGGTTAGGTAAGTTTTCTAAGATTCTTCTGGTGCAAAATTAAAAATTTTTACATTAACATTAATGAAAAAATATATCTTTAAACGTATATGAGAAAATTTTAGAAAGGACTTAATTTTAAATGAGTTCTTGCTAATTGACCAGTTTTACATATTCGGCACGACATATATATATATATACATACATGTTAAAGCTAACATCTGGTATTTATTTTTTCATTCTCTTGAGTGCTCGTATGACTGCGCTTGTGCTGTTATCTTGCGCAGTCAGGTACAAAAGGCCTTCATAAGTACATGTGTTCGTGACAGAAACCATCACTAATTGGAGTCGAACTCTCATTATTATACTATGGTACATAGTGGTACACAATGGTACACAGTGGTACACAATGGTACACAGTGGTACACAATGGTACACAGTGGTACACAAAGCAAAAGTTTTGGAGTCAACACTTACAACTTTGTGAGCACAAGTTCATAGGAACCTTTGTAAACAGACGAAGGCGGGTGTAGGAACAATTACAACAGCAGCGAACAATGATGGTCACACCCACACATATACGCCGCACTGCTGACAACAGCGAAGAAGACGTTACCTGTAGGTAACCTGCAGTTGGTTTCTCGGGTCACATAAGAACATAAGAAAGAAGGAACACTGCAACAGGCCTACTGACCCATGCGGAGCAGGTCCATGCCCCCCCACGGATTAGCCCAATGACCCACCCTGTCTGGTCACCTCCACTCAAGAAAGGAGCACGGCACCAGACCCAGCAGCACAAGCTAGTCAGGCCCAACCACACCCCCCACACCCACTCATGTATTTATCTAACCTATTTTAAAAACTACACAACGTTTTAGCCTCAATAACTGTACTCGGGAGTTTGTTCCACTCATCCACAACTCTATTACCAAATCAGTGCTTTCCTATATCCTTCCTGAATCTGAATTTTTCCCAACTTGAAACCATTGCTGCGAGTCCTGTTTGGCTGAAAATTTTCAGCACGCTATTTACATCCCCTTTATTTATTCCTGTTTTCCATTTATACACCTCGATCATATCCCCCCTAATTCTACGCCTTTCGAGAGAGTGCAGATTCAGGGCCCTCAGTCTATCCTCATAGGGAAGGTTTCTGATACAGGGGGATCATTCTTTGTCATCCTCCTCTGTACGTTTTCCAGAGCATTTATATCCATTCTGTAATACGGTGACCAGAACTGAGCAGCATAGTCTAAATGAGGCCTAACCAAGGATGTATAGAGTTGAAGAACCAGAGGACTTCTATTATTTATACTTCTAGATATGAAGTCAAGAATTTTGTTAGCTTTATTGCGAACACTAATGCACTGTTGTCTTGGTTTTAGATTACAGCTACCGAGAACTCCTAATTCTTTTTCGCAATCAGTAATATTAAGATCTACATTATTTAGTTTATATGTGGCATGGTTATTTTCCTGTCCAACATTTAGAACTTTGCATTTGTCTTATTAAACTGCATCTACCACTTCTCCGACCAATTTCATCAGTCTATTCAAATCATCCTGGGGTGCTCTAGTGCCTCATTTGAATGAATTGGACGACCTATTTTGGTGTCATCAGCAAATTTGCTTATGTCGCTATTTATTCCCTCAAACTAAAGTCGTTTATGTAAATTGTGAACAACAACGGGCCCAAAAACTGACCCCTGAGGAACACCGCTTGTGACGTGCCCCCATTCTGATTTCTCCCCATTTATGCAAACTCTCTGCTGCCTACTTGTCAACCATGCCTCTAACCAGGAAAAAATTTCTCCTCCTATTCCGTGTGCCTTAAGTTTCCTCAATAGCCTCTTATGGGAACTCTAAACGAAAGCCTTACTGAAGTCCATATACACAATATCACATCCATTTCCATGATCTACCTCTTCAAACACCTTTAAAGAAAAATGTTAGTAAATTCGTAAGACAGGGAATGCCCCTTTGTAAAACCGTGTTGAGATTCATTAATCAATCTGTCCCTATCAAGATGGCTACGAATTGCTTCGGCAATTATTGATTCCAAAATTTTCCCACTATGGAGGTAAGGCTTATTGGTCTATAGTTCGAAGCTAAGGACCTGTCACCTGCCTTGTAAATAGGTATTAAAATTTGCCATTTTCCACTTATCAGGCACTATGCCAGTTTGTAGAAAACATGTTAAAAAGATTAGCCAAAGGTATGCTAAGTTCCTCTTTACATTCCTTTACACCCTTGCAAACAGTTCATCAGGGCCTGGGGATTTGTTAGGTTTTAGTTTCTCTATTTGTCTGAGGACCATGTCACTAGTTACCGCAATCGTGCATAGTTTATCGTCCTGTTCTACATAATCTATTCAGGAATATCGCTAGTATTTTCCTGGGTGAAAACTGAGAGGAAGTAGGTATCGAGAATTTCACACATATCTTAAGTGGGCCAATCTTGTCCCTAATCTTACTTCTGTATACCTGAAAGAACCCTTTTGGGTTAGTCTTTGAATCCCTTGTGACCTTAGCCTCATAATCCCTTTTTATTTTCTTATTCCTTTCTTTATTTTTCTCTTTAACTGAATATATTGATTTCTTAACTGCCCATCCCCTCTTTTGATACGCCTATATATGCCTCTCTTTTGTCCAATTATATGTTTTAATCTATTGTTCATCCATTTGGGAACATTTTTGTTAGATCTAATTTCCCTACTCGGAACAAAAGTTGTCTTGGGCAGCTAAACTATGCTCTGAAAACGTCATATTGGCAACCAAGATCACCTACCTGACCCATAGTCAGGGGATCCCAATTTTTGACCACCCAGGGAATTTTTCAGTCCCATGAAGTCCGGCCAACGAAAATCTGGGACAGAGATTTGATTGCAGTTTTCTGGGTAATTCCAATGATATACTGAAACAAGTGATTTGTGGTCACTTTCCCCAAGCTCATCATTAACCTCCCAAAATTATTAATTAGTGAGTCTTTGTTGGCAAGAACCAAGCAAGTAGATTGTTTCCTCTAGTTGGTTCTGTCACAACCTGTTCTAAAAAAGCAATCCTGAACCGTATCAAGAAAGTCACTAGACTCAAGATTTCCTGTCATATTGTTCCAATCAATTTGTCTAAAGTTAAAAAACTCCCATTATCAACAACCATTTTTCCTATCTAGATGCCTTATGAATTCGTCCATAACAACTTACTGCACTCTCCATCAAGGTTTGGACGCCTGTAAATCACACACAAAATTAATTTGTCACGACCCTCGAGAAACTGTAGCCAAACAGACCAGGTAGCCCGTCCCCAGACCAGGTCTCCCATTAAACAACACTTTTCGTGGTACAACGTTTCATACATGCACTTTGTAGCCCCTGTATATATATACGCGCGCGCGCGCACACACACACACACACACACACACAAATATATATATATATAAAAATATTATATATTTTAAAATATATATATATAAAATATAATAATAAATATATATATATATATATATATATATATATATATATATATATATATATAATATAATTATAGGGAGGTACCATCTCTAGAACTGCCCTGGGGACCCTCATCCTCAGAGAAAAGAAATAAACTTGCTTCAGAGAAAACTCAGGTTCTCCCTAAAGCTGTTTGAAAATTTTCTCCTGCCACCCCCCATATAGTCTACATATGCTTTATTTAAAAACAAGATACACTGACAAAAAAAATAATATGGAGTAAAACAACATAGATAACAACTCAGAGCTACATTTTCAAATACTTCGTCCAGCTCCCTGGCCGTGGACCGCGTGCCCAGAATGCTGTAGGCATTTCCTCTCTGGATCGCGACACTGAGTCTTTGAAAGAGGAAGCTGGTCGCCCTGTGGTCTTTGGTTTCTATTATGAGTTTTTCACCCAACTCTTTGAGGAACTTTAGAGCACACTTGCCCCATGCTCCAAGGGTCTCCTATTGTGATGAAGTTATAGCAAGGGGAAAGGCCTTCATATTTGTGGATCTTCTGGGTCTCCCTGTGGCTGAGAGCTCCACCACCTTCAGCTAGGTGTCTATCAATGTGGTGGCACAGGTGTAGTTCCAGGCAATCTGCTTTCCATCCTTCCAGGGTACCATAGTGGCTCCATCAGGACGCTTTTGACTTCCGTCAGACCTCTGCACTTAGGGTTCCCGTTGGGCTGGCAACGGGCTGTGGCGAGGCCTCTCTTTATGATGTCATGACTTCCTCATGTCTGGCATACTTCCCTTCTGATATTTGACACACGAGACCATGAAGTCCGAATTGATCAGCCGTCGCCCTGCCGCAAATACACCTATGTTTGGTGAGAATGGGGGAGGCTAGGCGAAGAGCAACACCAATCCGAATGGCCTGTGGGTCGAGTCGAGCCACCAGGAATTAATTGGGAACAGCTAGAAGGAAATCTGAGTGTGGTGCCTTCACCGCTAGGAGACGAACTTTGTCTTTTCCGGAAACGTTGGTGAGCAATGTGTTGGCGATTTTTTCCATGATCGGTTTGTCCCAGTGGGACTGTTTGTGCTCTTTGGGAGAAGCTGGTCTACTGGAGGAGTCTGCAAGAGTGTCCCACCGCATCGTTGCTTCAGTAAACCTGGGGTCTTGAGCTCCTACCACGTCTCTCAAGCGTTCGGGGACGATCTTCTTGACTAATGCCCTGGAAGCCAAACACAAAGACAGAAAAGCAGGTAAAGCTACATGCGTTGCTTTGCGCACCCCTATACTTTCCAGTCGTACTGGGAGGGTTGCCTGATACCATTGTTGATCCTCTAGTGACAGGTTCAGTGCCTTCTTAAAGGTTGATCTCAGGTGTGCGTCATATTCGTCGAGTGTTGGGTTGCCAAAAGAGGCTGCACACCTCAGGAAGTGAGTCTTGGCATAGTAAGACACCTTGTGAGGAGAGACAGAGCATCATGGGCATCAAGATCGCTTATTCTCTTCTCCATTCTCATCAGGTCATTCAGTTTGTTCTTGCCGATGGCCTGGTGACCCAGCGGTGCTCCCAAGAGGGTACTGTTGGACGGAGTGGTAGTAAAGACACATATATATATATATATATATATATATATATATATATATATATATATATATATATCGTGCCGAATAGGCAGAACTTGCCATCTTGGCTTAAATAGCAACCTTCATCTTGCCATATAGGACAAGTGAGAATTTGTGTATGCAAAAATTTCGCCAAAACTATTCTGAACCTAACGAAGGAATACATTAAATGACCTCATAGGGGACAGGAGCCGTAGTGGGGGAAACAAGTGAAAGTCAAGATAAGATAAAACCAATATTGCAAACTAGAAATACCACAGGAAATAGCAAACAAGAGGACTCCACTAGCAATAGTAGGATATATTACCAAAAACAACTGGTGGGACCTCCATTGTGGTGCTAGGGAGGATAGGAATAAGACAGGGAAACATGCACCAACAGGAATACAGTCACAGAAACCCAAGGCAAACGGAAACCAAGCCTGTGCACATACTATGCACTTGGTTTTGCAGACATGGGAAATCTGGAAAAACAGACGGGACATGCAACTATGACCACCCTAGAAAATGCCATGCCCCTATGACAACAGGAAAATGCAAACTCCCTTCCCGTAAGCTTTTTCACCCTGAACTGTGCACCTCTTCAGTACAGGAAAGACTATAACTTAAATTGCCAGGCAAAACCCCTCTAAAGGGGACAAAAGATACAAAACATCCAGGCCATGGGAAAACCTGGGGAGCCAAGCCACTCAAGAGGGAGAGGTTTTTTAGTGCCAGGAAGAAAAAAACTGGCAGGAAATGCAGAAATCGTACACCAAATCCAGTCATTCCTGGAGTGGAACCACATTCGATGGCCTCCACTCCAAACCAACAGATACAGATACTAATGTGAAAAAATCCCCCCCCAGTACCAAAAAATTTACCACCAGTCCGATGCCCTTTTTTCTTTGCAAATATCGGGGCCCAAAAGCCGAAAACAAAAAAAAATACCTTTCATCCGTGAAAAAAATAACAAAAAGGCCCCAATACCGGACTGGAACGAAAACACAAATAACCCGCAAAAAAAAAAGAAGAAGTTACGACGACTTTTGGGTTTCCGATTTGGGGCCCCTTGGGCCCAAGTCACAGTGTGATTTTTGTCAAGGTCCAAGTCGGCCGAAACGTCGTCGAAAACTTCTGCTTTTTTTGTCGGGTTATTTGTGAACCTTTCACCCGTGGACTTTTTTGCAGAGGAAAAGGGTAATGTTCGCGGCTTTCATGAGCCCCCACATAAAGGACCCTTTTGGACAACGAAATAGGGTTTCCGGTTAAAACAAATACAGATTAAACAGAGTGAACAGGCAAAAGGGGGAGGGATGGCCTGTTACATTGCAGAGCCCATTTGGGTTTGCCAAAACTCCCAAAAGGCCTCAAATGATGAGTGGAAGTTTTAGCAGAAAAGGTCGAGAACCCAAAACCAACCCATTGTGGTAGCCCTAGAAGCCTCCGGATGCAACACCCCAGAAAATTCCGGGAAACGGGCTGTAAAAAATTGACCACGGAAAAATCTTCCAGCTCCTGCACCCAACATCTTGCCCGGGGGGTTTTTCAATTTTAAGGAAACCTAAAATGGGGGGGAATTTTAGCAAATAAATTGTTGCAGTAATAACCCCAGGAGGCAGCTCTGATGAAAACTCACACTCACAGGGGAGTTTAAAAATTTCTCTGCACAAAATTAAATTTTAAAAACCAGCAAATAATAGACCCACTAGACGGGAAAATTACACTGACCTCACCCTTCATAAAATGATTCTTTAAGAAATTTCACCATTTAAAAAACCAATATATCAGATCAAAAACTTTAATTTATTAATTGGGTTAAAACTTTGTATGCGTGGAGCCCCAGACCGACATAATGAACTAGCACAGGGAGCATTCAAAAAATTCCCAATTTCCCAATAACAAAAACTTAAATTTGGGAAACCAAGAAAAAACCAAATTCCTAACCGTTTATAAGGGGGAAGATTACAAAGCAACACAGACCCCAACTTATCCCCTAAAAAATTTTAAAACGGGTGGCACTCGATGTATCCCACAAACTTTTTCCCTTTTAAGAAAAAAGGATAGTAGATGTAAAATAAAAAAAGACAGGCGCCCCCTTTACAGGCAGGGAAAAAGGAAAAACAAAAAGCGTTTAAAAAGGGGGTTAAATATACTGAAATCGTAGGGAACACGGGGTCAGAGAAAAAGCAAGCATCGAACTTAAGCTAAAGGAATTTTATGGGAGTCAGGAATCGGGGGAAGAATTTAAAAGGGCCAAAAATGAAACCCCGAAAGAAACCCAAAGTATTTCTTCTCCTTTTGCCAAATCAAAGTCGAGAACAACCCCAAAGTTTTTGGGCCCCTATTTAAAACAAGAGGGGTCCTACACAAGACAGCAAGGAAATAGTGAGCACTTAATCCCCAAATTCCCCATTTTTTTTGCAAGCCCTAACCAGACTGAGAGTCGAAAAATCAAAATTAATTTTTTTTGAGAGAGCCCAAAAATTGGGGAACACAAGCCCCATCCCATGTTATCCTGACCCAAAAAGACTTCGGAAAAGGCGATAAATGGGTATGCCCCTGCACCTTTCCAAAAGGGGCCCGACTCATGGAACTTTTTCCCTGTTTTTAAACAAGAACGCAAGCCCCTATCACGGCCTTTTCCATCCCATGGGGGAGGGAAACATGGGGGCACGGGGGGCGTCCCCAGTTACTAAAAACAAAAAGACATAGCCCCACTCCACAAAGGGGGGAGTAAAACACAAAAAACAAAAACTACAGACCGATAGCAAATAAAAAATCCCATATCATAAAAAAACTTTGAAAGGGTCCCAAGAAGCAAAAATCACCGCCCCTCTAGGGAAACCCCCTCAGTTACAAAACCCCGGGGGAAAAAAAGGGTTTAGAAAGGGCGCTCCTGTCTGGGCTCAACATTGGATCACACACAAGGGGCCCAAATGCACTAGAAGACAAAAAGAATTTCAGATGTAATATATACAACTTTTCAAAAGCCTTCACAAGTGGATCAAAGGCGTAATAGCGTACAAAAAAGCGTGCTAAAGGGAATAAAAAGGAAAAGTCGGTCGTTGGATCTATAATTTTCCCCATAACAGGGAAAACAGAGAGTAATCGTCAACAGAGAAAAATCCGAGGGGAGCTACGGGGAAAACTCTTTCCCCCAAGGCACAGTACTCGCTCCCCTCTTGTTCCTCATCCTCATATCCGCATAAACAAAAAATGTCAGTCACAGCACCGTGTCTTTTCCTTTTTTAGATGACACCCGAAACTGCTTTACCCTTTTCTTCCCTTGCAGACACTGCCAAGGGTCCAGGGGGACAAACAACCCAAAACTTTTAGTGGGTGCAGAAAACAATTTGAAGTTCAACGATGAAAAATTTTTAAATTAAATCAAAATATGGTAAACACGAGGGGGAAAATTTTACCCTTTACAAGTACAAAACAAATTCTGGCCAAAAAAATAGGGGCGAAAAAACCAACGTCAAAGACCGGGGGGTGTCATGTCGGGGATCCACCTTTAAGGACCATAACATTGTATCAATCGCATCTGCTGAAAAATGACCCGGATGGATTAAGAGAACCTTTAAAAATGGGGGGGGGCCAACCCCTTTAAGACACTCTTCAGGTAAATTGTTCTATTAGGGTGGAAATTTTTTCTGCACACAAACAGCACCTTTCAAGGCAGGTGAAATTGCTGACCTAGAAAATGACAGAGAACCTTCACGGTGCGCATAACGGAGAAAAAACACCTCAATTACGGGGAGCGCTTGAGGTTTCCTGAACCTGTATTCCCTGGAACGAGGCGGGAGAGATACATGTTTTATATACACCTGGAAAATCCTAGAGGGACTAGTACCGAACTTGCACACGAAAATCACTCACTACGAAAGCAAAAGACTTGGCAGACGATGCAACATCCCCCCAAAAAAGCGGGGTGTCACAGCGTTAAGGAACCATAAAATAAGTGTCAGGGGCCCGAGCTGTTCAACTGCTCCCGCACATAGGGGATTACCAACAGACCCCGCGTCTTCAAGCGGCACGGGCCCAAGCACCTAAAAGTCGGCTCCTGACACGGGCTGTGGCTCGTCGTTGGTTTGCGTGCAGCCAGCAGCAACAGCCTGGTTGTCAGGTCTGATCCACAGGAGGCCTGGTCACAGACCGGGCCGCGGGGGCTTTGGGACCCCGGAATCTTCCAGGTAAACTCCAGGTAGTATAAATTATTGTAAAGGTATTTTAAAATATTTAGTTGGGTTAGGCTAAAATAATTTATTTTGTTTAATAGTTAGGTAAGTTTCTAAGATTCTTTGGTGCAAAATTTTAAAATTTTTTACTTTAACATTATTGAAAAAAATATATCTTAAAACTTTATAAAGAAAATTTCAGAAAGGATTTAAATTTTTAAATGGTTTGCTAATTGAAGTTTTACATATTCGGCACACACAAATATATATATATAAATTATATATATATATATTTAAATATTTAATATATAATATATATTTATAATATAATTATATATAAAATTTTAAATATATATAAAATATATTATATATATATATTTATATATATTATATATATATATATATATATATATATAAA
Source organism: Cherax quadricarinatus (assembly GCF_026875155.1). Classification (NCBI taxonomy): domain Eukaryota; kingdom Metazoa; phylum Arthropoda; class Malacostraca; order Decapoda; family Parastacidae; genus Cherax; species Cherax quadricarinatus. The sequence continues at coordinate 47,243,251 of NC_069413.1, read as the reverse complement.
TTATATTACTGACCTCAAACCCTAAACATTGCTATATCTTAATCATTTTACAAGTGATCTTGGGCTGTGTGGGTTTCAAAACTTTCAGTTTCATTTAAAAAAACAAATAAATTAGTTTGGGGTTTGTTGAACTGTGAATGTCTCATCCGATCGACTTCAAACGTTCAACAATGACGTAACTTAATGAGGGGAAACTTTGGTTTGTTATTCGACGCTGCAGGTGCCAACTACCACAATTTCCCTTTAACCCGCCAGCCATCTTTGTCTCGTAGCTCAGAGAGGTATGGGCTGTTTTCCCTTTTCTTAAAAAAAATGTTAAGGGATTTAGAGAATTTGAAAAAAGAATATAACTGAAAAAATTAAATCAAGAATAAAGAATAGAGAATAAAGAATAAAGATACCCAAGTGTTGCACAAGTGTCTCATTTATCAATTTTTCGGTTTTCTAAAACCCTTTATTCAGAGAAGAAATGACTTAGAAGATCATCATTGGGCTTGGCATTTTTTTTTTTTTTGAAGGTTCTTGTTATTTCTATCATTTTCCCAGCAGTTGTAATTCTAACACTGCTGTGAGACTTGAAAGTGAAGTCCTTTGTTATCACTCATTAGTCCTCTGCTAGTTTTTAGCTCTACTGATTATTATTATTATAATCAAGGGGGAAGCGCTAAACCGGAGGTTTTACAGCGCCTGGGGGGGGATGTGGAAGGCATTCAGGCTTAATTCGGGGAATGAGCACAGATCCAAATTCCCTATCAAGAGCCCTCACCAACATCAAGGAAACCCTTTCCCTTTAGGGGTTAGCCATGAGTGGTTACATATATAGTTTTTTTAAAACCGTTATAATTTTAATTCCCTTTTCCCCCCATAAGAATTTATTTTTTCTCATTTAACATCAAATTGTTTGCCGTGGCAACTGGAAGGTTTCGTTTATATCCGCTTGGGGATT
>NC_069413.1:47183560-47241805 GCF_026875155.1 Cherax quadricarinatus | reverse complement strand
AAGGAAAAAAGGGGTAGTTCGGGGTACTTCCTACAAAATTGAGGGACAAAAACACATCGATTCCGGGTTTTGAGGGACTAATTACCGCAAGCCCTCTCCTTGCCCATTTCTACTTTGTATATTGGACGTGAAGCCACTTTTGGGCGAAACGTTTCTTCAAAAAAGATCCCATATTTTTGCATAAGTGTCTCAATTCTTCAGCTACGGACTGCGGGGTTCCCTTCCACAGGGCTGGTTTTTACTATACTGGGAGGTTCCACCTCAGGATGGCATCTCAACAGTGGAAAATTATTTCTTTTGAAGATGTTTTACATCACAAACAAGGGACGAAAATTATATTTATAAGAGAAGAAAAAAGGAGATTGGGGAGAATTTTGGATTACATATATTTAAAAAATGCATATTTCACATGCATACACACGTACGTACATATATACTGCATGCAAAACACCACTGTAAACTAAGTTAAATTCCAAGGGGTTTTCCTATTTCTTAACAAACCTTGAATTCACTTTTTTTTTCACAGGGGTTTTTTTTGCTATTGTGTATCAACTTTATTCTGTGACTTATTGCAAATACATAAAAACAACATATTCATTCTGCAAAAAGCCCCCGACTTTGTAAAACTACGTTTGTACCAAAGAATACATACCGGGACTAACGGGGCGACAACCACTCAACCACATGAAACCATTGATTCACTCGTACAAGCAACAACCACAAAGTAGGGGAAACCCAGGGAAACCATAAACAGCCGTAAGCTCCCGAAAGTAGCTTTTTGGACTTCTCACAATACGGTTTTGCAGCAATTCTTGATTAGGTTAGGTTGTCCTTAATCCATATAAAATAACCGAATATAACACAGAAACGCGCAATGGAAATATAAATTAAAGATGAAGGCACTAATAAGCGCTTTAGATATGTATTCGTCTATGTCCATATTTTCACTGTTTTAGGTGCCTTCATCAGACTCCCATTTGACAGTCTTTCCAACAGTGAAATGATAACTGTGATTAAGAGAGAGCGGGCTGTGGATTTATATGAGTGTAACACAAAGGTCAAAAGTACAGACGCTCATATAAATGCACACACAGACAATCAACGAGTACATAAGGGCAGTGAGTTGGGAAAGATGTCGTTGGCAAGTGTATTACATTTAAAAGGGCTGTTCAATTTGCATAGATTATTAATACAGCTAATTAGTGCACAGACTATGAGTTGGTATAATATTAGCATAGTCTGGTATGCTGTAAGCTTGAAACAGCACATCCCTGAGCCGTGTTGGCAACGTTAGGTCTTTGAAGAACTTATCGCAGAAGGTTATGTTTAACTGTACCAGTATTCTTTCACATACATGAGGAAGCTTTGGATCTTACTTCATGTTTAATTCTAGTGCAAACTAGAACAGAAATAATTATCCTCACGGCCGTATTACGGATTAAAGTCTATTAAACACAGCGCGTGGAAAGTTAATCAAGTGTAAGACGTGGTAATCAGGGGGAGATCAGATGAACGTTATTATTGAACAGTTGCTTCCTACAAGTGTTGTTAAGGTGTTAAGTCTAATTTCAGGTTTGTTGTGTCACTGTTTATGGTTTCTAATAAGTGTTATTGATTTGATTATTGTTATTGAATTTATTTATTTTGACATGTGTCAAATTATAAATGCAGATATTTGGACGTAAGATTTTGGTCTTATTTGTGGATATGACGAGGTCTGTTTCAGTGCTTCTAGCTGCGAAAGCTTCGAGCCGAGTTTGTAAACTGTTGGATGTGTTAGCAAAGATGAAAATTTCCTTATAACACATGACATTCTCATCATCTTGTGTAGGGATGTTTGACGAAGGTCTGTGCATCAGAACATTCAAGAGAGTGGGGCTGAGTACTCTTCCCTGAAGTGTGCCTAGTTCATATGAGGCACTGGTGGTATTGTTGACACGTTCATATATGACTGAGACTGCTCTGTTCCTCAGGTATCCTTGGAGCTATGTTAGTAGTTTCCCACCGTCACACAAGCTGGCCAGTTATTCTAAGGTGAGTTTTCTGTCGGCTGTATCAGAGGCAGTTCTGATGTCAATAAAGGATACCTTTGCCATGGGGGGGTTTTCTGCCTGGGGTTTGTTTTGGGGGAAAAAAAAAAGGTACTCGGCAGGCATGTTTGTGTGCTTCTCCTAGGTAGGAACCTACAGAGTTTGGGAGAGAGTTGACGTTGTATTTGGACATTAAGCCTACAGAGGTAAGAGGAGGGGAGGAGTAACCTGATACTCTTGTTGCCAGTTGTTGAATGTAGGCTTCCTTCCTTCGTCCATGCCACCGTTCACATGATGTATTTAGGCTTCCTTCACCAACCCCACCTTCCATAGGTGTACTTAGGTGGCTTCGTCTTCCAACCCAACATACTGCACAAAGGCCTTCTCCCTCCACTCACTAAATACCAAACATAGGTCTTCTCTTTACACTCACTGCTTAACATGCACTACATATACACCTCTTACACCCAGCCTTTTTAAGTATATGTAGATTATATTCATCACTTCTGTCACACTATTGTGAAAGATAGTGTGCAAGGAGTCCTGGGGACTGACCTTCCAACACCTCTGACAGTACTTGCTTGTATAACTACTGAATACTACATGTTATGGAGCCTTATATAGCGCCAGGAGGTGAGACGTAGGTCACTAGTAGAACGCAGATGTTGGGAGGTCAGGTCCCTCTCAAATCCAGCCGTTCTCACTAGTAGAGGTTTTCGAAGTTATATCAGTCTGTACCAAAGATACCCTTGTGTTGGCAGTGTCTTACAGATTTAACATATAAAATGGTATAATTACCGACAGTATTGTTAGGTACATACATATGCAACAGTTAGGTATCCTTCCTGTCACTTCAACTCCACTACATGTTATAATCCTTCCACTTTTCCTTGTGCAAGATATGCGATGATCCCAGCTAGTACACTATTTGGAGCATGGAACCCACCTGAGACTGAGTGTCTGGTGTCAGCATAGTTGCTGATCCCTTACATGTGTTGTATAGCTTATGTGAGTATCATAGTACCATCCATATGTTTTACATACATGACCCCTTGCTAGGCTCAGTGACTAGCTTGTGTGACGTCACGTGATGCCGTTGTGAGCGCTGCACTCCCGTGATTGTGCTCACTCCACGCTTAGGTCTACCAGGCAACAAGGCAGGCCAGGCTGGGCTCCCCTTTCACACACTGCTAATATAAGTGTTACCATCCAACAAGTGTGTTTAACTCCAACCATCACATCTCCACGAACCCTCCCAACACTGGTAGTGGTGGAGCATGGAACCCACCTCTTCATCCATATAGAGAAGAGGTACAAATTACCCTTCATCATCATCAGATAATGTTTATGATTATATATATATATAATAATATATATATATTATATATATAATATATATATATATATAATTATATATATATCATGGTCCATAATCTTTTTGTGGACCATGCCAGGTTTCAAGTGAGGATCATAGGTCACAATAGTGATATGAATTACTGCTGCCTTAGAGCACAAAACCTAAGAGTCATGTTAGATACAAAACTCGAATGCTTTCTCCTACCACAGGCCCCCAATCAGTGACCTCACCATCAACCACCAATTTCAATGACTCGCCTAGTTACAGCCACCATTTTTAGATCCAAACTATCCTATCCCAGTTTACAAAAGAAAGAGACCGTAAGAAAACAATAAATAGTACAAAGCTTGCAGAGAAGTGGAGGAAGATAGCAAATTAGAAGGCGGGCGAGGGAGTGATGCTGTCATAATTGCAAATTACTGGACGCTCACCGTTTAAATGCGGCTTGTCTGCCCCCCTTCCACCATTTGCTAAGGCTGGTGCCCCCCAGCACAGTGGTAATCTGGCATTCGCCTTTGCCTGCCCGCTTCGCTCTTATCTTCCAACAGAAGAAAAGTAGTTTTTTTTAGAGAAGGTACGCTTGTCTGATAGCGAATATCAAGAATTAACTGCCATGGTCCCCCCCCGACCTTGTCCGGGCTTACCACGCGCCGCCATGTTGTTTTGGTCCTTCATCAGACGCGCGCATTCATCGACGCCGCTTGCCTACCCCCCCCTCCCCCAGACACCTTCAGCACCGCCCCCCCCCCCCATAACCCCGTCTCTCCTAAAAAACTCGGCGGCGGAAGGGAGATGGTGGGCGGGCGGAGGGGAGATGGTGGGGCGGGCGAGGGTCGCGGGTGGCTGGGGCGGAGGGGAGATGGTGGGCGGTCGGAGGGAAGAGGGGGTGACGGAGGGTGACGTAAGAGCCCCACAGCTGCCCTCAGCAGGTTCCTTTTGTTTTACTCAACAGCCGCTACCTAGCCTCTGTAAGCCCACCCTCTGTAAGCCCACCCTCTATAAAGCCCCCCTCCCTGAAGCCCACCCTCTGTCAGCCCACCCTCTGTAACCCACCCGTCTTAACGTCCGCCCTCTGTAAGCCCACCCTCTGTAAGCCCACCCTCTGTAAGTCCACCCTCTGTAAGTCCACCCTCTGTAAGTCCACCTTCTGTAAGTCCACCCTTCTTAAACCCACCCTCTGTAAGCCCACCCTCTGCTATCCGCCCATCCTTCCTCTGTTGTCCACCCACCATTGCCCAATCTCCCTCATTGTTGCTGTGACACCAACAGCACCGCACTGTTGGTGTGACACCACCAACAGCACCACACTGTTGATGTGACACCACCACTAACACCACAATGTTGGTGTGACACCACAAACAGCACCACACTGTTGGTGTGACACTACCAACAGCACCACACTGTTGATGTGACACCACCACTAACACCACAATGTTGGTGTGACACCACAAACAGCACCATACTGTTGGTGTGACATCACAAACAGCACCACACTGTTGGTGTGACATCACCAACAGCATCACACTGTTGGTGTGACACCACCAACAGCATCACACTGTTGGTGTGACACCAACAACCTCCAAACGCTGAAGGGTGACCGAAGACTTTGAGTTATCTTCTCGCAGATTACACCTGATGGCCTGGCATTCCCCAGGGTATGTGAACCTACGGGTTTATCCCTCCTATTGAAAGCAAAACTGTATAATATTCCCACGCATGGAAGATAAAAATGTCAGGTGAACTGCGGAGTAGCGCTTAGTGATCTTTACATGTTTAACTCTAACAGCAACAATAATAATAATAATAATAATAATAATAATTATTATTATTATCGTCAGTATTTTATTTACTCTTTCACTAATAATAATAATAATAATAATAATAATAGTAATAATATAAATCAGTATCATTTAGTTAATCCCCTCTCGGCACTCCTTGTCAGTACCCAGAAGAGAAACGTAAAAATATGACGTACAAAAGAGAATTTAAAAGATCTGGAAATTCTCTCGTTGGAATATTATGTAAGGGGAAACATAATACATGTATATATTTTTATAAGAATAATGGTTGAGCAGATAGACTTTTTATTTTCAACCGTCAGTAGGAAGAAGAAGAAGAAGCCAGTCATAAACTTGAAAAAAGTTGAGATGCAGAAAAGGTCTTTTTAAACAGTTAAAAAGGGCTGCAGTAAGAGGGCTGGAAGAGACTCTGGTAAGAGGGCTGGAAGAGACTCTGGTAAGAGGGCTGGAAGAGACTCTGTAGTAAGAGGACTGGAAGAGAGACTGTAGTAAGAGGACCGAAAGAGACACTGTAGTAAGAGGACTGAAAGTCCTCTTACTACAAGTAGTAAGAGGACTGGAAGTGACTCTGTAGTAAGAGGACTGGAAGAGACACTAGTAAGAGGACTGGAAGAGAGACTGTAGTAAGAGGACTGGAAGAGACACTAGTAAGAGGACTGAAAGAGACACAAGTAAGAGGACTGGAAGAGAGACTGTAGTAAGAGGACTGGAAGAGAGACTGTAGTAAGAGGACTGGAAGAGACTCGATTCGAATAGTGTTACTGGTAGTAGTGTCTGTTACACCCACTGCAGTAAAGTCAGTGGTTGTAGTGTCTCTTGCAACCACTGGATAGACACTGACAGCCATGTACAAGAACTGTAAGACTGGCAATGACTTCAAAAAATGAATAATGAAAATAAACCGGTAAATAAATTTAGATTTGGCTTCAAAATTAATCCTTGCCTTCACGCAAGCAGTGGTCAAGGCGCTGTTATGTACGTAACACTGTTATGTACGTAACACTGTTATGGACGTAACACTTACATACGTAATACTCTTATATACGTAACATTCTTATGTGCATAAATATATCTGCTGCACCTCATTTGACTCGAGTATATAAACACACATCTTCATGTCTGGGCTTCAGATTCATCAAGACTACGGTAGTGAACACCTGCTGCCGGGCTGAGGGACTGATTAACTCTTCTACAGTCTTCCAGATGTTGTACGTGTGTCTAAGTCGTCAAATTATCTATTCTCCAGTGAGAACTGATAAAGTCCCTGATGGGCGAAACGTCTTCTCGGTAAAATGCCATGAACCGCATATTTTCTCTTACATGTTGGCCCATTGAAATTTCATACTCAATGAGTTTTTTAACGTAAACAACTAAGCTGGAGCAATGAGGTGTGAGGTGAGGCAGGTGGTATGAAAGCTGGGTGCTGGAGGGTTGCCATCTAGCCAAGAGCTTAACGTGTGGGGGCGACTGCCAGCTGTTGACACTAAAGTGTGTGTGTAGAGGGAAATTTGTTGACCAGCAGCTCCGGCAGCTTCAACAGCCTCCTGATCACCCCTGGATATCCCTTACGTAAACTGCTGTGGCGGACTCGCGCCCGTGTGTGTGTGTGTGTGTGTGTGTGTGTGTGTGTGTGTGTACGTACGTAACGTCAACTGTAGAAATTTAACTATCGGCGTGTATCGGCCGATTTTGATGGTATTTCCATCTGTATTAGTATCGGCTTAAAATTGGGTATCGGTATAGGCAAAATTGTTTATATTCTTCAGTTTACTGAGGTGGAATCTCAGCTCTTGGCCCCGACTCTTAAACTCCAATCGCTGTGAGATGCTTGCGACTAAGGTGAGGTATGGAGACTTTGTCTCCAATATTTAACATCGTTGGCAGTGTTGTTTCCTGACCTGCCGTACCTACTCTTGAAACGGTGTATTGAGTTTGCCTCTACCTCTTCATCTAACTCACTCCACTTATATACAACTCTGGGGCTGAAAAAAATTGTCCTAACATTCCTCTGAGTCATGTGTGTTTTACCTTTCATCTATGAACTCCCTCCCTCCTGAAATTCTCAGAGAATTAGTATGTCGTAGCCATGTCTTCCCTAGTAGTTCTCTCATCTAGAATCGTCAGGTTCACTTTCTTTAGTCTCTTCTCAAAAACCCCATCCTCTTATCTCTGGACTAATCGCTCCACACATCTCTGAACCCTTTCTAGTTTTCTTACATGCTTCACCATGTGTGGGTTCCCTGCTGGTAGGCTTGACACATGTCATGTTAGTCCTGAAAGATTCTTTGTCAGGGTTTCTGAAGGCAGTTCTGAGACAAGTTAACCTCACATATGCTGCAGATGTTGGGCGATTTAATTAAGTGCACCTCTGGCGATATGTTGGGTGTAATGTTCACTCCAAGATCTTCCCCTTGAGCGAGATTTGTAATCTTTCGCCATCAAGGTGTATGTTGTCTCTAGTCTTCCATCTCTCTCTCTCTCTACCTGTTCATCCATTCAATAGTTTATATCCATGTACTAGTTCACGCCATTCACTAGTTCACTCCATCCTCAGTCCACCTATTTACTTTTCGTTATCACTACCATCCACTAGTTCATCCTGCTAGTTCACCCAACCATTGGTTAGCCATCCACGAGTCCATCCAACCACTATTTCGTTCTAGTGTAACAGTCTATTATCTATCCACCATTCTTCCATCTATCCATTAATCCTACCACCGCACTTCACCCTGCACTCTGTCAGTGCAGTCTTTACCAGCAAGGGTTGCGTGGGATGGATAGGCGATTGGTTAAAGGTGATCGGGAAAGAGGATGGGGATTGGGGATGGAAATGGGGAAAGGGGATAGTGAAGGGGGATACGCGATGGGGAAGTTGGTTCCCCTAATACATTTAGGAGCTGCTCTAAGTGGATCAAACTTAATGCATTTACCACCTCACCAGATACCATTTAAGGCGTTTGGGATGTGTTTCATGGTTTGAATCTTTTGTAGGTGTGTGTGTGTGTGTGTTGTGTGTGTGTGTGTGTGTGTGTGTGTGTGTGTGTGTGTGTGTGTGTGTACTACTCACATAATTGTGGTTTCAGGGTCGAGTCATAGCTCCTGGCCACGCCTCTTCACTGGTCGTTACTAGGTCCACTCTCTCTGCTTCATGACCTTTATCATTCCTTAAAACTATGTATGGATCCCGTCTCCACTACGTCACTTTCTAGGCTATTCCACTTCCTGACAACTCTATGACTGAAGAAATACTTCCTAACATCCCTTTAACTCATCGGAGTCTTCAACTTTCAATTGTGACCCCTTGTTTCTGTGTCCCATCTCTGGAACATCCTGTCTTTGTCCACCTTGTCAATTCCTCGCTGTATTTTATATGTCGTTTATCATATCACCCAGACCCTCGTCCCTCCATGTCGTCGGCCAATTTCCCTTAATCCCTCTCCTCGTAGGACATGCTCTTAGCTCCGAGACTAGTCTGTTGCAAACTTTTGCACTTTCTCTAATTTCGGTGACGTGCTTGCCAGGTGTGGTTCCAAATTGGTGCTACATACTCCGTATGGGCCTACGACCGTGTGCTCTTTGAACGATTCCCATACTGAGGGTGTTGAATTGCTATTCTTTAGGTTTGCCAGACGCCCAGATGCCCCAGCATTATTGTTTGATGTGCGTCTCAGATGTGCTTGGTATTATACTCACTACTCACTGCATGGATCCCTTTTTTATGAGTGAGGTTTGAAGTCTTTGTGAACCCTAGCCTAAATTCGGTCGCGGTCTTCTTGCCCGTGCCCCAAACTTAATTCAATGACTTTGCGCCAAGTGCAGAGGGGTGTCATGAATTTGGACCTGAACCGGCTTGCAGCCTGTCCAAATTCCTTTATAGTACTGCCTGATTCTCATCCGATTGAATTCTTCTCACTACTTCATGTGGTCTGCAAACAGGGACACACATACCAGCAAGAGCACTGGTCCTAAGACTGACCCTAGTGGAACCCCGCTCGTCACAGGCGCCCACTCTGACACCTCGCCATGTACCATTACTAGTTGTTGTCTTCCTGTCAGGTATTCTCTGATCAATTGCAGTGCTTTCCCCCGTTATCCCTGCCTGATACTCCAGCTTTTGCACTAATCTCTTGTGTGGAACTGTGTCGAAAGCCTTCTTACAATCCAAGAAAATGCAGTCTACCCGCCCCTCATTCTCTCTTGTCTTACTTCCATCACCTTGTAAAACTCCAATAGGTTTGTAACACAGGATTTCCCTTCCCTGAAATCATGCTGGTTGTCGTGTGTGTACTCACCTATTTGTGGTTGCAGGGGTCGAGTCATAGCTCCTGGCCCCGCCTCTTCACTGACTGCTACTAGGCCCTCTTTTCTCCGTGCTTCCATGAGGCTTTATCAAACATTGTCTTAAAACTATGAATGGTTCCTGCCTCCACTACGTCACTTTCTAGGCTATTCCACTTCCTGACAACTGAAGAAATACTTCCTAACATCCCTTTGACTCATCAGAGTCTTCAACTTCCAATTGTGATCCCTTGTTTCTGTGTCCCATCTCTGGAACATCCTGTCTTTGTCCACCTTGTCAATTCTCGCAGTTATTTTATATGTCGTTATCATGTCTCCCCTGACCCTCCTGTCCTTCATTGTCGTCGGGCCGATTTCCCTTAACCTTTCTTCGTAGGATAATACCCTTAGCTCTGGGACTAGTCTTGTTGCAGACCTTTGCGCTTACTCTAATTTCTTGACGTGCTTGACCAGGTGTGGATTCCAAACTGGTACTGCATACTCCAATATGGGCCTGACGTATATAGTGTACAGAGTCTTGAACGATTCTTAACTGAAGTATCGGAACGCTATTCTTAGCTTTGTCAGACGCCTGTATGCTGCAGCAGTTATCTGGTAGATGTGCGCCTTAGGAGATGTGCTCGGTATTATACTCACCCCAAGATATTTTTCCTTAAGTGAGGCTTGCAGTCTTTGGCCACCTAGCCTATACTCTGTCTGCGGTCTTCTTTGCCCTTCCCCGATCTTCATGACTTTGCATTTGGCGGGGTAAAATTCAAGGAGCCAGTTGCTGCACCAGCCTTATAGCCAGTCCAGGCTTGTAGTCCTGCCTGATCCTCGACCGATTTAGTTGTCCCCATTAACTTCACATCATCTGCAAACAGGGACACTTCTAAATCTATCCCTTCCGTTATGTCATTCACATATACCAAAAACAGCACAGGTTCTAGGTCTGACCACTGTGGAACCCCGCTCGTCACAGGTGCTCAATCTCACACCTCGTCACATACCATGACTCGTTGTTGCCTCCCTGTCAGATATTCTCTGATCCATTGCAGTGCCTTTCTGTTATGCATGCCTGATCCTCTCTAGATTTGCATAACCTCTTGTGAGGAACTGTTGTCGATGGGCCTTCTGCAGTCCAAGAAAATGCAGTCTATCCACCCCTCTCTCTCGTGTCTTCTGGTACCTTGTCATAAAGCACCAGTAGGTTTGTGACACAGGATTTTCCTTCCCTGAAACCGTGCTGGTAGTCGTTTATAAGCTTGTGTATTTCTAGGTGCTCCACCACTCTCCTTGTGATGATCTTCTCCATGACTTTGCATGCTATACACGTTAGTGACACAGGTTTGTTGTTTAATGCCTCGTGTCTGTCTCCTTTCTTAAAAATTGGGACTACATTTGCCATCTTCCATACTTCAGGGAGTTGCCCAGTTTTAATGGATGTGTTGAAGATTTTTGTTAGTGGCACACACAGCATCTCTGCTGCCTCTTTAAGGACTTATGGAGAGATGTCTGGTCCCACCGCCTTTGAGGTATCAAGTTCACATAGCAGCTTCTTCACGTCCTCGGTTGTGCTTATTTCATCCAACACTGGTTGGTGTACCTCCCTATTCTGACTTCCAGAGTCTTTCCTGTCTCCACTGTAAATACCTCTTTACTTGACTGTTTGTTTTTTCCTCCTGTTGTGGCTATACAACAAGCTTCGGGTCAGATTGACTTTCCGATGCTATGTCATTTTTCGTATTGTCCCTGACCTCCTGCTTATCTGTCTATTCGTTTCTGCTCCCTTCCGGTCTAATTCTCTTTATTTTCCTGGGTCTTTTGTCTTCTTGTGCTTTTTTTCCATTCTCTGTTGCACTTAGTTTTTGCCTCCCTACACTTTTGGGGTGAAGCAAAGACTCGTTCTGGTTTTCCCATGATTTCTGTTTCCCTTGGGAACAAACCTCTCCTCCGCCTCCTTCCATTTTGTCATCACATAGTCCATCATTTCTTTTACTGGTTTTCCTGTCAATTCTCTCTCCCACTGAATGTCTTGCAGGAAGTTCCTCATGCCTGTGTATTCCCCCCCTTTTGTAGTTTGGCTTTTCCCATCCTATTTATGCAACCCTCTCCACTTGAAGCACAGAACCACATGATCACTAGCTCCAAGGGGCCTTTCTTTTGTGATACCCTCGTTGTCCGAACTACTAGGTCCAGTCTAGCTGGATCATCCTCACCTCTCTCTCTCTTGTAGTGTGTCTAACATGTTGATGCATGAGGTTTTCCAGTGCCACATCCATCATCTTGGCTCTACATGTTTCGGGACCCCCAGGGGGCTCCAGGTTTTCACAATCTCCTTGTGATTGAAATCACACCCGATAAACTATAAACTTTGCTCTCCCCTATATGAGCTCTCTGGCCCCTCGCTAGTGTGTCCTACATTGCTCTGTTTGCTCATGTTTGTATTCTTTCTTAGCCTCCTGCAGTCTGTGGCAGTTGTGCATTACTGCAATTACCACCTAATGGCCCCTCAGACTGGATTGTTCCCAACAATGTAGTTTCCTTTTTTTTTTCCCATTCCATCTATTCCCTTTCCAATTCCTCAAATCCCCACCTCTGCTTTAATAAGCAGTGGGGTCAACTCCTCTCCCACGCTGCTCCCTCTTATCTTTCGGAACGCTATCCCGTGGGTTTTGCAGGCGCCCGTATGCGCAGCATTATCTGATTGATGTGCGCCTCAGGAGATATGCTTGGTGTTATACCACCCCCAAAATCTTTTTCCTTGAGTGAGGTTTGCAGTCTTTGGGCCAAACAAAAACTATATTGTGTCTGGGGTCTTCTTGCCCTTCCCAATCTTCATGACTTTGCATTTGGCGGGGTTTAAATTCAAGAGCCAGTTGCGGGACCAGGCTTGTAGCCTGTCCGGGTCCTTTGTAGTCCTGCCTGATCCTCGTCCGATTTGATTCTTTTTCATTAACTTCACACATCTGCAAACAAGGACACTCGGGGGTCTATCCCTTCCGTTATGTCGTTCACGTATACCAAGAACAAAACAGGTCCTAGGACTGACCCCTGGGAACCCCGCTTGTCACAGGCGCCCACTCTGACACCTCGTCGCGTACCATGACTCGTTGTTGCCTCCCTGTCAGATATTCTCTGATCCATTGCAGTGCCTTTCCTGTTATGTGTGCCGGGTTGTTGCGGCCCCCTGCAAACTAGGGGTTTAAATATTTTAACCTGCCGGCCGGCAGTACCACTGGGTACGTCATCAAACCCAATGTGGGGACTGCTGAGCCGGCCTTAAAGCAGTAAGTTCCTGAGTGCCTCACGGTGCACATCTAAGCAGTAGTACCTGACCACCTAAGGGTACAGTCTACGGGCTTAGTAACAGTATGTACCTGAGCGCCTCAGGATACGCACCTAAGCAGTAGGTACCTGAACACCTAAGGTACACGCTACGGGCTTCAGCAACATTAAGTACCTGAACTCCTCAGGGTACACATCTACGTAGTAGTACCTGACCACCTAATCGTACCTATCTACTTGGCGTTAGAAGAACCGCTCACCGCAACTCACTGAGTCTGTTGGCCTCAGTTACTTGACGGCCGCATTCAGTGAGCTTGCAGCATGGTGTTTGGGGCTAGCGGTGGGGTCAACCGGCTTTGGAGAGGATTTACTGGACTACCGTGAGGTCTGGGACTCACCGTCAAACTTTGATCAACTGGGGCCGGAATCATCAGATGCTGTTTAGTGGACATTACATGAAGAAAAGGTTTGGAGTGTTACACTGAACTGGGCCAGGACCGTAGTGTGACACTTAGGGACGTATGATGGAGTGGAACACTGAGATATGCACAGGACCGTAGTGGAACACTGAGATGAAAAGGGTGTCGTGGGACACTGAAGATGGCCTGGTTGTAGTGTACACTGAATAGTGTCATGTGACTGGCCTCGTGTCGGAGAAGCAGTTGATTGTAATTTTTTATTATACAAATGTTATTTATAATTTATTATTTTAGCAAAAGATATATATATATATATATATGTGACACAGTAGTGTCAAGAGTTGTACCCTGTGTAGGGTTATGAATTATTTATTTTAGTAAAATGCTGATTATAATTTATTATAGTAACATGTACATATTATATATCATAGTTCAAATACCTCTAGACCAAAGATAGTTGATTTATATATATTAAAGATTAATTGATTTTAATGTGTGTATTTATGTATCCCGAACTCTTTATTACAAAAGGAGTAAATCTTGCCCTCTTCTCTTAAAAATTACTTTTTTGTAATACTGGTCCTCTAGCTTTTGCAGTATCCTCTTGTGAGGAACTGTGTCGAAGGCCTTCTTGCAGTCCAAAAATACGCAGTCGATCCACCCCTCTCTTGTCTTACTTCTGTCACATTGTCATAAAACTCTAGTAGGTTTGTGACACAGGATTTTCCTTCCCTGAAACCGTGCTGGTTGTCAATTATACACTTGTTTCTTTCCAGGTGCCCCACCACTCTCTTCCTGATGATCTTCTCCATGACCTTGCATACTATACACGTTAGTGATACAGGTCTGTAGTTTAGTGCCTCATGTCTCTCCCTTTTTAAAAATTGGGACTACATTTTGCCATTTTCCATACCTCAGGGTTGCCCAGTTTCAAATGATGTTTTGAAGATCTTTGTTAATGGCTCACACAAATTTTCTGCTCCCTCTTTAAGGACCCATGGAGGATGTTGTCTGGTCCCACCGCCTTTGAGGTGTCAAGTTCGCATAGCAGCTTCTTCACCTCCCCCTTTTGGTTATATGTACCTCATCCAGCACTTGCTGGTGTGCCCCCCTGTTCTGATTTCTTTGGAGTCCTACGGTTTCCACGTAAATACCTCTTTAAATCTTGTGTTGAGCTCCTGACATACCTCTGGGTCTTTTCTTGTGAATTCCCCATCACCCTTCCTCAGTCTGTTTAAACCTGGTCCTTGACTGTTGTTTTTCCTCCTGATGTGGCTGTACAACAGCTTCGGTCATCTTTACTTTTGATGCTATGTCATTTTCATATTGTCTCTGGGGCCTCCCTTCTTATCTGTGCATATTCGTTTCTGGCTCTTCGGCTGATTTCTTTATTTCCTGAGTTCTCTGTCTTCTGTACCTTTTCCATTCTCTAGTACACCTATTTTTGGGCCCCCCTACACCTTGGGTGAACCAAGGGCTCTTTCTGTTCTTCCCATTATTTCTGTTTCCCTTGGGAACAAACCTCTCCTCTGCCTCCTTGCATTTTGTTGCTACATAGTCCATCATTTCTTGTACTGGTTTTCCTGTCAGTTCCCTCTCCCACTGAATGTCTTGAAGGAAGTTCCTCATGCCTGAGTAAATTCCCCCTTTTGTAGTTTGGTTTTTCCCAGCCTATTCCTGCTACTATCTCCACTTGGAGCTCAAATTTTGTAGTCAAAGCACAGAACCACATGATCACTAGCTGCCAGGGCCTTTCATACATGATACCCTCGATGTCCGAACTACTCATGGTAATACAAGGTCCAACCTTGCTGGTTCATCCCCCTCCTCTCTCTCTGGAGTGTCTCTAACAGTTGATCATGAGGTTTTTCCCCGTACCACATCCATCATCTTGCTCTCCATTTTGGGACCCCCATGGGCTCCAGGTTTTCCCCCGTCAATCTCCTTGGATTGAAATCCCCCCAAAAAACTAGTAACTTTGCCCCCCCTGTGTGCTCTCCTGGCCACCTCGGCTATGTGCCCGTCATTGCTCTGTTGCTCTCATCGTTTTTCTTCTCTTGGCCTCCTGCAGTTCGGGGGGGTTGTATATACTGAAATTTATCCCCTTTTTTGTCCCTCAACGGGATTTTCCCTACTAAGTAGTCCCTTTCGCCCATGCCATCCTTTCCTTCCTTTTTTCTAAAAACCCCACGGTTTTTAATGAGCATGCAACCCTCCTCCCCCTCCCCTCCCTCTTCTTTCCTGAGATTTGATATCCGGGAGGAAAAAATTGAATCTTTTATTATTCTGGGATTTTGTTTCTGTGAGTGCATTATTTGGGATTCCTTTGATTCTTTGTGCCACTCCTCATCTTGTTTGTTATTCCATCTGCATTTGTATAACCCCACCTTTAAAATTCTTTCTAAGACTGTGTCTGGGGAATATTTTGGGGTTTGGGAAGTGGGAGACCTGGGAAAGGGAAAATGGGTTTTGCTGTGGGGGAAGTTTTAATGTAGTGGGGGGGGCATTTGGGGGGCATGGGGGGTTTTGATTTATGTTTGGTTTTCACTGGGGTTGACCTGGGTTGGGGGGCTTTATAAAGTTTTGAGGGGGGCTGATTTGACTTCTTCCTGGGGCTGGGTCTCCTTTGTCTTCTCCATCCCCTCTCTTTCCCTTTCCCCCCTTTTTCCACTCTCTCAGTTTTCTTCCTTTTTTCTTGTGTTTTTGTCGCGTGTGTGTTGTTGTGTGTGTGTGTGTGTGTGTGTGTTGTGGGTTTTGGGGTAACTAGAATTTGGTTATTATGTGTGAAAATAGGGGTGGGATTGTGTGTTTTTGGGGTTTTGCGTTGATGTGGGTTTGCGTTGGGGGAAGCATCTTCCTGCTCCTCTACCTGACCTGACCCACAACCACCACTAGTTTTTGTCTTCTATGTTTTTTTTCCCCTTCCTAGTCTAATAGACACCTTCTGCTCGCCCTTTCTACATAAAATTTCAAAATTTCTATTCCTTTTTGAATACTTATATCGTTTTTTTTTTTTTCTTACTAGGAGATTGGGCCATTCACAAAAAGTTTGGGGGTTTAAAAGGAACCACACCCGCTCCCCCCAAAACACGCATAGGGAGATACATTGATGCACCTGTAGTACAATTGTCCAACTCATGTATGTCCCGGCTAAACCACTTCCGTTTCTTGGCGATATAAAACATATTCACTGTACTTCATTCACTGGTCACACATTTATTTCACCTTATTATCTTTCTTGGGTGACACATGTGGCAACGTCCCCTGGAGCACACTAGGCCTGTCCACTCTGACTTGCGCCACCAAATATCTCTTTTAAAGTCACATAAAATTGTGGGTCTCCCTACACTTATGTGGCTCAGGGCAACTTGTATATCGCTTCAAGGATTGTTCACTACACTTACACACTTAATGACCCCTTGTAGATGAATAGTTCAGAGAACCGACACGTTGATAAATGAGACACATGTGCAAAGATCCCCAAGAGTTGCATATGTGTTTAATTTATCTTAATGACCCCTGCAGTACCCTTGGGTAACCCTCAAAAACACTTATATTCACGGAGCAGTAGATGTAATCTTGAGGTGGCCAGTCCCTCAGGCTTGAAGGAATGACCTGTCATGTCTACTGTTCAAACTGCACATGGAGTGTCTGGTCTGGGACCGGGCAGCGGGGGGCGTTGACCCCCAAAACGTCTGCAAGTAAACTCCACTACTTCCTCATCCACGTGCCGCCCTGCGACAGAGAAAAGTATTAACATCAGTGCCGCTAGTCTGTATTTTTTGCTTCCGTTTATACTTCTCTGGAATATGTTGGGGAGAGAGAGAGCGGGGTAAGGGAGGCAGTCAGGGGAAGGGTAGGGGATAAGATTGGCACTCTGGCTAATGCTCATCGTAGCCTTGTGGTCGATGGCTAGATTGCGGATTGGTTGCTTACAACACTCTATTGTACATATACGTCCGGGTGTCGCCCCTGGCCACGGGAACACCACAGTTCTCCGTACTTGTTTACGTGTTTCTTTTAAGGAAATTCGCTCGGCGGGTGTGGAGACACGAGTGGATGTGACAGGGTGTGAAGACACACTAAGTGCACGTGAAGACACAGTAAACGGGTGTAAAGAAGTTTCCACTGAGTGGGTGTGAGGAAGTCATCCACTGACTGGATGTATATATAATATATATATATATATATATATTATATATATATATATATTATATATATATATAATATATATATGGGCTGATAAAAAATTTAATTAAAAAACACTGTTCACAAGATATGTGAGACTAAACTTGGAATATAGAGCGAGAGCAGACAAGGAAAAAAAACAAAGAAATGCTACAAAATGGCCGATAGATATAACAAATATTTTACCAAGAAGTATTAACACTGCCACAAATACACAGGTGTATTTGTGGCAGTGAAGCAGCAGACCGATTCGGGTACCATGGTCTTGTGTGCCGTAAATCCGAGGGAAAGATTGCAAAACATGAGGAGGTTAATAACATTATCAAGAGGAACCTCACAACAGCCGGATGCCCAGCCTCACAACAGCCGGATGCCCAGCTATGCAGATATGATGGCAGCCAGAAGCGTCCAGATGGTATCACCCTTCAAGCCTGGACAGATGGGAAGCAGGTGGTGTGGGACTATACATGTGCATCTACCTTGGCTGATACCTATCTCCAATACACCAGGGAGGAAGGAGGGGCAGCTGCCAGCTTCAGGGAGTCCCAAAAGCCTAGAAAATATGGAGAACTTGCCCATCATTATATGTTTGTTCCCATAGGCTCAGAGACCCTTGGCTCATGGGGAAAGAATGCATCTAAATTCCTTAAGGAGCTGGGAAAAAGACTCATCAGGGTAACTAGGGATCCAGGGCAGCTAGTTTTCTGTTCCAGCGGCTCAGTGCGGCTGTTCAATAGGGGTAATGCCTGCGTATTTTGGGCACACGCCCCAGCTCTGAGGAGCTGGATGAGATTTTCGCCTTATAATCGGTTGTTATACACACGTAACAGCATGTACCTTATTTGCACTTTATATCAACATTGTATCCTTTAAATCTTCTGTACCATATTATGTAATAAGATCCCCTACTGGTAAAAAAAAAATATGAAAAGATGGGTGTGCTAGGGGAAGTGGAATATTTCAAACGGCTTCAGGAAGAAATCAAATATCTTCCTTGAAGCCTTTTGACAAATCATCAGGAGCTATGGATCCCAGGATATTATATAGTATTAATATATATGAGTTATAAGGTAATACTTTATTTTGAATATACTAGTTAGTATATATATGCATAAACAACCACTACTGAAAGAATAAAGAATTCCAAGCGCTTTATACACTTACTTAATCTGAACTATGATAATGTGAAGATAGTTCACGTAAAGGCTTAGAATATTCTCTAATTGCTTTCAGAGGGAGTGGATATTAAGGTTGGAGAATCAATATTCTGAAATCACCTGTTTAACTGTGATCTATGCATATATATATATAATATATATAATATATATATATTATATAATATATATTATATATATATATATATTATATAATATATATATATATATATATATATGAAGAATATTTTGAAATTTGCCACTGTTGTAACGCGCGCGTTTCTCAAGGTTTCAATGGTGTCTTCTTTCCATGATAATCTTTTTTCTGTAATTACTCCTAGATCCCCCCTCCCCTCCCCACCTCCCCTATCTCTCTCTCTATTTTTTCTATCTATGTATCTATATCTGGATGCTTCCAGCATTCTATTACTCACTTCATATACTCTTTTTTGGCTGTTTTATTAGGTTGCCTCTCTCGATCATTGAGCGGTTCAAGGACAGGGACAGGGACAAGGAGAGAGTCAGGGACAGAGTCATGGAAAGGGATACACACACTTTCCTTGCTAATTCCCTCTTCTTTTGGCTAAGAACTTCTCCACTGTCTTCTGACACTTTCCATCAAGGTGCTCCGGTTCACTTAATTCTATTATTTTTGTAAAGTCCCTTCATCCGAAGTCCGCTCTGTCACTTCTGTCCCCTCTTGTAATGTTTTAACCAGCACGGTATAGTGGCTGGCGTCTATATTATTATTATTATAATCAGGGAGCTAAACCGGAAGATTTATACAGCGTACGGGGGGGGGGATGTGGAGGCATTCAGGCTAATTCGGGAACTGGTAGATTCACAGTTCATTCCAAATCAAGAGCCTCACCAACATCAAGAACCTTTTGAGGGGTTGCTGGTCTATAGGTTATTCGATACTATAGTGTTACTGTACATTAGTGTCTATTCTATTCTATAGTGGTAGTTCACAGTTGACATTCATGTTCAACACACTTTCATGGGTTGTCGTTGAGGTGACTATGAGTTCATATAGGTGGTTCCTCCCCTCCTGCTTGGTCCTGACTCTGGCAGTTTCCCTATAGTATATTACATTTTATTACGTATTCACACAACTACTTTTTGCATTTATGTGCCAAGCACGCAGTTACCAGTGTGGTTTTTGAAACCTCACCAGCCTTGATGATTAGTTGTCAGAATTATACGTCAACCAACAGGGTGGGAGATTGATTCCAGCCAATTTGATGTTATACTTACACTCCTGATTGAAGTTAGTCTCTCACCAGCAAGTATGTAAACTGGTCACTCTTGTATTAACTCTTATATGAATTTTCTCTTATTTCATTATAATTTTGATGTTTATCGTATCTGCCTATATTGCTGCCCTGCTGTACTCTACACATATTGTAGAGGGAGTGTACAGTTACTTAAAGTTTACCTTGGTGCTTGTCTTTGTCTTTATTCTCGTGTGTTATCAGGTATTACGGGCCTTTCATTTACACCTGTGTCCGTAATATTGTCCGGGTTGCTTGACGTCCTAACCACTCTCAGGGCTGAAGAAATTTTTCATAAGAACCCTGTGGTTCAACTCTGATTTTTTTATCTCCCAATTCTGCTCTCACATAACCGTTCCCCACCTCTCAAACAGCTTACCTTCACCCAGTTAGTACCTTTGGGTATTTTGTACGTCATCATTCCTCTGTTCTTAGATTTGCTAAACTAACATTCTCTGAAGAGGTTATTCGGTTAATGGATGAATCTGTTCATATGCTGTGTCGAGGTGCTCCTCGAGTGAGGTTCGCAGCCTCTTTTCCCCGAGTCTTTGCTCAATTTCTGGTCTTTTTTCTTCCCGGTTCTTTATAACATTGTATTTGCAGTTTGTCCAGGACCATGTAGCCGTTTCTTGTCCTCTTTTGTTTCTGATATTTTATTCACATATGCCAGAAACAATACTGGTCCTAATACCGATTCTAGTAGTATTTTGTGGGGAGGGGGGAGGGGGGTCAACTCCAATCTTCAATAATTATTTCATAATATATATATTTTCTTTATATTTAAAATGGCTTTCTCTTTTAATAAATTACAATGTTTCTTCACCGTGTAGGTTTTTGGACTCAGATGATGCATTTGTGTTTTCAGGTGTGGCCACCAGACGCCTGCTACATGATCCAGGTTTGCCATGATATATGTTGAATTTTTTTTTTTTTTAGCATTTTTCCATCCATACGTTTTGCATGTCAGTTTATAGTTCGCTAGAGTAACTTATTACTGTCTCATAAATTCGTTAATGTGATGTTCTGGTTGTCTTTTTTTTTTCTTTTTGTTAATAAAATTCTTAGATTTGTCTCTAACAAACTACGGAACGGGTGGGATTGGAACCCATGTTATTTTTATCCGATGCTTTCTATATTTTGTCATATAATCGGTTTGTTTCATAGGATCTGACTATTCTCTCTCACAGTTCCATTATACAGCATTTATTTAGATTAAATTCCATCATATTTATTATTCCATGTGCTGTGTTTATTCGAGTTATCTTGTACGGATCTACGGTTGTGGTTATTGTGTATTTTACCTAAGATTTTTGTATCAGCCACAAAGGTATTCATATGGTTTTCTGTTCCTTCTGGTGAACCATTAATGTTAAAGTACATGACGAGTACAAATCTTTGTGTCACCTCATTGGTGACAATTTTCCATGAGGACAAATTTCCTCACATCGGTACATTTTGCTCTCAGATTTGCCTTTTCTCTCCTCATATATGTGTTAGTTTCCATATTTGTCTTTCATCTGAACTCATATTAAAAGTTTTCTTGAAATCTAGATGTAGTCCGTTCATCCATTGTTTTTGTAACAATTTCTTCGACTTTGTCATGCAAGCTTAATAAATTCGATATATGTGTATTTTTAGACTGACAAACTAAATTGTTTGCTAGTTTTTTGCTCCCCATGTGTTGTATTCTCTTATCTCTAATGTCCTTTTCAATTATTTTTAACATTATCACCAAAATTAGCTTCTGGTTGAAGAGTTCTTCCCTGTCAATTATTTTTAAATGCAGAACGGCCTCGCTTATACAGCAGGTTAGGTAAAGTGAAACAGCCTTTTTTTCCACTTTCAAATGCATATAAAAGTCTGATAACATGTTTACAATATATTAAGTGAGCAATGGAGCTAGGCCTAAAAAAAAAAAGGCATGCACAATACAATAAACATACTACTTATCTTAATATATTTTCGTTCTTAGCTTATAGTGAGTGGTGGATATAGTTATTGTAGGAAGTCTGAATAAATGAAAAATGGGTATAAATTAAAACCGCTGCATTGGCGAAGCACCATAAAGCAAAGTGCTGTAAAGCGGGGCCCTCCTGTATTGGTACAATGCCGTCTTTCATTTGTCTGTCAGTTTACCTTGTAGCGAAATCCTAAAAATATCTCTAAAGTGGATAGTTTAATTCTTCTGAACATTCTTTTAATACTCATGTTACCTCACCTGGTACCAGTGACGTTTGTATTTCGCAAGTGAAGAAGCGACATCTTTATTTCAGCTTTATCAGTTTCATTTATCTGTTTATTATTCAGTTCTGCTACATTTAAAATAAAACGTTATGGTAGACTCACTGAATCTTTGTGTATCTTACCTCGCACATTTCCTCCTCTAGTTCAATGAGTTTGTTGTCCTAAACTCTTCGTATTTTGTCCTTAAAATTTAATTAGCGTTTTCGAAAGATTAAATAATTTGATTTAGCTTTGCTTTGCTATTTCCTTTTCGTTTTTTCTTCCTGTCTGCTTATTTTTGTATATTCATTTCTGGCCTGTTTGAAACTTTGATAAGTCTCTTGGTTGGTCGGCTTCATATACTGGTTCAAAATTCTTTAGTTTCCACAGCTTTCCCTTATTATTTTGTCTCGTCATATTATCACACATTTATACATTTCCCTTGCATTTTTTATGTATTTTTTCTTCAATGCTGTTTTAAATATCTTAAAATCTAGCCTTCCTGACTGTATTTCATTTTTATCTCTTAAGTCAGTGTAGCAGTTGTGTGTCTACGTTGTTTTCGGTAGAACATGATCACTCACTCCAGGTGGGTTTAGATTATGTTAGGTAAAAGGACACAGGTGCAACTAATGTGACATTTTATTGTGGCAACGTTTCGCTCTCCAGGAGCTTTATCAAGGCGTTAGGTAACGGCTTGACAAAGCTCCTTGAGAGCTAAACGTTTCCACAATAAAATGTCACATTAGTTCCACTTGTGTCCTTTTACCTAACATATTGTCGGTAGTTCTAGCAACATTAATACGGGTTTAAATTATGTTGAAATGTGTTCATTCATTCTAGAGAATACTGGGTGTGATGTTGGCGTCATGTTGGCGTCTTGTTGGCGTCATGTTGGCGTCTCTGCGTCACTTGTTTAATATGCTCATATGTAAGAAATCCCTCATTACATTTAGTAATTTTGTTGACTTCATATTTAAGGTTTCAGCCTCATAGGCTGCACAGGTTATTTCTCTGTGGTTGAAATCTAAAATTACAATATTTTTTTTTTCTTTATTATGGTCTCTTTTCATCAGTAGTTTCCTGGGTATGTTATGCAATTCTTGATTTAACTTGCCAAATTTCCTCCCCTCTCTCTCTCTCTCTCTCTCTCTCTCTCTCTCTCTCCTCTCTCTCTCTCTCTCTCTCTCTCTCTCTCTCTCTCTCTCTCTCTCTTCTCCTTTCTCTCTCCCCCACAGACATTATTAAGTGATGGGTTGTGTGGAGTGATGATGACCATGAGTTTCTCATCAATATTTTTAAGGTTCTAGAAATTTTTATTTACGTTAGCTTATGTTTTTTTGTACCATTGTTGCCAATTCCCCTCTCTTCTTTTCTGCTGACTCTACACCACACTACTGTGTCTGCTGACTCAACACCACTCTACTGTGTCTACTGACTACACCACACTACTGTGTCTGCTGACTCTACACTACTGTGTCTGCTGACTCTACACAACTCTACTGTGTCTACTGACTACACCACACTACTGTGTCTGCTGACTCTACACTACACTACTGTGTCTGCTGACTCTACACTACTGTGTCTGCTGACTCTACACCACTCTACTGTGTCTACTGACTACACCACACTACTGTGTCTGCTGACTCTACACCACACTACTGTGTCTACTGACTTTTCACCACACTACTGTGTCTACTGACTCTACGCTACTGTGTTTACTGACTCTACACCACACTACTGTGTCTGCTGACTCTTCACCACACTACTGTGTCTACTGACTCTACACTATACACTACTGTGTCTACTGACTCTACGCCACACTTCTGTGTCTACTGACTTTACGCCACACTACTGTGTCTACTTCTGCACACGTGCACACGTGTTATTAGAGAGGAGGGGGGCAGGCAGGAGGCAGGCAGGCAGGCAGGCAGGCAGGCAGGCAGGCAGGCAGGAAGGCAGGCAGGAAGGCAGGCAGGAAGGAAGGAAGGAAAACAAGGCATTCATGACAGGCATCACATGTGGTTTTTAATGCAGTGTTGTGGGAAAGAAAAGTTCACGTGGTGGGAGCTGAGCATCACCCAGGTCAGGCGTCGCGTCAGAAATATTTTCAACGTAGAATTAGCAGGAAATAACTAAAGTGTACACATGTAAAGAGAGGAGCAAATTGATTTAAATTAACTGCTGAAAAAAATATATAACCATAAGAAAAGTCGTAGCTGTAGGTTTAAGTTATATTAATTTAGGTTTAGAAAGGATACAAAAAAGAAGGGGTTTAGCAGTAGAACTGTAATTGAGTAGAGATTCCATGTAGCGTAGTTGAAGGTAGCACTGGAGGTAGCTTTGAACTGTAGGCTGGACGAGTACAATAGTGGGAATGGGTGGTTGGAAGATAACTAAATTTGGATTACTAACTTCGGAGGTCGTCAGGGTTCTCTCTCCTAAGATGTGATCCATAACAACTAACTTAATGTCAGGTGTCTACTGCTAGAGAAGCAGAGGTTAGCAGGTGTTAGGAAACTTACCCGTATGTCTCACCCCTCCAGAAAATAAACAAGTGTTCTTTCGGGTTATAAGGTATTCATGTGTTCTTAAGACAAGTGTTTGGTAGATGTCAGTTGTAATTCACAAATGATGGTTGTTTTTACTAATGATGGATGTTTTTACAAATGATGGATGATTCACTTATGATGAGAATCGTTAAAAAGTCGAAATGTTATTCAAGTAGCGGATAAAATTTTGCCGCCGATGCCATTAGTTTGTGCGCCCCATTTACATCCACTGGATGATAGTGGCTAGTTTATTGTGCACGCATTATCCATCTTCTGGTCGGTAGTGGCTAGTTCATCGTGCACCCTATATATTTGTTGTGGGCGATTGTGAATAGTTTATTGTGTACCCCATGTCCGTCTAGTGGACGGCAGTGGCTTGTTTACTATGCACCCATTATCCATCCTTTGGACGGTAGTGGCAAGCTTAATATGCACCCAGTATCCATCTTATGGAATGCAGAGGAGAGAGAGAGATTTTGGGAGATGTTAAGTGAATGTATAGAAGCCTTTGAACCAAGTGAGAGAGTAATTGTGGTAGGGGACCTGAATGCTAAAGTAGGAGAAACTTTTAGAGAGGGTGTGGTAGGTAAGTTTGGGGTGCCAGGTGTAAATGATAATGGGAGCCCTTTGATTGAACTTTGTATAGAAAGGGGTTTAGTTATAGGTAATACATATTTTAAGAAAAAGAGGATAAATAAGTATACAAGATATGATGTAGGGCGAAATGACAGTAGTTTGTTGGATTATGTATTGGTAGATAAAAGACTGTTGAGTAGACTTCAGGATGTACATGTTTATAGAGAGGCCACAGATATATCAGATCACTTTCTAGTTGTAGCTACACTGAGAGTAAAAGGTAGATGGGATACAAGGAGAATAGAAGTATCAGGGAAGAGTGAGGTGAAGGTTTATAAACTAAAAGAGGAGGCAGTTAGGGTAAGATATAAACAGCTATTGGAGGATAGATGGGCTAATGAGAGCATAGGCAATGGGGTCGAAGAGGTATGGGGTAGGTTTAAAAATGTAGTGTTAGAGTGTTCAGCAGAAGTTTGTGGTTACAGGAAAGTGGGTGTGGGAGGGAAGAGGAGCGATTGGTGGAATGATGATGTAAAGAGAGTAGTAAGGGAGAAAAAGTTAGCATATGAGAAGTTTTTTACAAAGTAGAAGTGATGCAAGGAGGGAAGAGTATATGGAGAAAAAGAGAGAGGGTTAAGAGAGTGGTGAAGCAATGTAAAAAAAGAGCAAATGAGAGAGTGGGTGAGATGTAATCAACAAATTTTGTTGAAAATAAGAAAAAGTTTTGGAGTGAGATTAACAAGTTAAGGAAGCCTAGAGAACAAATGGATTTGTCAGTTAAAAATAGGAGAGGAGAGTTATTAAATGGAGAGTTAGAGGTATTGGGAAGATGGAGGGAATATTTTGAGGAATTGTTAAATGTTGATGAAGATAGGGAAGCTGTGATTTCGTGTATAGGACAAGGAGGAATAACATCTTGTAGGAGTGAGGAGAGCCAGTTGTGAGTGTGGGGGAAGTTCGTGAGGCAGTAGGTAAAATGAAAGGGGGTAAGGCAGCCGGGATTGATGGGATAAAGATAGAAATGTTAAAAGCAGGTGGGGATATAGTTTTGGAGTGGTTGGTGCAATTATTTAATAAAATGTATGGAAGAGGGTAAGGTACCTAGGGATTGGAGAGAGCATGAATAGTTCCTTTGTACAAAGGCAAAGGGGATAAAAGAGAGTGCAAAAATTATAGGGGGATAAGTCTGCTGAGTATACCTGGTAAAGTGTATGGTTTGAGTTATTATTGAAAGAATTAAGAGTAAGACGGAGAATAGGATAGCAGATGAACAAGGAGGCTTTAGGAAAGGTAGGGGGTGTGTGGACCAGGTGTTTACAGTGAAACATATAAGTGAACAGTATTTAGATAAGGCTAAAGAGGTCTTTGTGGCATTTATGGATTTGGAAAAGGCGTATGACAGGGTGGATAGGGGGGCAATGTGGCAGATGGTGCAAGTGTATGGTGTAGGAGGTAGGTTACTGAAAGCAGTGAAGAGTTTTTACGAGGATAGTGAGGCTCAAGTTAGAGTATGTAGGAAAGAGGGAAATTTTTTCCCAGTAAAAGTAGGCCTTAGACAAGGATGTGTGATGTCACCGTGGTTGTTTAATATATTTATAGATGGGGTTGTAAGAGAAGTAAATGCGAGGGTCTTGGCAAGAGGCGTGGAGTTAAAAGATAAAGAATCACACACAAAGTGGGAGTTGTCACAGCTGCTCTTTGCTGATTACACTGTGCTCTTGGGAGATTCTGAAGAGAAGTTGCAGAGATTGGTGGATGAATTTGGTAGGTGTGCAAAAGAAGAAAATTAAAGGTGAATACAGGAAAGAGTAAGGTTATGAGGATAACAAAAAGATTAGGTGATGAAAGATTGAATATCAGATTGGAGGAAGAGAGTATGGAGGAGGTGAATGTATTCAGATATTTGGGAGTGGACGTGTCAGCGGATGGGTCTATGAAAGATGAAGTGAATCATAGAATTGATGAGGGGAGAAGAGTGAGTGGTGCACTTAGGAGTCTGTGGAGACAAAGAACTTTGTCCTTGGAGGCAAAGAGGGGAATGTATGAGAGTATAGTTTTACCAACGCTCTTATATGGGTGTGAAGCATGGGTGATGAATGTTGCAGCGAGGAGAAGGCTGGATGCAGTGGAGATGTCATGTCTGAGGGCAATGTGTGGTGTGAATATAATGCAGAGAATTCGTAGTTTGGAAGTTAGGAGGAGGTGCGGGATTACCAAAACTGTTGTCCAGAGGGCTGAGGAAGGGTTGTTGAGGTGGTTCGGACATGTAGAGAGAATGGAGCGAAACAGAATGACTTCAAGAGTGTATCAGTCTGTAGTGGAAGGAAGGCGGGGTAGGGGTCGGCCTAGGAAAGGTTGGAGAGAGGGGGTAAAGGAGGTTTTGTGTACGAGGGGCTTGGACTTTCAGCAGGCATGCGTGAGCGTGTTTGATATGAGTGAATGGAGACAAATGGTTTTTAATACTTGACGTGCTGTTGGAGTGTGAGCAAAGTAACATTTATGAAGGGGTTCAGGGAAACCGGCAGGCCGGACTTGAGTCCTGGAGATGGGAAGTACAGTGCCTGCACTCTGAAGGAGGGGTGTTAATGTTGCAGTTTAAAAACTGTAGTGTAAAGCACCCTTCTGGCAAGACAGTGATGGAGTGAATGATGGTGAAAGTTTTTCTTTTTCGGGCCACCCTGCCTTGGTGGGAATAGGCCAGTGTGATAATAAAAAAATAAATCCATCTTATGGACGATATTGTCTAGTTTGTGCACCCCATATCTATCTTGTGGATGGTAGTGGCTAGTTTATTGTGCACTCCATATCCATCTTGTGGACGGCAGCGGCTAGTTTACATTACACCGTCATATCCATTTGGTGGATGGTAGTGCAAGAGCATATGAATACACAATAGACTTTGGGAACAAGAAAAGTTAACAGGAATACATCGTGATTTATATCTGGCAGCAGGTACTGGATGTGTGCTCCCGCGGTATAAACTTTCGCTTCTCCTTCCTGTACCTCCCTTCTCTATCTCCCGTCTCTTCTTTCCTCATCCTCACCCCTTTCCCCTCTACCTGTTTCTCCTCCCTTCAACTCCGCCATTGCTGTCATGCCAATACCCTCCCCCTTCCCTACTTCGTCCAGCACTCCGTCTCACCCCTCCCCCTCTGCCCCTGATATTCAACACCTGATTGTCTGAGAGGAACTATGTACTCTTACCCCCTTCCCTCCTAGCCGTCCTTCCCTCCTAGCCGCCCTTCCCTCCTAGCCATTCTTCCTAACCATCCTTCCCTCATAGCCATCATTCCCTTCTGAAATTTCTTCCTTCCAAGCATTCCTTTCTTCCTAACCTTCCTTCTTTCCTATCATTCCTTCCGTCATAGCCTTCCTTCCCTCCTAGCCTCCCAGAGAGTGTGGTCAGGTGTGTGTACCCTCTCATACTCGCCTTATGATGGCATGGGCTGTAGTGTGTGTCACTAAAGGCGGTGGTAAATGAATATTAACATCGCAGGCAACATACTAGATTTTGGACTCTGACAGAGTTACTGGTCGATTTACCATCTCACCAACATGTAAGACGACATGTAATCCTCACAAACATCTATTCACGTTCAGTTTACACTAATCTTTACTTTCCTGCGTATTTATCAATAGCTCTTATCTCTGTGATGCTTTATTTCCTATTTAGTAGGCCGGGTTTGAGACCGAGACGCGGTGGCGATGATTCTAGGAACCTTTAACAACTTTTAAGGCAAAATCCTCGGAAGTACGAGATGAAATATTGTAATTCTCAGTCAACATCTGCTCTTTAACTCTCCTCTTCCCTTGTCTCGGGTCCCGTTGTCACATCTTTTGAAGGTCTCCTACATAGATTTCCGATGCCGTCCCCTAACAAGCTGCTCGACAAATACACTAATTTCACATCTTAAGAAACTTCGAACTGCGAATCCTCAGAATTTTCTTATATCTTGCTTCTGTGTTGTTTTAATCCTGTGGGAGAGATCAGTCTCATCTGTGCTCTACAGAGTCATCCCGTGAGAGATATTATGGTGTCTCATCTGTGCTCTACAGAGATCATGGCGTCTCATCTGTGCTCTACAGAAATTATGGTGTCTCATCTGTGCTCTACAATCATCCTGTGAGAGACATTGTGGTGTTTCATCTGTGCTCAATAGAGTCATCCTTTAATAAAACTTGCCACACTTACTCTTACCCTAACACCGTGACTGTTATAACACACCTGCCGTCTCCAACCAAGGAAACACATTCACCATCATTCATTCAACAGCTGTCTTGCCAGAATCTCTCACACATCACAATTCATACAGCTCACTAAACACCTAAGTATAGGTTTTTAATAGGATTTTGGAATATTGACGACAGTCGTTCATTCCTTCTGGCTACACTGCACAGTTACTTTGCCTTTGATGAAGGGCTCTTGATCTAAGAATTGGAGCTACCCTCCATTTCCTAGGGGTATACCTGGAGTATACTTGGAAGGGGTTTCGGGGTCAACGCCCCCAGCTGCCCGGTCCGTGATCACGTCTCGCGGTGAATCAAGGCCTGATCACCCAGGCTGTTACTGCTGGCCGCACGCAAACCGACGTACCAACCACAGCCAGGCTGGTCAGGTAATGACTTTAGGTGCCTGTCCGGTTCCTTGAAGACAGCCAGGGTCAAACGTGATTATCTACAATTCCCATGCGCTGTATGTATTATTGTTTTAGCGCTACCCAGTCAGAATACTACTTCTATTGGTACCGCTGATGATGATATAATAATAATAATAATAATAATAATAATAATAACTGGCTCATATGTATAAATCCCCAGCCCTCAGGCTGCCCTTTCTTAAACTGCTGATGCGTTGAAATCTTCAATCAAATCAGATATTTGATCACGTCTGTGTGTGTGTGTGTGTGTGTGTGTGTGTGTGTGTGTGTGTGTGTGTGTGTGTGTGTGTGTGTGTGTGGTGTGTACTCACCTAGTTGAGGTTGCGGGGGTCGAGCCCGAGCTCCTGGTGTGCGTGTGTGTGTGGGGTGTGTGTGCGTGTGTGTGCGTGTGTGTGCGTGTGTGTGTGTGTGTGTTTTGTGTGTGTGTGTGTTTTGTGTGTGTGTGTGTGTGTGTGTGTGTGTGTGTGTGTGTTTTCACCTAATTGTGCTTGCAGGGTTTGAATCTCAACTCCTGGCCCTACCTCTCTGCTGGTTTCACTTTCTCCTGGCTGCGAAAGTCCTGTTATACCTATTCTTAAAGCTGTTTGAATTCTGCTTCTATCCCTTCGCTGTCTAGATCGTTTCACTTCCTGACTATTCTAAAGCTAAAGAAGAATTTCCTAACATCCCTGTGACGTATATGTTCTTTGAACTTTTAACTGTGACCTCGTGTACCTGAGACTCTCTTCTCAGACTCTCCCTGGCCACACTGTCAATCCCTCTGAGTATTTTGTACGTCATAATCATGTAACTTCTGGTGCTTCTGTCCTCTAGTGTCGTCAGGTTTAGCTCCTCTAGCCTCTCCTCATAGATCATATCCCTCAACTCTTGCACTAGTTCGTTGCAAACTTTTCCACTTTTTCCATCTTGATATACTGCATCAGATGTGGGTTGCATACTGGCGCTGCATACTCCAAGATGGGTCTGATGATATGTCATGCATAAGGTTGAGAATGCCTTCTTAAATTTGTCAGTCTTGTGTTACCGCAGCGGTTTTTCTGTTGTGTGCTTCAGGCGAAATGCTGGGAAATATGCGCACCCCGAGGTCCTCTGTCGGGTTTGCAGTTTTTGTCCCCTGAACCTGTACACTGTTTCTGGACGTCTTTACCCTTCTCCGATTTTCACAACTTAGCATTTGTTGAGATTAAATTTCAGTAACCGCTTGTCAGACCAATCCTGCAGCTTGTCCGGATACATGTAGTAGTCTTTCTTGGTCTCTTCCTGTTGCTGTTCTGACATTAGTTTCACATTTGCTATGAGGATAAGAAATAGTAGCGGTGCCAGGACCGTGCCTTGGGGATGTTATGTTTTTTACTTTGCTGAGATTGGACTTTGCTTTGTTTAACACTATTCTTTGTCTTATCTTTGGAATTTAAAAGTCAATTTTCCTGTTATATTCACTGATCTCATTTTGTGACCTATTACTTCATTGTTGCCGTTATAAAATGTTTTTCTAAAATGCATTTAGACCACATCTTTATTATTCTTTTCTTTTTTCCCAAAGCCTCTGTGATTTTTGACCATAATCTAATAGTTGGGACAGGCGTAGCCCTCCTACTCAAAATATTTGTTGACTTGGGTTGTGTCTACCTAGACTGTACTGGTGGTTGTTCCGGGGGTCAGTGTCCCTGTGGTCCGGCGCATGACCAGGCCTCCCGGTAGACAAGAGCTTTATCAGCCAGGCTGTTACTGCTGGCCGCACACATTCCAACGTACGAATCACAGCCTGGCTGGTTGGGCACGTACTTTAGGTATTTGTCCGATCTCTCTTAAAGACATCCAGGGGTCTAATGGTAATCCCCCTTATGCCTGATGGGAGGCTGTTGAACAGTCTTGGGTCCCTGTCATTTATTGTACTTTCTCTTAGTATACTCCTGGCACCTCTGGTTGTCACTGGGGGTATGTTGCACCCTCTGCAGAGTCTTTTGCTATCGTAGGGAGTGATTGTTGTGTGCAGGTTTGGGACTAGTCCCTCTAGGATTTCCCTGGTGTAAATTATGATGTACCTTTCTCGCTTGAGTTCCAAGAAGTGCAGGGCATACTTTTCCGTAAAACAGTAAGATGGCAATTATATTAATGTTGTACATGTCTTATTCATCTGTAAGTTGGCATCTCAGCAACTTTTATAATGTGTGATGTTAGTGTAACTTTTCAGTAACTAACTTTTCTGTAACTGCTCTTCTGCTTTCTTTGTGAAGAGGGACTGCATCTGCTTTCATACTCCTGCCTTCACAAGCATCAAGAACAGATCATGTGATCACATTCGAAGAGAGCCGAGGTTAGGTGAGGTGGAGAAAAAGGCCGAGGTCATGTCACGAGTGTTCTGAAGCTTAGAGCATTTGTAAGTATTCCAGTGTAGCACATGAGTGTCACTACTGCAGTCTCTGATTCACTCGTAATGTGTTAAAAATTTCTCCCAGAACTTTTAAGATGTCTGATGTTTTTAATTCTTTATTTCCATTCATATTTTCAATATTTTTTAAATTTTATTATACTAAATATTGTTTATGAGGTCTGTTTTTTGCTTTCTCCCACATTCATAGGATGGGATTTACATAAATTAGCTTGAGTCATCGCCCACTTGTAACTCCATCTTGATTTTCTGTTGTATATTTTGTATATATTTTTCTTAAATAATTCGTAAGCAATTTTATATAGCTATTAATTCCTTCTGGTAAATAATTTATATAAATTAAAAGTATTATAAAGTCAAGTGTTAATCCTTATGGGACCCCTCGGGCGATATTTCTCCCAGAGGATTTTTGTCGTTATTGTTAAAATTTTTCTTTCGTACAAATCTCATATTGTTCCCCATATATTTTATAGCTTCCAAACAACTATTTGACGAGAAACTCTTGTCAAAAATAATTTTCGAAAATAAGTCAAGTGCAGCCTTCCAGCCCCGCTCATTTACTGTGTAATTTTTGTGGCTGTATCGTAGTATTTTTTCTCTTATCATTTTTTTTTCCAGATTTTTAACATCTGCCAGTGAGCCAGGACAACAGTTTAAAGAGTTTTCCTTCTATTTATTTTTATTTATTTTTGGGGGGGCATTTTCCATTTGCCCTCCAGGTTCCCTTCTTGTAATGAAGTTTGAAATAGGTTAAAGATCAAATATATTACTTCTCTGGGGTCGGTCTTTCAAGACCCAGGGCGATATTTCCTCTGGCTTCACTCGTTTTTTTTTTTTTTTGATATCCTGTACTAGTTACTTATCTTCTTAATCAACTTCTTATATATATTTTATCTTGGGCTGTTTTTTTTAAGTTCAGGTTTGCTATATTTGAGATTTTTGTACTGTAGAAACACTCTGGAAATTTGTTTTTAGTATCGTTCACGTTTCCGAACGATTTAACGACTTTTTCGACGATATTTATAATTTTTATTATTTCACATGAATGTCAGATTTGCTTTTTACTTGCTATTATCTTTCATTATATTTTTAATATGTTTTCATTATTCCCAGTAGAGATATATTTAGGTTTAGCTTAACACTCTCTCTCTCTCTCTCTCTCTCTCTCTCTCTCTCTCTCTCTCTCTCTCTCTCTCTCCTCTCTCTCTCTCTCTCTCTCTCTCTCTCTCTCTCTCTCTCTCTCTCTCTCTGGCAGATATTTAATGAAGGATTATCTTATGTTGTAGACTTTAATTTTAAGGTTTTACTGAATCTACTGACTTCTCTTTATTGTCTCCGGGTTTACATACATGGAATGAACTACTACACTAAAATTGTATATTTCTTCCAGAACTTAAAATATATTTAGGTCAGAATTTTTTTCGTTTTTTTTCTTGTAATCCAGACTAGGTTTTCTTTTTTTTTTTTTTAATCTAAGTTATATCTTACTGTAAATATTATCTTCAATAAGATATGTGTATTAACTCATTGAGTAGTACTCACCGAGTTGTGTTTGTAATGGTTGAGACGCAGCTCCTGGCCCTGCATCCAAGATTACTTAGATCGGCAATAATGATTTCTGACCTCTAGGGAAAGGGGGTTATCACAGAGTGTAATCACCTGTCTGTGATTGTTGGGGTCGAGTACGTTCTCCTGGGCCTTCCTCTCAACTTGCCGTTTGTCAGATTTACTCCCAACTGCGTGGGCCCTGTCATACCTATTCTTAAGACTACATATGAAGCCTGTCTCCAGTACTTAGTCCAGGTCATTCCACTTCCTGACTACCACGAGGCTGAAGAACTACTGTCTGGCATCATTGTGACTCACTTGTATTTCTAGCTTCCAACATTGCCTTCGTGTACCCATTCCCCCGCCTTTCAAACAATTTATCCCTATTCTAACTATAAAGCGCTGTCATCATTTTGTATGTTGTTGTCATGTCTTCCCTAGTTCTTCTATCCTGTAATAACGCCAGGTTCAGTTCATTTAGCCTCTTCTCGCTACTCATTCCTCTTAACTTAGAAACTACTTTTTTTCTGCACACCTCTGCACTTTATCCACTTTCTAAACATTCTTTATCAGCTGTGGGCTCATTGCTGGAGCTGCATACTCCAAGGCAGGCCTTACATGTCTTGTATAGGGCCGTGAACAGCTGTTGAGATTAATAAAAGTCACTCGTAAATTTGCCAGATGAACATTCTTTATGAAGGTTATTCATTTTATGTGTGCGTCTTGCGATATGCTCAACACTATGCTCACCCCCAGGCCTTTCTCCTTGAGTGAGATTTCTAGCCTCCCTTTCCCAAGTCTGTACTTCTTGCTCCCTTCCCCAGTTTACAAACCTTTACATTTACCGTAGTTGAATTTATACAGTAGCTTGTCTGACCAATTTTGCTTTGTGCAGGTGCACATGTGACTATTTCTTTGTCCTCGTCGGTTTGTACACTAATTTCACATCATCTGCAAACAGAGATGCATCTGACACACTCGTCCGGTATGTCATTCACATACGCGTATACCCATACACCGATCCATGAGGAGCCCTTCCTTTGACACTTTCCAATCCTGGCGTCATTTCTTAGATCTTATCTCCTTCCTATTATGCACTTTTTGATCCACTGTACTGCATTCCATGTTATTCTTGCCTGTCTCAGTCTCTTGTGAGATACAGTATCCAATGCCTTTGCAGTTCAAAAATATACAGGTTACTCATCCATATCCCCTTCTCTGTCTGTCTGTCCGTCTGTCTGTCTGTCTGTCTGTCTCTCTCTCTCTCTCTCTCTCTCTCTCTCTCTCTCTCTCTCTCTCTCTCTCTCTCTCCCTCTCTCTCTCTCTTTCTCTCTCTCTCTCTCTCTTTGTCTAGAACTCAGGTTTGTAAGACAAGATTAGCAATCTCTCCCGTGCTGGCTATTGTTTGAGACCACTTCTTTTCAAGTGCTCCACCACTCTCCTCCTGAGGATTTTTTTCATTAACTTACATAGTACGCATGTTAGTGATACTGAACTGTAGTTTAGCACTTCTTGTCTTAGATATTGTGACTATATTCGCTGTCTTTCAGATCTGTCAGTTGTCCTGTATCCATTAACGTGGATTTTAGTTAGTGGTTTAGCCAGTGCTTCTGCTCTCCTGCAGAATCCATGGTGACACTTTGTAAGGAGTCACTGATTATGATGTATTCAACTCACTGAAAAGTTCTTTTTTTCTATTCATCTTTGTATATACTATGACGCACAGTACTCGTTCGTCTCTCTCTCTCTCTCTCTCTCTCTCTCTCTCTCTCTCTCTCTCTCTCTCTCTGGCTCACTGGTGTTGCCTCTGTCCCGCTCTGAACACATCTTTCAATTGTTTGTTCAACACTTCACATACTTGTCGTTCTTCATGAGCTCTCCTTTTTCCTTCCTTCCTTCTCTTTTATTACCTTGGCATTTACTAGCATCTTTCTTGTGATGTTACATAGAGTTGTCAGTCTCAGCTTCGCTCCTTACCCTTGCATATTCATTGGCTCTTGCGCAGTGGAGACCAACACATGTAAACTGAGGGAACCCACATGGAGAGACAAACACAATGTAGAAAGAGACTGGACTTCTTTCTTTGGAATATACAGTCTCTGTTTCTTTCTTTGGAATATACAGTCTGTTTCTTTCTTTGGAATATACAGTCTCTGTTTCTATCTCTATGCGAGGTTCCTCATTTCATCGATGAATGTCGTCTACACATGGATGTTTCATCACGAACACCTGCCTTTTAACATAAGAACATAAGAAAGGAGAAACACTGCAGGAGGCCTGTTGGCCCATACTAGGCAGGTCCTTTACAATTCATCCCACTAACAAAACATTTGCCCAACCCAATTTTCAATGCCACCCAAGAAATAAGCTCTGATGTGAAAGTCCCACTCAAATCCAACCCCTCCCACTCATGTACTTATCCAACCTAAATTTGAAACTACCCAAAGTCCCAGCCTCAATAACCCAACTAGGTAGACTGTTCCACTCATCAACTACCCTATTTCCAAACCAATACTTTCCTATGTCCTTTCTAAATCTAAACTTATCTAATTTAAATCCATTACTGCGGGTTCTCTCTTTCTTGGAGAGACATCCTCAAGACCTCGGTGGTGACGTGTACTTAGCTCTGTGAAGACCTGTTTGTGTGCTCTCTGTGAATCTGAACCAGGATGCCCTCTCTTGAGCAACTTTACCAGCAGCTGAGAGAAGAGCTCAGAGTTGCTAAGCTTGAGATACGGCGATTAACGGAGGAGAACAAGAGGATTCGTAGTAATCCTCCTGTTGTGAGTCCCCAGGTTAAGAGGGGAGCTTGGTCAGTGGCCTGGCAACATGGAACCAAGCTGAGGATCAAGAAAACGGTTGGAGAGGCAGAAACAACGAGAAACCAGAAGACTACCGTGGAAACTTCCAACCCATTCTCTGTGCTACCTGACGAATGTGAGTGTTCTACTGGGAATGCCACAACGAGCACCAAGGAAGCATTGGCAGACGTCGCAGGGTAGTAATATGAGTACTAGGAGAACTAGTAATAGGCAAAATGAGGTGGATATTGGAAAGCCAGTGGCACTAATTGACAAGGACAGTAATAGGTTTAGTGGAATAACAGAAAGGAGCAGGAAGGGTAAAGAGAGAGGAGGGTCTTCAAATATTTATTACACAAATAGTCGCAGTGCTAGGAATAAGATGGACGAGTTGAGACTAGTTGCTAGTGCAGGTAACATTGATGTATTTGCCATTACTGAGACGTGGTTTAATTCAAAAAGTCGGGACATGCCTGCAGAATGTCACATTCAGGGTTTTAAATTGTTCCAAGTAGATAGAAGTGTCGGGAAAGGGGGTGGGGTGGCATTGTATGTCCGAGATCGCTTGAACTGTTGCATAAAAACGGGTATTAAGTCTGAAGTAACACATAGAGTCTGGATAGAATTTTCAGAGGGGCATGAAAAATTAATTTTAGCTATGATATACCGTCCCCCAAATTTAGATAGGGACCAGGGGAGACTACTATATGAGGAAATTGTTAGGGCCACAAGGCACGATAGTGTACTAATTCTAGGAGACTTTAACTTTAGTCATATTGATTGGAATTTCTTGACTGGGAATTTAGAATCATACGACTTCTTAGAAGTAGTTCAGGATTGTTTTTTGAAGCAGTTTGTGACAGAACCTACAAGGGGTAATAACCTGCTTGACTTAGTTCTGGCAAACAATGAATCCCTTGTTAATAATTTAGAAATTTCAGAGGAACTGGGTGCTAGTGACCACAAATCAATTACATTTAGCATTGAATGGAAGTATGATAGTAGGGAAAACTCAGTAACAGTCCCAGATTTTCGCTTAGCAGATTACGATGGGCTTAGAGAACACTTATCATCTGTTGACTGGGGTAACGAAGAGAGCTATCAATATGACAGTTTTCTGAACACTATACATGCTGCTCGAAGAACGTTTATCCCTTATAAAGAAATTAGATCAAATAGAAATGACCCAAAATGGATGAATAATAGGCTGAAATATCTACTAGGGCATAAGAAAGGAATTTATAGGCGTATCAAAAGAGGCGAGGGTCATCTTATGAATCAGTATATTGACATTAAGAGGGACATTAAAAAGGGGATAAGAAAAGCTAAAAAGGACTATGAAATTAAAGTTGCTAGGTATTCTAAAACTAACCCAAAAAGTTTTTTCCAGGTATATAGAACAAAAGTTAGAGATAAGATCGGTCCCCTTAAAAATAACTATGGGCATCTTATTCAGGAAGACACTAATAATATTCCAGTAATTAATTTTTATAGTGGGCCAGAAGATAAATTATGTAACATCACAGTCACTAGTGAAATGGTTGTGAAGCAGATAGACCGACTGAAGCAAAATAAGTCACCGGGACCTGATGAGGTTTTTTCAAGGGTTCTTAAGAAATGCAAAATGGAAGTCTGTGAACCATTAACTAATATTTTTAATTTATCTCTTCAAACAGGTGTAGTGTCTGATATGTGGAAGATGGCTAATGTAATTTCCTTTTTTTTAAAACGGGGGAAAAGCGTTACGTAAATTACCCCCCAATAAGCTGACCTCAATTGTAGGCAAATTTAGAGTCAATTATAGCTCAGATTAAAAACCCATTCGTAACATGCTTTTTAATGATACTCAGATGGATTCACAAGGGGCCCGGTCTTGTCTAACAAAATTTTTTAACTTTTTTCCGTAAAGTTTTGGGGGCTGTGACCACGATAAAGAATTTGATTTTTATTTACTTGTTTCATAGGCATTTGTAGTTTTTCCGCACCAAAAGACGTTGAAGAAAGTACAGCTCGGGCTTTGGGGGGAAGGGGTCTTTGGGATCGAATATGCTCAAGACGGGAAGCAAAAGGTGTCCATAAAGGGGGTTAAACCCGGGGGGGTTCAGTAACAATGGCGTTCCACAGGGATCGTCGGGGCCCCGTTGTTTTTAAAATATATATCAATGTCTTGAATAAATTGGTAGAATTACCGACATACGTAAAAAAAAGGCACAAGTGCAACAATGTACTTTTTTATTGTGGCAACGTTTCGCTCTCGGACTTGATAAAGCTCCTGGGGCGAAACGTTTCCCCACAAAAAAATTCCATTAGTTGCACTTGTGTCCTTTTTTTACATCAATGATCTTGTGAAGGAATTACTAGTGATATAGAAAATTTGCGTGACCGAAGATAGTTGGGTAATTTGATTCAAACTAGAGTTGGGAACTTCAGGAGGTTTTAGACAAATCACTCTTGGTCAAAAAAGTGGCAGATGCAGTTCAATTAGAAAAATTTGCAAGGTTTGAAGCTCGGGAGTGTCCTTAACCCTAGCACTTTTAATTAAAAGATGTAGAACTTTGCCATACAGATTGCGAAAAGGATTGGGGGTTATGGGAGCAGCAACCTTAAACCAAGACAGCAATGCCTAAGCTACGTAATAAGGGAAAAAGTTTTTTGGGATTTTATAAAAAGTGTAAGCAAACAGAAGTCCGAGGGCATACTGGCTTTTTACATCAAAAGTAAGCCTACCTAGATTATGCGCTCAATTTTGGTCTCCATTTACAGAATGGACATAAATTCGTTAGAAAAAATTCAGCGTAGGGTGACTAAATTAATAATAGCATTAAAACTTCCTATGAAAAAATATTGAAGACTTTAAGTTCATTCACTTGTTAACGAAAAATGAGGGGGGACCTGATCGAAGTGTATAAGTGGAAGATAGAAAATTTTAAAGGGGATATTACAAGGGCTTGAGGTATTCTCCCCAAAAGAGAACCCGCGTAATGGATTTAAATTAGATAAGTTTTTTATTTTTAAAGACATGGGGAAAAATTTTGGAAATTTAATTAGGTAACTCCCAAAATTGGGTTATTTAAGCAGGGTTTGGGGGGTTTCAATTTAGGTTGGAATTTCCTTTTTAGGGGGGGTTTTAAACTTCACTTGGCTTGTTCTTTCATAAAATTTTTTCAAAGTTTTGTTAAGGGTAATTGTAAAACCTCCCCAAACCAACACCCCACCTCCTTTTTACTTTGTTTTTTAATCCCCTTTAATTTAATACCAACCCACTTCCCCCACCGATCGCCCCCCCCACCGTCCCCAACAAGTTTAATTAGAGTTTCAATCTTTTTTTGGGTTTCCATTTTTAAAGTCTCAGTTAATGTTTTTAAGAATTTTAGGGTCCATTTGAAACGGAGGGGTTGAAAGAAATTGGTTTGGCCTTCTAATGTGTAAAATGCAGTATGACCTGGATTCTTTCTTTTCCCATTTTTAAAAAAATCCCCATAATCTATTTCCATTACACCTTACATTCTTTCTTGGGGTTTAAGGTTTGTTACCCTAAACCCCCAATCCTTTTCGAATCTGTATGGTTTAAGTTCTACCCTTTAATTTTAAATTTAATGCTATTTGAATCCCCCCCAGAATTGCATTTTTTTTAAATGAAGCATCTATTTTAACCAGAGTGATTTGTTAACCTCCTGAATTCCCTAAATCTGTTTAAAAATACCCCCCATCTTGTGTCTGGAATTTTCTCATACCATAAAAACCCTTTCAAAAACATTGTTTTATTATAAAAAAAACGGGAAGACTACCCTTGGGAACGCCCCTTTTTACTGATCCCCACTCGGATTTAACCCCATTTATGGACACTCTTTGCTTCCTGTCTGTGAGCCATGATTCGATCCACGAGAGCACCCTTCCCCAATGCCATGAGCTGCTACTTTTCTTCAACATCTTGGGTGCGGAACTCTATCAAATGCCTTACTAAAATCTAAGTAAATAATATCAAATTCTTTATCGTGGTCAACAGCCTCAAAAGCTTTACTGAAGAAAGTTAATAAATTAGTTAGACAAGACCGGCCTCTTGTGAATCCATGCTGAGTATCATTAATCAAGCTATGCTTATCTAGATGGCTTCTTATAATCTCAGCTATAATTGACTCTAGTAATTTGCTACAATTGAGGTCAGGCTTATTGGGCGGTAATTTGACGGTAACGACTTGTCCCCTGTTTTAAAAATAGGAATTACATTAGCCATCTTCCACATATCAGACACTGCACCTGTTTGAAGAAATAAATTAAAAATATTAGTTAATGGTTCACAGACTTCCATTTTGCATTCCTTTAGAACCTTGAAAAAACCTCATCAGGACCCGGTGACTTATTTTGCTTCAGTCTGTCTATCTGCTTCACAACCATTTCACTAGTGACTGTGATGTTACATAATTTATCTTCTTCTGATCCACTATAAAAATTAATTACCGGAATATTATTAGTGTCTTCCTGTGTAAAAACCGAGAGAAAATAATTATTTAAAATCGAGCACATTTCATTCTCTTTGTCAGTAAGATGCCCATAGTTATTTTTAAGGGGACCTATCTTATCTCTGACTTTTGTTCTATAGACCTGGAAAAAACTTTTTGGGTTAGTTTTAGAATCCCTAGCAACTTTAATTTCATAGTCCCTTTTAGCTTTTCAAAATAGTCCCTTTTAGCTTTTCTCATAGTCCCTTTTAGCTTTTCTGGCATAGTCCCTTTTAACTTTTCCATAGTCCCTTTTAGCTTTTCAAATAGTCCCTTTTATGCTTATCGAGATGGCTTCTTATAATCTGAGCTATAATTGACTCTAGTAATTTGCCTACAATTGAGGTCAGGCTTATTGGGCGGTAATTTGACGGTAACGACTTGTCCCCTGTTTTAAAAATAGGAATTACATTAGCCATCTTCCACATATCAGACACTACACCTGTTTGAAGAGATAAATTAAAAATATTAGTTAATGGTTCACAGAGTTCCATTTTGCATTCCTTAAGAACCCTTGAAAAAACCTCATCAGGACCCGGCGACTTATTTTGCTTCAGTCTATCTGCTTCAAACCATTTACTGTGACTGTGATGTTACAAAATTTTATCTTCTTCTACCCATAAAAAATTTAAATTATGGAACATTTTTTAGTGTCCCCCTGTGTAAAAACTGGAGAAAATAATTTTTAAAAAATCGAGCCTTTTTCATTCTCTTTGTCAGTAAGGTGCCCATAGTTTTTTTAAAAGGGGACCTATCTTATCTCAAATTTTTGTTTTTAAAAACCGGGAAAAAAATTTTTTTGGGTTAGTTTTGAATCCCAGAACTTTAATTTCATAGCCCTTTTTTAGTTTTTCTTACCCCCTTTTTTAATGCCCCCTTTTAAATGCCCAATATACGATCAAAAGATGACGTCACCTCTTTTGTACGTTTTTAAATTCCTTTCTTATCCCCTTAGATTTTGAGTATTATTACCCCATTTTGGGTCATTTTCTATTTAATCTATTTTTTATATGGGATAACGTTTTTTGAGCAGTTATGGTTTTCAGAAAATGTCTTTTTGATAGCTCACTTCGTTACTCCAGTCAACAGGATAAGTGTTCTTAACCCCATCGTAATTGTAAGCAAAAATCGGGGACTGTTAGAGTTTCGCTATATCTATTTCCATTCAATGAAATGAAATTTGATTTTGGCGCTAGCACCCAGTTCCCTGAAATTCTAAATTATTAAAAAAGGGATTCTTTTTTTGCCTAACAAAGTCAAGCAGGTTATTTCCCCTTCTGGTTCTTCACAAACTGCTTCAAAAAAAAACTGAATTTCTAAAAAAAGTCGTATGATTCTAAATTCCCCAAGTCAAAAAATTCCCAATCAATAGACTAAAGTTAAAGTCTCCTAGAATTACTCTTATCGTGCCTTGTGGCCTTAACAATTTCCTCCCATAGTAGTCTCCCTTGGGTCCCTTTCAATTTTGGGGGGGAGGTATTCATCCAAAAAATATTTATTCATCCCCTCTAAAAAATTCTATCCAAACAGACTCTTATGTTTTTACTTCGATTAATACCCGTTTTTATGCAACAGTTAAATGATCTCGAAAACAACACCCCCCCCCCTTCCCGATACTTTATTACTTAAAAAAATTAAAAAACCTAAATATGAATTCCGCAGGATGCCCCACTTTTTGAATTAAAACCCGTCCATTTAAAGGGCAAAACATCAATTTTCCCTGCATAAAAACAAATCCAATCGCCACTTATTCCTAGCACTGGCAATTGCATAATAAACATTGAAAGACTCTCCTTTCTCTTTACCCTTTCCTGTCATTTCTTTTTTTCTAAACCTTTTACGTCTTATCACCCAAAGCCCTGGCTTTTCAATATTATGTTCTGTTTTTTACTATTCCCCTAGAACTCGTAATATTATACATGGGACTTCACTTTTTTTCCTCCCAAAAAACCATCCCACTAACTATTCCTTTTTAAAAAGCCTAACTGTCCCCCCCTCCCAGTTGCCAGTGCTACCCCCCCCAGACCGAATGTAAACCCACCCCTGGCAAATGTCATTTCGCCATAAAAGAGGCCCCCTTTATCAATGAATTTACCGCATTTTCCTTACAGTAGTTGTCCACCCCAATTGACACCAATTCCCCTGGACAACATTCTTTTCCAACCCCTCTCCTTGGCAAAAAACCACATATAAAGGGGGTTCCCACCCTTACTCCAAATTATTTCTATTGCTGACCTATCCTGCTAATCAGGCCTCATCCTCCTGCCAACTTCGTTGCTCCGCACTGAGACAGTAATAGGATTGCTCCCATTCCCTCTCATGATGTCACCGACGGTAACAATATCCCCCATCCCAGCCCAGGAAAGAAATTCTCTGTCTCCTACCCTGTCCTTCAAGCAGAACGCCCTATCCATATACCTAATTTGGCACCCCCAAACAACAACATATTT
This sequence comes from Cherax quadricarinatus, assembly GCF_026875155.1. NCBI lineage: Eukaryota > Metazoa > Arthropoda > Malacostraca > Decapoda > Parastacidae > Cherax > Cherax quadricarinatus. The sequence continues at coordinate 47,198,319 of NC_069413.1, read as the reverse complement.
TCCTTCCTTGGTGTGTTCGTCGTGATGTTCCCAGTATCGATCACATTGCGGGTGCCTGAGAATGTTAGATGTTTCCCAGCGTTTCAGGCCCGTTTTTTCTTTTTTCATGTTCTCCCTTTTCCATTCGTCTTTTGATTTTTTAACTTGTTCCCTCTGTCCACCACTGCCCATTTCCCTTCTTGCCCTGAGGATAAAAACAGGGGGATACTACTATCTTCTTGTTTTCTTCGGTCAGTCCCCGAATCCCCAACTTCGCCATCCTCAATTCTTCCTTAGTGTTGGTAAAGTTGCTCGATGGGGGCATCTTGCTTAAATTGTAGAGACGCGCAAACAGGTCTTCACAGAGCAAAGTACACGTCAAACACTTCGAAAAACCCAAAATCAATCAGGAGTACTGCCGCACGTCCGCACCCCCCCAACGATCATCGTTCCACCGGTCGGTTGATCGCAATTTTCATGTGAAAAACCTAATTATTCGTGTGGCTGTGAACCAATATTGCAAAACAAGCTTTTTTTCACAGGATAAAAAATGGCAGAGGCTCACTCCTCCTTCCCTAATGATACGACACTTACCTACCTTGCGATTTTAAAGTTTTGTTTTTTACACAGTAAAATTTATAGCTAAGAGGTTATTCGACTCACTCATTGCAAAAGCCCACCCCTGTCTAACGTATACTAAACCCCCCCCCGGATGCCCCCCACAACAGCTTACAAAACCCGGGGGCCCTACAAGGTTTGATAAAGCTTTTTAATTTGCAAATCACATTCAACAAACAGACAATTCACTTTACGACTGCAAATAATTTTTTCACTCAAAAAGAACCACTCAATTATATATTTAATTTATATATATATTTTATATATATAATATATATTATATATATATAATATATATTGCAAGGAAAATTTGCAAAAAGCAGGCGAAATATACACAAACACTGACTTGCTGAAAGGAGACCGAACCCACGAACCCTTTGGAACAAGGTTTGCATGTTTACCCTTCTCCCAACTGGCCAATTCCCCCGGGTCCAGTTTTCGCAGACTTTGATCCAAAGCACCCCAATTTAGGGAGAAGGTTATATTATATATATATATAATATATATAATATTATATTTATATATTTTTAATATATATAATGGAGAAAAACTGAGGGAAATGTCTGCAAGAAATTACAAGTAGGTCCTGCCTTGCCCCCGTTTTTATACGGGCTCAGTACGTAAGGGCGTGTCAGCGTACTGCTTTTGTACGACCACTGTATGAAAGTCTTGCCAGTAGTACGCTTGTGTAGACCACGAAGTAAAGTCGTGCACAGTACGCTTGGTACGCCCACAGTACTTACGTCGGCCCGAAAGTATTGTGTACGACCCCAGCACGTAAAGTCGTGCCGCAGTACTCTGGTATGACCCAGTTTAAAAAAGTCGGCGCGGTCTGCTTGTGTACGACCCCGTACATAAATAGCGCCGCAGTACTGCTTGTGTACGACCACAGTACATAAAGTAGTGCCAGCAGTACTGCTTGTGTACGACCACAGTACATAAAGTAGTGCCAGCAGTACTGCTTGTGTACGACCACAGTACATAAAGTAGTGCCAGCAGTACTGCTTGTGTACGACCACAGTACATAAAGTAATGCCCGCAGTACTGTTGTGTCGACCCCGTTAAAGTATTTCCGCAGTACTGCTTGTGTCCCCACAGTCATAAGGTGTGCCCCAGTACTTTTGTACGCCCATTCATAAAAAAGTGTAGCCGTACAGCTTGTGTACGATCACGTCATAAAAGTAGTGCCGCAGTACTGTTTTTGTACGACCACAGTACATAAAGTAGTGCCCGCATAGTTTGTGTACGACCCAGTAATAAAGTAGTGCCGCGTACGTTGTGTACGCCACGTAATAAAGTATGCCACGTAATGTTGTGACGATCAAAGTAATAAAATAGGGCCCCCAGTATGCTTTGTACGACCACAGTACTAAAGTTGTGCAGCGACTGCTTGTGTACGACACAGTACATAAAGTAGTTTCCAGCAGTAGAGCTTGTGTACGCCAAGAATAAAGTAGTGCCCGATACTCTTGTGTAGACACAGTAATTTAAAGTATGCCAGCAGTATGTTTTTTGTGGGCCACGTACATAAGTGTGCCAGCAGTATGCTTGGTAACCCAGTACAAAAGTGTGCCAGGTTTGAGCTTGGGGGTTTGCCAAGTAAAAAAATGTGCCAGCCCGTACAGCTTGTGTACGACCACAGCATAAAGTAGTGCAGCAGTAAGCTTTTGGGACGACCCGTACATAAAGTATGCCGAGTATGTTTTTGTAGCCCAGTACTAAAGTAGTGCCGCAGTCGCTTGTGTACGACCCCAGTCATAAAATAGTGCCGCAGTACTGCTTTGTACGACCACATCTAAAAGTGCCGCGTATGTTGTGTCGACCCCAGTACATAAAATAGTGCCCCAGTATGCTTGGTCGACCCCCAGACATAAGTAGGCCGCAGATCTTGGTCGTTTACAGTCATAAAGTGTGCCGCAACGCTTTTGTCGCCCAGTACATAAAGTAGGCAGTAGTACTGCTTGTGTACACCACAGTACATAAAGGTGCCACAGTATGCTTTTTGTCGACCACGTACATAAGTAGTGCCGCAGTACTGCTTGTGTACGACCCCCAGTACATAAAGTGTGCCGCAGTAGCTTGTTACGACCACAGACATAAAAATGTGCCACATACTGCTTGGTAGACCCCCAGTACATAAAGTAGTGCCCGAGTCGCTTGTCGACCCCAAATACATAAAAAGTGCCACGTAGAGCTTGTGTACGCCCCAAATAATAAATGTGCCAGCGTACAGTTGTGTACGACCCAGTACATAAAGTAGTGCCGCAGTACGCTTGTGTACGCCAGTACATAAAATAGTGCCCGCATGAGCTTTTGTAACCACAAAATAAATAAAGTAGTGCCCCGCAGACAGCTTGTGTACGACCACGTACATAAAGTAGTGCCAGCGTTGCTTGTTACGAACAGTCAAAGTGTGCCAGCAGTCAGCTTTTGTCGACCCAGAAAAAAATAGTGCCCCCATCAGCTTGTGTACACCCGTTCAAAAGTAGTGCCGCAGTAGAGCTTGTGTACACCCAACATAAAGATGCCACAGTACAGCTTGTGTACGACCCCGAAATAAAGTAGTGCCAGCAGTAGAGCTTGTGTACGACACGTCATAAAGTATGCCGCAGTTCAGCTTGTGTAGACCCAGTACATAAAATAGGCCACAGTAGAGCTTGGTACGACCAATACATAAAGTAGTGCCCGCAGTACACTTGTGTCGACCCAGACATAAAGTGTGCCCCAGTAGAGCTTGTGTAGACCACAGTCATAAAGTAGTGCCAGCGTACAGTTGTGTACGACCAGTAATAAAGTAGTGCCGCGTAAGCTTGGTACGGCCCCAGTACAAAAGTAGTGCCCCCAGTACGCTGCTGACAAACCTAGCTGTGCAAATGCATTTTTGGAAATTTTTATTAACTCCTGATATTATTTTATTATTATTTAAAATTTTTTAAATTTTTTTTTATTATTTTATTTTTCCCCCCGTCCCCCTTCCACCCTCTCCCCCCTAACTCCCCCCCACCCCCCCCCCTCCCTCCCATTTTTTCCCCTCCTCTTCTTCACTTCAGCTTTCCCTTTTTCTTCTCCCTTTCCCCCTCGCCCCTATTTCCTCTTCCCCACGACCTCCTCTCCTCCTCCCCCCTCCTACCCCCCTACACCTCATCTCTCCCTCCCCCCCACCTCCTTTCCCACCCCCTGTCTGTCCTCTTGTGACCCCCCCCTCTCCCCCCTCCCTCCCAAAACCCTTTCCCCACCCTTCCCCCCCCCTTCATCTTCTCCCTTTTGTCTTTTCTTAAACCTTCCCCCCTTAAAAATTTTTCCTCATTCCCTCCCTTTCTTTCCCTCTTCTTGCTGTCTTCCTTTTCCATATTTATATTCCCCCTATCCCATATTTCCCTCTTTATTTTCCCCTTCTATCCCCCTCTTTCCCCGTGCCTCCTTATCTTTTATCCTCGCCTCTGCTTTCTCCCCCTTTTTGTTATCCTTCTTCCCTTATCTTTTATTTTATCCCCCTTCCTTCTAATATCCTCTTCCCCTATCCCTTTTCCTTATTTCCTGTTTTATCTTTCTTCTTTTTTCTTCCCCCTTCATAACTCAAACGTCTCATAATTCAATCTCATAACTCCGTCTTTTATAATTCCAACGTTCATAACTCACGTTCCCTAAATTAAAAACGTTCAACTCACAACGTCTCATAAATCAGTCTCAAACTCCAAGTTCATAAATCACAAAGCCTTAACTCATAACGTCTCCAAATCCCCATCTATAACTCACAACCCTCTCACAACTCACACCTCTCTAATACGTCTCAAATCACGGGCTCCAACTCAATCTCATAACTCACAAAAGTCTCACAACTCACCCGCTTTAATTCACAACGTCTCTAAATTCTTAATCCAAAAGCTTTTAACTCACAACGTTAACAATCACGTCCAAACCACATCTCATAAAATCACAAAACCCTCTCACAATACCTGTCTATAACTCACGTTATAACTCACGCGTCTCACAACTCACTTTTCAAACTCACAAAAATCTCACAACTACACTGTCTCTTAATTTTAAAGTCTCTAGCTCACCCCCGTTGCAAAAACACACCGTCTCATAATTAAAACGTCCAAAATTCCGTTTATAATTTACGTCTATAACTCACGTCTCATAACTCAGTGTCTCATAACTCACAACGTCTCATAACTCGCGTCTCATAACTCAGTGTCTCATAACTCACAACGTCTCATAATTCACGTCTCATAACTCACGTCTCATAATTCACAACGTCTCAACTCACAACGTCTCATAACTCACAACGTCTCATAACTCACAAAGTCTCTTAACTCACAACGTCTCACAACTCATAACGTCTCATAACTCACACCGTCTCACAACTCACACCGTCTCATAACTCACAACGTCTCATAACTCACAGCGTCTCACAACTCACATCTCATAACTCACAACGTCTCACAACTCACACCGTCTCTTAATTCACAACGTCTCACAACTCACGTCCCATAACTCACAACGTCTCATAATTCACAACGTCTCACAACTCACATCTCACAACTCACATCGTCTCATAACTCACAGCGTCTCACAACTCACATCTCATAACTCACACCGTCTCATAATTCACGTCTCATAATTCACGTCTCATAACTCACAACGTCTCATAATTCAAAACGTCTCATAACTTACAACTAACAACTCACAACTAACAGCTTCTCACAACTCACAGCCTCTCACAACTCACTACTAACAGCTTCTCACAACTGTTCTCACAACAGCTTCTCACAACAGCCTCTCACAACTTCTCACAACAGCTTCTCACAACTCACAACTAAAAACTTCTCAACTAAAAGCTCACAACTCACAACTAACAGCTCACAACTCACAACTAACAGCTTCTCACGACTCACAGCTTCTCACAACTCACAACTAACAGTCTCTCACAACCCACAACTAACAGCTTCTCACAACTCACAACTAACAGCCTCTCACAACTAACAGTCTCTCACAACCCACAACTAACAGCTTCTCACAACTCACAACTAACGGTCTCTCACAACTAACAGCTTCTCACAACTAACAGCCTCTCACAACTCACAACTAACAGCTTCTCACGACTCACAGCTTCTCACAACTCACAACTAACAGCCTTTCACAACTAACACTCTCACAACTCACAACTAACAGCTCACAACTCACAACTAACGGCTTCTCACAATTCACAACTAACAGCCTCTCACAACTCACAACTAAGAGCTTCTCACAACTCACAACTAAGAGCTTCTCACAACTCACAACTAACAGTCTCTCACAATTCACAACTAAGAGCTTCTCAAAACTCACAACTAACAGCTTCTCACAAACTCACAACTAACAGCCTCTCACAACTCACAACTAAAAGCTTCCGCAACTATTCAGCCTTAAAACTCACAATAACATTCTCCAACTCAGAACTAAAACATTCTCAAAGCTAACGCTTCTCACAACTCGCAACTAACGCCTCTCACAACTCACAACTGTTCACAAAGCTTCTCACAATTACAACAGCTCTCTCAACTCACAACTAAAACTTCTCACAATAACAGCTTCTCACAACTCACATACTTCTAAAATCTCATCAACTCACACTATCAACTCACAATAACAACTCACAAGTCACATACTAACAACGTCAAACTACAATTCACAAGTCACAACTAACTATTCTCACAACTCACAACTAACAACTCAAAGTCACAACTACAACTTCTCACAACTCACAACTAACAACTCACAACTAACAACTCACAAGTCACAACAATTTCACAACTAACAAATTCTCACAACTAAAACTTCTAAATCAATTCTCACAACTTTATTTTAACAACTTCTCACAACATAACAAATCACAACTAACAACTTCTAAACATAACAACTTCTCACAACGAACAATTCTCCACTAACAACTTCTCACAACTAACTTCTCACAACTCACAACTTCTCACAACTAACAACTTCTCACAACTCAACAACTTCTCACAACTAACAACTTCTCACAACTTCTCACAACTCACAACTTCTCACAACTCACAACTTCTCACAACTAACAACTTCTCACAACCAGCTCACAGCTAACAACTCACAACTAACAACTTCTCACAACTAAACTTCTCACAACTCACAACTTCTCACAACTAACAACTTCTCACAACTAAAAACTTCTCACAACTAACAACTCACAACTTCTCACAACTCACAACTTCTCACAACTAACAACTTCTCACAACTAACAACTTCTCACAACTAACAACTTCTCACAACTAACTTCTCACGACTAACAACTTCTCACAACTAACAAGCTCACAACTTTTATTTGAAATTTTATGTAAAAGGACTAAATGCATTTTTATTTTTAATTGAAATGATACAGAAATAATGTAGTGAAGGTGAGTGTGTAGTGAAGGTGAGTGTTGAGTGAAGGTGAGAGTGTAGTGAAGGTGAGTGTTGAGTGAAGGTGAGTGTGTAGTGAAGGTGAGTGTGTAGTGAAGGTGAGTGTTGAGTGAAGGTGAGTGTGTAGTGAAGGTGAGAGTGTAGTGAAGGTGAGTGTTGAGTGAAGGTGAGTGTGTAGTGAAGGTGAGTGTGTAGTGAGGGTGAGTGTGTAGTGAGGGTGAGTGTGTAGTGAAGGTGAGTGTGTAGTGAAGGTGAGTGTGTAGTGAAGGTGAGTGTGTAGTGAAGGTGAGTGTGTAGTGAAGGTGAGTGTGTAGTGAGGGTGAGTGTGTAGTGAAGGTGAGTGTGTAGTGAAGGTGAGTGTTGAGTGAAGGTGAGTGTTGAGTGAAGGTGAGTGTTGAGTGAAGGTGATGTTGATGGTGAGTGTGTAGTGAAGTGATGTGTAGTGAAGGTGAGTGTGTAGTGAAGGTGAGTGTGTAGTGAAGGTGAGTGTGTAGTGAGGTGGGTGTAAATTTTTAAATTTAAAAAAAATTTTTAATTTTAAAAATATTTTTTAAATTTTAAAAAAATTAAGTAAAATAAAAATTTTTTTTTTAAAAATTTAATTTTAAAAATTTTTAAATTTAATAAAAATTAAATAAAATAAATTTAAAATTTAAAATTTTAAAAAAATTTAAAATAAAACTTTAAATAAAAATTTAAAATATTTAGATAAAAATTAAAATAAAAACCCAAAATTTTATTGGGAAATTTTTTGTAAAGGAAAAAATTTTTTTTTAAGAAATATAAAAAATAATTTTGGGGGGAGGTTTGTGAAATATGTTATGAAATTAGAGTTGAGGTGGGGTTTAGTAAGGGAGGTTTATAAGGTTTTAGTTGTATGAAATAGTTTAGGAAATATTTTTGGAAATAATGTTTTGAATGAGTTTGGTAAGGGATGTTTTGGGGGTTGTTTATGGGGTTTGGGTTTTTTGGGGGGTTTTAGGAAATTGGTTGAGTAAATGGGGTTGGGGGTTGGTTGGGGGGTGGTGTGTTTTGGGTTTTGGGGTGTATATGGGTGTTTTGGGGTGGTGGGGGGTGTTGGGAAAGGGGGGGTTTTGGTGGGGGGGTGGGGGGGTTTGGGTTTGGGGGGTTTGGGTGGTAGGGGTGGGGGGGGGGGGGTGGGTGGTGGGGGGGGGGTGGGGGGGGTGGGTTTGGGGTGGGGGGGTGGGGGGTGGTGGGGGGTGGGTGGGGGGGGTGGGTGGGGGGGGTTGGTGGGGGGGTTGGGGGGGGGTGGGGTTTGGGGGGTGGTGGGGGGGGGGGGTGGGGGGGGGGTGGGGGGGGGTGGTTTGGGGGGGGGTTTTTGGGGGGGGGGTGGGGGTGGTTGGGTGGGGGGGGTTGGGGGGGGGGGGGGGGGGGGGGGGGTTGGTTTGGGGGGGGGGTGGGGGGGGGGGGGGTGGGTTGGGGGGTGGTGGGGTGGGGGTGGTGGGGGGTGGTGGGTGGTGGTGGGGTGGGTGTTGGGTGGGGGGGTTGGGGGGGGGGGTGGGGGGGGGGGTGGGGGTGGGTGGGGGTTTAGGGGTGGGTTGGTGGGGGGGGGGGTTGTGGGGGTGGTGGGTGGGTGGGTTTTGGGGGGGGGGGGGGTTTTGGGGGGGGGTGGTGGGGGTTGGGGGGGGGGGGGGGGGGTGTGGGGGGGGGGGTGGGTGGGGTGTGGTGAAAGGGGTGGTGGGGGGGGGTTGGGGGGGGGTGTTGGTGGGTGGGTTGGGGGGTGGGTGGGTTGGGGGGGGTGGTGGGTGGTGGTGGGGGGGGGGGGGTGGGGGGTGGGGGGGGTGGTGGGTGGGTGGGTTGGGTGGGGGGGGGGAGTGGGTTTTGGGGTTTGGGGGTGGGGGGGGGGGGGGTTGGTGGGGGGGTGGTGGGTGGTGTTGGGGGTGAGGTGGGGGGAGGGTTTTTGGGGGGGGGGGGTGGGGGGGGTTGGGGGGGGGGTGGTTTTGGGGGGTGTTTTGGGGGTGTTGGTGGGGGTGGTGGGTGGGGGGGGTTGGGGGGGTTTTGGGAGGGGGGGGGGGTGGGGGGGGTGGTTGGAAGGGGGTGGGGGGGGGGGTTGGTGGGTGGGTTTGGGGGTGGTGGGTGAAAGGGGGGTGGGGGGGGGGGGGGTTTTTTTTAAATTTAAATATTAAATAAAATTTTATAAGGTGATTGGTGAAAGTGATGTTAAATGAAGGTGAGTTGTAGTGAAGATGAGTTGAAAGAGTGTGTAGTGCAGGTATGTGTAGTGAAGGATGTTGTGTAGTAAGTGACGTGTGTAGTGAAGGTGGTGTTGAGTTAAGGTGAGTGAGTGAAGGTGAGTGTTGGTGAGTGGTTGTGTGAAGGTGAAGTTGTAGTGAAAGGTGAGTGTGAGTGAAGGTGAGTGTTGAGTGAAGGTGAGTGTTGAGTGAAGGTGAGTGTGTAGTGAGGGTGAGTGTTGAGTGAGGTGAGTGTGTAGTGAAGGTGAGTGTGTAGTGAGGTGAGGTGAGGTGGGTTTTGTGAGGGTGAGTGTGTAGTGAAGGTGAGGTGTAGTTGAAGGTGAGTGTTGAGTGAGGGGTGAGTGTGTAGTGAAGGTGAGTGTGTAGTGAGGGTGGTGTGTAGTGAGGTGAGTGTGAGTGAAGGTGAGTGTGTAGTGAAGGTGAGTGTAGTGAAGGTGAGTGTGTAGTGAGGTGAGTGTGTAGTGAGGTGAGTGTGAGTGAGGTGAGTGTTGAGTGAAGGTGAGTGGGTAGTGAAGGTGAGTGTGTAGTGAAGGTGAGTGTGGAGTGAAGGTTGAGTTTGGATGTGAAGGTGAGTGTGAGTGAAGGTGAGTGTGTTAGTGTAGGTGAGTGTGTAGTGTAGGATTGAGTGTGTAGTGAATGGTGAGTGTAGTAGTGAGGTGAGTGTGTAGTGAGGGTTGGTGTTGTAGTGAGGGTGAGTGTTTAGTGAGGTGAGTGTTGTAGTGAGGGTGAGTGTGTAGTGAGGGTGAAGTTGTGTAGTGAGTGTGAGTGTGTAGTGAGGTTGAGTTTTTAGTGAAGGTGAGTGTGTAGTGAGGGTGAGTGTGTAGTGAGGGTGTGAGTGTGTAAGTGAGGGTGAGTGTGTAGTGAGGGTGAGTGTTAGTGAGGAGTGTGAGTGTGTAGTAGAGGTGAGTTTAGTGAAGGTGAGTGTGTAGGTAGGTGAGTGTGTAGCGAGGTGTAGTGTGTAGTTGAAGTGTGTTGTAGTTGAGGGTGATGTTTGTAGTGAAGTTTAGGTGTCAGTGAAGGTGAGTGTTGAAGGTTGAGTGTGTTAGTAAAGGTGAGTGTGTAGTGAAGTGAGTGTGTAGTGAGGGTGAGTGTGTAGTGAGTGAGTGTGTAGTGGGGTGGAGTGTGTAGTGAAGGTGAGTGTGTAGTGAAGGTGAGTGTGTAGTGAAGGTGAGTGTGTAGTGATGGTTGTAGTGAGTGTGTAGTGAGGGTGAGTGTGTAGTGAGGGTGAGTGTGTAGTGAAGGTGAGTGTTGTAGTGAAGGTGAGTGTTTAGTGAGGGTTTGGGGAGTGTGTAGTGAAGGTGCTGTGTAGTGAGGTGAGTGGTAGTGAAGGTGAGTGTGTAGTGAAGGTGAGTGTGTAGTGAAGGTGAGTGTGTAGTGAAGGTGAGTGTGTAGTGAAGGTGAGTGTGTAGTGAGGATGAGTGTGTATGAGGTGAGTGTGTAGTGAAGGTGATTTGTGTAGTGAGGGTGAGTGTGTATGAAGGTGAGTGTGTAGTGTAGGTGAGTTGTGTAGTGAGGTGAGTGTGTAGTGAAGTGAGTGTGTAGTGAAGTGAGTGTGTAGTGAAGGTGAGTGTACAGTGAGGTAGTGTGTTAGTGAGGGTGATGTAGTGAGGTGAGTGTGTAGTGAAAGTGAGTTTGTAGTGAAGGTGAGTGTGTAGTGAAGGTGAGTGTGTAGTGAAGGTGAGTGTACAGTGAAGGTGAGTGTGTAGTGAGGGTGTGTAGTGAAGGTGAGTGTGTAGTGAAAGTGAGTTTGTAGTGAAGGTGAGTGTGTAGTGAAGGTGAGTGTTTATTGTTCACCCCATATCCATCCTGTGGACGGTAGTGCAAGATTACATGGATACACAAAGGCCTAGGAACTAGGCCTCAGAAGGGTTACCAAGAGTACATATTAAGTACATATTAAGCAAATTTAGGAAATTTGCTTAATATGTCTTGTATCGTATTTTCATTAATATCATACCTTGATATATCACATAGGTTATTATACTGTTTGTCTCTATATGCTACAGTAAGTGGACAGTTAAGTACATAGTGTTGAAGATAGTGACCGTAGGGCTGGCCACATACTTTGATCATCATCTGTGTGTCTACAAGAAGTACTTGTAACCAGACCTAAGTCTGGCCACTACAACATCAGTCAGTTTGTGTTCTAGTGGTACACTCTGTAATTATTATTTACTACATGTAAAGCACACAATAACCAAATTCTGTAAACTCCGCATTGTAATCCTTATAGAGAATAAACTTTGAATTGAATTTGTTCACATTGCAAGTTGCTCCATAAACGTACCTAACTACGTTCATGTTGTAGTAGGTTTTAAATCTACTTCCAACTGCCTTCATATAATATTCAGTATCATTATCTAATTTCCTTCTAATATTATTCCTTATGCTAGACACACACAAAAGATATTTTCTGTATTTTTCCGTCTTTACCTGAATTATCAACTTATTAATTCAGTGTCTGATGAAATGTATTAAAATTGTACATTAATTTTTCTCGGATTTGTGAGTATGTAAATCTGTCTTGTGTAATGTTGTTAGTAATTAAGTGAAGATCCTTTACTGATGACAATGTCAAGTGCTACATTGTGTATATCTTTATTTTATCAAGATATTTTTCACATTTAGTGAAAAAATCGTTGGTTCTCTTTGGCATAAAGGTTAAATGCCAGGTAATGGCGTTCTTTAGTTATGAACTGGAAAATGTGGATTAATGGTCCTGCAATTATTTTACTCTCAGCATTTAAAAATGTTTTTATGGTGAAGCTGGATGGAGACGAGGCTTCACTGCATGGCCACCCTAGTGGCTTCACTGCATGGCCACCCTAGTGGCTTCACTGCGTGGCCACCCTAGTGGCTTCACTGTGTGGTCACCCTAGTGGCTTCACTGTGTGGTCACCCTAGTGGCTTCACTGCGTGGTCACCCTAGTGGCTTCACTGCATGGCCACCCTAGTGGCTTCACTACATGGCCACCCTAGTGGCTTCACTGCATGGCCACCCTAGTGGCTTCACTACATGGCCACCCTAGTGGCTTCACTGCATGGCCACCCTAGTGGCTTCACTGCATGGCCACCCTAGTGGCTTCACTGCATGGCCACCCTAATGGCTTCACTGCATGGCCACCCTAGTGGCTTCACTGCATGGCCACCCTAGTGGCTTCACTACATGGCCACCCTAGTGGCTTCACTGCGTGGTCACCCTAGTGGCTTCACTGCATGGCCACCCTAGTGGCTTCACTACATGGCTACCCTAGTGGCTTCACTGCATGGCCACTCTAATGGCTTCACTACATGGCCACCCTAGTGGCTTCACTGCATGGCCACCCTAGTGGCTTCACTGCATGGCCACCCTAGTGGCTTCACTGCGTGGTCACCCTAGTGGCTTCACTGCATGGCCACCCTAATGGCTTCACTGCATGGCCACCCTAATGGCTTCACTGCATGGCCACCCTAATGGCTTCACTGCATGGCCACCCTAGTGGCTTCACTGCATGGCCACCCTAGTGGCTTCACTGCGTGGTCACCCTAGTGGCTTCACTGCGTGGCCAAACTAGTGGCTTCACTGCGTGGCCACCCTAGTGGCTTCACTGCGTGGCCACCCTAGTGGCTTCACTGCGTGGTCACCCTAGTGGCTTCACTGCAGGGCCACCCTAGTGGCTTCACTGTATGGCCACCCTAGTGGCTTCACTACATGGCCACCCTATTGGCTTCACTGCATGGCCACCCTAGTGGCTTCATTGCGTGGCACCCTAGTGGCTTCACTGCGTGGCCACCCTAGTGGCTTCACTGCGTGGCCACCCTAGTGGCTTCACTGCGTGGCCACCCTAGTGGCTTCACTGCGTGGTCACCCTAGTGGCTTCACTGCGTGGCCACCCTAGTGGCTTCACTGCGTGGCCACCCTAGTGGCTTCACTGCATGGCCACCCTAGTGGCTTCACTGCATGGCCACCCTAGTGGCTTTACTGCATGGCCACCCTAGTGGCTTTACTGCATGGCCACCCTAGTGGCTTCACTGCATGGCCACCCTAGTGGCTTCACTGCGTGGTCACCCTAGTGGCTTCACTGCATGGCCACTCTAATGGCTTCTCTGCGTGGCCACTCTGGTGGCTTCACTGCATGGCCACCCTAGTGGCTTCACTGCGTGGCCACTCAGGTGACTTCACTGCATGGCCACCTTAGTGGCTTCACTGCGTGGCCACTCTGGTGACTTCACTGCATGGCCACTCTAATGGCTTCTCTGCGTGGCCACTCTGGTGGCTTCAGTGCATGGCCACTCTGGTGACTTCACTGCATGGCCACCCTGGTGGCTTCACTGCATGACCACTCGTGGTTTCACTGCATGGCCACTTTGGTGACTTCACTGCATGGGCACCCTGGTGGCTTCACTGCATAACCACTCGTGGTTTCACTGCATGGCCACTCTGGTGGCTTCAGTGCATGGCCACTCTGGGGACTTCACTATATGGCCACTCTGGCACTTGTTCTAACAACGTACAAAAATAAATTATGGTGCCAGCTTTTACATGTTTAACCTGGGAATGTTGAAGTGTTTTTCTCGAGGTTGTTGAGAAGCCTGTGGCCTCTAGTGTTGGCCAACACCTTCAGTATACCTGCTGGTGGCCAAGCACTGAGTGCTGGCCAACACTCGCAGTATAGCTGCTGCTAGCCAAGCACTGAGTTTTTTCTTTCTTAAATAACAGAAGTTTGCTTGTTAATTGTTGGTAAATTAGATTGAGTTAAATATTGAAGTATTTACTTTTAACTATAAACATCACTGATGGTCCTGGAAGTGTGTGTGTGATGGTCCTGGAAGTGTGTTTGTGATGGTCCTGGAAGTGTGTTTGTGATGGTCCTGGAAGTGTGTGTGTGATGGTCCTGGAAGTGTGTGTGTGATGGTCCTGGAAGTGTGTGTGTGATGGTCCTGGAAGTGTGTGTGTGATGGTCCTGGAAGTGTGTGTGTGATGGTCCTGGAAGTGTGTGTGTGATGGTCCTGAAAGTGTGTGTGTGATGGTCCTGGAAGTGTGTGCGATGGTTCTGGAAGTGTGGGTGTGATGGTCCTGGAAATGTGGGTGTGATGGTCCTGGAAATGTGGGTGTGATGGTCCTGGGCGTGTGAGACTGATATTTTTAAAACAGAGAAACAATATTCCTTCCTGTGTGTGTGTGTGTGTGTTACTCACCTAATTGTGGTTGCAGGGGTCGATACTCAGCTCCTGGGCCCGCCTCTTCACTGAACGCTACTAGGTCCTCTCCCTGCTTCATGAGCTTTGTCATACCTCGTCTTAAAGTATGTATGATTCCTGCCTCCACTACATCACTTGCAAGACTGTATCACTTCCTGACTACTCTATGACTGAAGAAATACTTCGTAACATCCCTTTGACTCATCTGAGTCTTCAACTTCCAAGTGTGACCCCTTGTTTCTGTATCTCCTTTTTGGAACATCCTGTCTCTGTAAACCTTTGTCTATTTCACGCAGTATTTTGTATGTCGTTATTATGTCTCCCCTAACACTCTTGTCCTCCATTGTCGTC
>NC_069413.1:47158560-47178560 GCF_026875155.1 Cherax quadricarinatus | reverse complement strand
TGTGTGTGTGTGTGTGTGTGTGTGTGTGTGTGTGTGTGTGTGTGTGAGCAAATATATACCAAGTGGTATACAAAACAACCACGGGGGGGGTTGTTTTGCATCCTGCATCGCTTGGTTTGCAGTATTTGCATACCGAGAGGTACGTATATGTCTCTCATCGTGCTTACATCCGAGATGTGTTTCACCTTGTATACACTGAGGGATGTATGTCTCAGCGTACTTACACTAAGGTGTGTGTGTCTCAGCGTACATACACTGAGGTGCATGTTTCTCAGCGTATGTACACTGCGGTGTATGTGTCTCAGCGCACATACACTGAGGTGTATGTGTCTCAGCGTACATATACTGAGGTGTATGTGTCTCAGCGTACATACACTGAGGTGTATGTGTCTCAGCGTACATACACTGAGGTGTGTGTGTCTCAGCGTACATACACTGAGGTGTATGTGACTCAGTGAACCTACACTGAGGTGTATGTGTCTCAGTGCACCTACACTGAGGTGTATGTGTCTCAGTGCACCTACACTGAGGTGTATGTGACTCAGTGAACCTACACTGAGGTGTATGTGTCTCAGTGCACCTACACTGAGGTGTATGTGTCTCAGTGCACCTACACTGAGGTGTATGTGTCTCAGCGTACATACACTGAGGTGTATGTGTCTCTGCGTACATACACTGAGGTGTATGTGTCTCAGCGTACATACACTGAGGTGTATGTGTCTCAGCGTACATAAACTGAGGTGTATGTGTCTCAGCGTACATACACTGAGGTGTATGTGACTCAGTGCACCTACAGTGAGGTGTATGTGTCTCAGTGCACCTACACTGAGGTGTATGTGTCTCAGTCCGCCTACACTGAGGTGTATGTGTCTCAGTGCACCTACAGTGAGGTGTATGTGTCTCAGTGCACCTACAGTGAGGTGTATGTGTCTCAGTGCACCTACACTGAGGTGTATGTGTCTCAGCGTACCTACAGTGAGGTGTATGTGTCTCAGCGCACCTACACTGAGGTGTATGTGTCTCAGTGCACCTACAGTGAGGTGTATGTGTCTCAGTGCACCTACACTGAGGTGTATGTGTCTCAGTGCACCTACAGTGAGGTGTATGTGTCTCAGTGCACCTACACTGAGGTGTATGTGTCTCAGTGCACCTACAGTGAGGTGTATGTGTCTCAGTGCACCTACAGTGAGGTGTATGTGTCTCAGTGACCTACAGTGAGGTGTATGTGTCTCAGTGCACTACAGTGAGGTGTATGTGTCTCAGGCACCTACAGTGAGGTGTATGTGTCTCAGTGCACCTACAGTGAGGTGTATGTTGATCTGCAGCGTACCTACATGGTGAGGTGGTATTGTGTCTCAGCGTACCTACAGTGAGGTGTATGTGTCTCAGCGTACTACGAGGGTGTGTTCAGTGCCTAATGAGTGTATGTGCTCAGTGCACTACACTGAGGTGTATGTGTCTCAGTGCACCTACACTGAGGTGTATGTGTCTCAGCGTACCTACAGTGAGGTGTATGTGTCTCAGCGTACCTACAGTGAGGTGTATGTGTCTCAGCGTACCTACAGTGAGGTGTATGTGTCTCAGCGTACCTACAGTGAGGTGTATGTGTCTCAGCGTACCTACAGTGAGGTGTATGTGTCTCACGTACCTACAGTGAGGTGTATGTGTCTCAGCGTACCTACAGTGAGGTGTATGTGTCTCAGCGTACCTACAGTGAGGTGTATGTGTCTCAGCGTACCTACAGTGAGGTGTATGTGTCTCAGCGTACCTACAGTGAGGTGTATGTGTCTCAGTGCACCTACAGTGAGGTGTATGTGTCTCAGCGCACCTACAGTGAGGTGTATGTGTCTCAGCGTACCTACAGTGAGGTGTATGTGTCTCAGCGTACCTACAGTGAGGTGTATGTGTCTCAGCGCACCTACAGTGAGGTGTATGTGTCTCAGCGCACCTACAGTGGGGTGTATGTGTCTCAGTGCACCTACAGTGAGGTGTATGTGTCTCAGCGCACCTACAGTGGGGTGTATGTGTCTCAGTGCACCTACAGTGAGGTGTATGTGTCTCAGCGTACCTACACTGAGGTGTATGTGTCTCAGCGCACCTACACTGAGGTGTATGTGTCTCAGTGCACCTACAGTGAGGTGTATGTGTCTCAGCGTACCTACAGTGAGGTGTATGTGTCTCAGCGCACCTACACTGAGGTGTATGTGTCTCAGCGCACCTACAGTGAGGTGTATGTGTCTCAGCGCACCTACAGTGAGGTGTATGTGTCTCAGCGACCTACAGTGGGTGTATGTGTCTCAGTGCACCTACAGTGAGGTGTATGTGTCTCAGCGTACCTACAGTGAGGTGTATGTGTCTCAGCGCACCTACAGTGGGGTGTATGTGTCTCAGTGCACCTACAGTGAGGTGTATGTGTCTCAGCGCACCTACAGTGAGGTGTATGTGTCTCAGCGCACCTACAGTGGGTGTATGTGTCTCAGCGTACCTACAGTGAGGTGTATGTGTCTCAGCGTACCTACAGTGAGGTGTATGTGTCTCAGCGCACCTACAGTGAGGTGTATGTGTCTCAGCGCACCTACAGTGAGGTGTATGTGTCTCAGCGTACCTACAGTGAGGTGTATGTGTCTCAGCGCACCTACAGTGGGGTGTGTGTTTCAGCGTACATACACTGAGAGATGTATATCTCTCAGTCTGTATACAATGAGAATTACTTTAATCCCCATTTTAAGGACTGAATTATATTTACGTCGAAGCGTTAAACCCATAAGTAATACAGCTCATGGGAAATAGGACGTAATAAGGTTTTATTCCGAGGATAAAGAATCCTTCACCATCGCCAAGGACATCATCCTTGAAGACTTACGAATTAAAGTGTTTTTATTATTGATTTATTTATATTTATTTCTATATCATGTACAAGGTATACAGTCCCAGTTGACATCACTGACATACTACTGTATAGAAAGCCCCTTATTAGGCGATCATTTTGGGCAAATTAGGTTAATTTTGCCCCCAGGATGCGACCCACACCAGTCGACTAACACCCAGGTACCTATTTTACTACTAGGTGAACAGAAACACCAGGTGTTTTAAGGAAACACGTCCTAATGTCTCCACCCGTACCGGGAATCGAACCACGTACCTCACTGTGTGAGCTGAGTGCGCCAACACTCGGGAGCACAGACAAACTCGCTTAATTAATAGTGTGATGGGATGATATCCAAATTTTTTAATATACCGATACTCCATTTTAAGCCGACACCGACACCGATACCACCTAAATAACCTATACCAATACTTTGACATACCCTTAATGTTCAGAATGTGAGATTACCAGGGTGAATAATGAGCACCTCTCCCACCTTCATTATTCCCCAAATAAAGAGTATCTCTTTGCAACTCTGCCCACAGGTTTAAACATTAAAGCACTGGACACCTGAGACACTTGATCATAATACCACTTAAATAATTATAATAATAAGCCTTATGGGTCAAACATACTGTCTATTTTGACGTCCATTTCATTCTAATGAAGACAGTGCACTCCAGGTTGATTTGAATAGACTGATGCAATGCTCGGAGAAGTGGCAGATGCAGTTTAATATAGACACATGCAAAGTTTGAATGTTGGACAGGGCAATAACCATGCCACTTATAAACTGAATAGTGTAGATCTTAATACTACTGATTGCAAAAAGGATTTAGGAGTTCTGGTTAGCAGTAATCTGAAACCAAGACAACAGTGCATTAGTGTTCGCAATAAAGCTAACAGAATATTTGGCTTCATATCAAGAAGTATAAATAATAGAAGTCCTCAGGTTGTTCTTCAACTCTATATATCCTTGGTTAGGCCTCATTTAGACTATGTTGCTCAGTTCTGGTCACCGTATTACAGAATGGATATAAATGCTCTGGAAAACGTACAGAGGAGGATGACAAAGATGATCCCATGTATCAGAAATCTTCCCTATGAGGATAGACTGAGGGCCCTGAATCTGCACTCTCTAGAAAGGCGTAGAATTAGGGGATGATATGATTGAGATGTATAAATGGAAAACAGGAATAAATAAAGGGGATGTAAATGGCGTGATGAAAATATCCAGCCAAGACAGGACTCGCAGCAATGGTTTCAAGTTGGAAAAGTTCAGAGTCAGGAAGGACATAGGAAAGCACTGGTTTGGTAATAGAGTTGTGGATGAGTGGAACAAACTCCCGAGTACAGTTATAGAGGCCAGAACGTTGTGTAGTTTTAAAAATAGGTTGGATAAATACATGAGCGGGTGTGGGTGAGTGTGAGTTGGACCTGAATGGCTTGTACTACCAGGCAAGTGACCTGACTAGGTGGTCATTGTTCTAGGCCGGGGAGTGGCATGGACCTGCTTCACATGGGTCAGTAGGCCTGTTGCAGTGCTCATTCTTTCTATGTTCTTATATTTACTTTAAAAAAATACGGTTACACATTATTGAGAGTATCGAATCTTAATGAAAGGAATGTAACTGAGGGAAAGATAATATTGATACTGAGGGAGACTGAGTTTACAGGGAATGAATCACTATACAGGTAAAATAACTTATACGAGGACCTGCCTCGTATGGGCCAGTAGGCCTTCTGCAGTGTTCCTACATTCTTATGTTCTTATGTTCTTAACCGTTTAAAAGTGCCAGCTGTATATACACAACTCCACAGGGAGGCTCCACCTGTCCAACCCAGTGATATGGCTCCTCCCCAGTGCACAGGCTACCCACCAAGGCTTCCTGGCTCCTCCCCAGAACACAGGCTACCCACCAAGACTTCCTGGCTCTTCCCCAGAGCACAGGCTACCCACCAAGACTTCCTGGCTCCTCCCCAGTGCACAGGCTACCCACCAAGACTTCCTGGCTCCTCCCCAAAGCACAGGCTACCCACCAAGACTTCCTGACTCCTCCCCAGAGCACAGGCTACGCACCAAGACTTACTGGCTCCTTCCCAGAGCACAGGCTACCCACCAAGGCTTCCTGGCTCCTCCCCAGAGCACAGGCTACCCACCAAGACTTCCTGGCTCCTCCTCGTAGCACAGTCTACCCACCAAGACTTCCTGGCTCCTCCCCAGAGTACAGGCTACCCACCATGTCTTCATAGCTGCTCCCCCGAGCACAGGCTACCCACCATGTTTTCCTGGCTCCTCCCCAGAGTACAGGCTACCCACCATATCTTCATGGCTCCTCCTCCGAGCACAGGCTACCTACCATATTTTCCTGGCTCCTCCCCAGAGTACAGGCTACCCACCATGTCTTCCTGGCTCCTGCAACTTATAAATCAAGCTTACCTTCCCCTACTTCCGGTTGTCCCATGGTAAGACTAGCCACATGGTACTATAAGGATGAGAATGTCGTCCCATCACCAGGATGCAGGGATTACCACATCCTGAAATTATTCTCCCAAACAAGAGATTGGATAAAAAGTCCCCATATCTATCAGTGACCCCTTTTACTAGTGACCTCTTAGACTGGTGATCAAATACCTGGGAGCCTTGTGAAGGTACTAGGTGCACTAGTACCTTGTTAAGGCACTAGGTGCACCTAGTACCTTGTTAAGGCACTAGGTGCACCCCTATCACCATTGGTGGTAATGTGTAGTTCAGACACAAATTAATGTGGACAATTTGATGGTGTTAATGATTTGAAGTTTGTCTCTGTATAGTTGTCTGAGAACTGAACAGCATAATGTTCACCTGGCATTGTAAGTAACGATGCACTGAACAAAAAATTAGGTTTATCAGGTAAGAAGCGGAACACTGAACAAGAAACATTGTTCAGCTGTTGTTGTAACAGAAAGTTCCGTTATGTTCATCCTGTGAAGCGAGATTATTTATCAGGTTGTAATATTTCAGGTGATAATAGTATCAACAAAAGAACTTAAGAAAAGACTCAGGTACAGAGCTTTTATTATGAAAGGATTTAATTTTAAATGAGCTCTTGCTAATTGACCAGTTTTACCTATCCGGCACGATATATATATAATATTATATATATATTATATAATAGTATAAATATATAATATATTATATATATATATATCATATTAAATATTATATTATAATATATTATTATATATTTATATATAGTATATAATCTATATTATATATATATACTATATAATATATATATATATATATAATATATATATATATAAAATTATATATATATATATATATATATATATATATATATATATATATATATATATTATATATATATATATATATATATATATATTATATCGGGCAGAAACGTAATTAATACATTGTGAATAATTAACATAAATACATACACTGTTGCTTATAAGTAGTCTGTGATTACGAATTCCTGAGTTATGAGGATTGATTATATCGTCTGCGTCTTAATTAGGATGTTAATTACACTCGGTAAATAAGACGAACAATACGTTACGCTGAATGAAAAAAAAAATCTTAATTCATCTCGAGTTTTGAGTTGTACCTTTTTTTCTGGCTGCCTCAATGCTTTTGGTAAATTCTTAATTAAATACTTGTAAAAAAAATCACAAATAAACATTGTGTCATTAAATCTAAGATGGATATCGGGCTTTATATTGTTTAATATAATCAATAATTGCCGAGGCAGTTCGTAGCCACCTTGAAAAGCATAAATTAATCAACGAATCTCAGCATGGTTTTACAAAGGGGTGTTCCTGCCTTACGAATTTATTAACTTTTTTCACTAAGGTGTTTGAGGAGGTAGATCATGGTAATGAATATGATATTGTGTATATGGACTTCAGTAAGGCTTTTGACAAGGTCCCACATCAGAGACTATTGAGGAAAATTAAGGCCCATGGAATAGGAGGAGAAATTTTTTCCTGGATAGAGGCATGGTTGACAAATAGGCAGCAGAGAGTTTGCATAAATGGGGAGAAATCAGAGTGGGGAAGCGTCACGAGCGGTGTTCCACAGGGGTCAGTGTTGGGCCCCCTGCTGTTCACAATCTACATAAACGACATAGATGAGGGCATAAAGAGCGACATCGGCAAGTTTGTCGATGACACCAAAATAGGCCGTCGAATTCATTCTGACGAGGACATTCGAGCACTCCAGGAAGATTTGAATAGACTGATGCAGTGGTCGGAGAAGTGGCAGATGCAGTTCAATATAGACAAATGCAAAGTTCTAAATGTTGGACAGGACAATAACCATGCCACATATAAACTAAATAATGTAGATCTTAATATTACGGATTGCGTAAAAGATTTAGGAGTTCTGGTTAGCAGTAATCTGAAACCAAGACAACAGTGCATAAGTGTTCGCAATAAAGCTAATAGAATCCTTGGCTTCATATCAAGAAGCATAAATAATAGGAGTCCCCAGGTTGTTCTTCAACTCTATACATCCTTGGTTAGGCCTCATTTAGATTATGCTGCACAGTTTTGGTCACCGTATTACAGAATGGATATAAATTCTCTGGAAAATGTACAAAGGAGGATGACAAAGTTGATCCCATGTATCAGAAACCTTCCCTATGAGGATAGACTAAGGGCCCTGAAACTGCACTCTCTAGAAAGACGTAGAATTAGGGGTGATATGATTGAGGTGTATAAATGGAAGACAGGAATAAATAAAGGGGATGTAAATAGTGTGCTGAAAATATCTAGCCTAGACAGGACTCGCAGCAATGGTTTTAAGTTGGAAAAATTCAGATTCAGGAAGGATATAGGAAAGTACTGGTTTGGTAATAGAGTTGTGGATGAGTGGAACAAACTCCCGAGTACAGTTATAGAGGCCAGAACGTTGTGTAGCTTTAAAAATAGGTTGGATAAATACATGAGTGGATGTGGGTGGGTGTGAGTTGGACCTGATAGTGAGCTACCAGGTCGGTTGCCGTGTTCCTCCCTTAAGTCAATGTGACCTGACCTGACTAGGTTGGGTGCATTGGCTTAAGCCGGTAGGAGACTTGGACCTGCCTCGCATGGGCCAGTAGGCCTTCTGCAGTGTTCCTTCGTTCTTATGTTCTTATGTTCTTAATGACGAGTGTCACCTCGAAGCTCTGCTACAGTTGTTTACATAGCTCTGTACAGGGCTTGATACGGCGTAAGCTGTTAGTATCCCTGTAAGCCAATAATAAGGAGATAGCTCTCCTCCCCACCACTAACAGTCTAGTTGTACGTTCATTACGGATTCTCCCAGTACATTGATTTTGGCTTTGACAGGAAAAGAACTGGATCTGTCACTAGTACTGTTGGTAGAAAGAGAGAGAGAGAGAGAGAGAGAGAGAGAGAGAGAGAGAGAGAGGAGAGAGAGAGAGAGAGAGAGAGAGAGAGAGAGAAGAGAGAGAGATTATACCAATACACAAAAGTGGTGACCCAACGGATGTAAATAATTAAAGGCCAATATCAAACTTGCCTTTACTTTCCAAAATCTTCGAGAGACTCATGCACAAAAGGTTATACTCCTTCATAACATCACAAAGCATCCTCACCCCTGCCAGTTAGACTTCAGGAGAAACAAAAACACAAATGACGCAGTAATAAAAATGCTAGACCTACTCTACATTGCATTGGAAAAAAATGAATACCCGCTTGGACTCTTTATCGACCTTAAGAAAACTTCTGATACAGTAGATCACATCATCCTACTCCTCAGGCTTGATCATTACTGCATTTATCAAGTCTTACCTTGCTAATAAAAAGCAATACGTCTCTGTCAAGGACACAACCTCAACAAGACCCCTGGACACTGGTGTACCACAGGGTAGCGTTCTTGGCCCCCTCTTTTTCCTTTTATACATCAACAATCTTCCAAGTGTATCTCAACAACTTACGCCTAGTCTCTTTGCTGACGACACAACTTTTATCATCTCCCACCCAAATCCAGCCTCACTCAAAACTATTGTTAACGAAGAACCCGCAAAAATAGCAACCTGGTTAACCGTCTATAAACTTAAACTTAATATAGACAAAACTTTTTACATTATGTTAGGGAGTATAGGAAGTGAGGTCAAACTAAACAACACTCTTATTTCTAAACATAATGAGGGAAAATTCCTGGATCTGCACCTTGATAGCAACCTGAAATTCAACACTCATATCCAACACATAACAAAAAAATTTTTTAAAACAGTTGTCATCCTCTCAAAGATACGTTACTATGTACCACAAACAGCACTACTTACACTGTACTGTTCATTGATCTACCCATACCTCACCTATGCTATTTGTGCTTGGAGTTCCACAACGAAAAACCACCTAAAATCAATAACAACACAAAAAGCCGCAGTGCGAATGATCACACAATCCACTGCTAGACAACACCCTTCCCCCACTCTTCGAAGATTTAAACTTACTCACTATACAAAACATTCACTCGTACTATTGTCAAACCTACATTTACAAAACAATCAATTCTAATATAAATCCCGACCTAAAACGCTTGACAGTTGCAAGAGGACTCAGACACAACATTGGACACAAAAGCCTCTATGACATTCCCCGTGTCAGGCTAAATCTTTTCAAAAACTTAGTGTACATAAAAGGGCCCAAAATCTGGAACTCTCTGCCAGAAATCTCCAGAAGCACTGACTTTGCTAACATTTTTAAACTACAGTTAAAAAAACCTTATCTCCTTAACCTCTCCCAGCCCATCATAAATACATATGTAAAAACTATACATGCATTTGCTCAATATCATGAACATAGGTAAAACTTTCTCATCAGTATAATTAATATATTACTTACTCTCAATATCTGTATTCATCTCAGATGTTAATCACTCCATTGTATCCGCCTAAGGTTAATAATCAAAACTGTGCGTCTTCTCTACAAGACTTATTAAAGCCATGTAGCATGACTACTAGAATACTCAGTTCTCTTGTATTCACTGTAACTCATCTAATGACCATATGTACTGTTATTGCCTTATTAATCATAAGTTCATTTTAAGTTTGCCCGAAATGCTCTGAATATAAAGGGGCTTTTGGCATGTACACCCATTATATTTCTTTGTACAAACATGTACTTTGACAAAATAAAATATTATTATTATTATTATTATTATTATTATTATTATTATTATTATTATTATTATTATTATTATTATTATTATTATTAGAGGGAGGGAGGGTAATCATGCAACGCATGATTACGAATAGAGTAAATACCACTGAAAAAAAATCCAGAAAAGTTACACACGAGTACTTTCGTGTTTACACTTACATCTTCTGTGAAACTAGAAAGAATAAAGAATAGGGTTTTCTAGGCTGTGACGTAGTTTCTGAGTGAGATCCCAAGGAAACGTTCAGAGTTGTAGACTTAATTATTTTATACCTTTGAGATGCAACGAACTATATTTGGCCCAGACTGTGTTCAGACTGAACAAACTATTATAACACTGCATCTTACAATGTATCAGAAAATTACATCTAATAAACTACATCTGTTGAAATATAAAAAATATAAAAGTTCTGTTTAGTAACATAATGTACTGGAAGGTAAACAAAATGCAGATGTAGTTACAACAGATTTTGCAGAAGTCTTTGACAAGTGCAATCTTTATATAATAGCGCACAAAATGCACGCTAAAGACATGGAGATTTACCGTGTCCTCGGTGGAAGACAGTCTCATGCTGATTCCAGTATCGACTACAAAGGATGACACGGAGCTATAGTTTACATCTCTGTCTGATATGAGGGTGAGGAACAGGATGGGGGCAAGTACTGTGCCTTGTGCAGCAGAGCTTTTCACTGTGGCAGCCTCCAACTTAACTCTGTTTATTACTACTACTCTGTGTTCGATTGGTTAGATACAACTTTATAACCAATCGAACACAGAGGAGTAGTAGTAAACAGAGTTAAGTTGGAGGCTGCCACAGTGAAAAGCTCTGTTGCACAGGGCACAAGTATTTGCCCCCATCCTGTTCTTCCCCCTCATATCAGACAGAGATGTAAACCATAGCTCCGTGTCATCCTTTGCAGACGATACTAGAATCTACATGAGACTGTCTTTCACTGAGGACACGGTAAATCTCCAAGCACATATAAACCAAGTTTTCCAATGGGCAACGGAAAACTAGAGGAACTAATAGCTAGAACTGAGTATACTACAGACTCTAATCACACAGTAGAATGGAAAAGTAATGTGAAGGACTTGAGAGTGTTAATGTCAGAGGATCTAGCCTTCAAGGATCACAACATTGTCACTATCACATCTACGAGGAAAATGATAAGGGGTATAATGAGAATCTTCAAAACAAGGGATGCCAAGCCAATGAAGATCCCTTTTAAATGACTTGTTCTCTCTAGGCTGGAATACTGCTGTACACTTCTGTACAAGGTATGTGAAATCGCAGATCTAGAGAACGTACAGAGAACCTTTACTGCATATATAAGTTCTGTCAGACACCTTAACTACTGGGAATGCTTGGAGTCACTTGAGTTGTACTCACTGGAGCGCAGGCGAGAGAGAGAGATACATCATAATCTACGCTTGGAAAATCCTACGAAAATCCCTACGAAAGCAAAAGACTGGACAGACTGTGCAATCTATCCCCAATGAAAAGTAGGGGCGCCGTTAGTGCACTAAGAAGAAACAATAAGTATCGGGGGACCAAGACTGTTCAACAGCCTCCCACCAGCAATAAGGGGAATTACTAATAAACCTTTGGCTGCCTTCAAGAGGGAGCTGGACAGTACCCGATCAGCCAGGATGTTGTTCATATGTTACACTACGTGCGGCCAGAGTAACAGCCTGGTTGGTCAGGCCATGATCCAGCAGGAGGTCTGGCCAAGAAGTGGGCCGCGGGGGCGTTGATTCCCGGAACACCCTCCAGGTAGATAAACAAGTTTAAAACGTGTAGTTATCTAGTGAAGACAAGTTGGATATTATGGGTTAGATCGCGCAGCAAGGTTAGGTTAGGTTAGGTTTGTCAGGAAACAGGACAAGCGTTTCTTGACGCGGGTCTTAGTTATATGATGACCCGCAGCTGGAGCTTTTGATCATCTGACCGAGGCTTTCCGCTGGCTTACTGGTCAACCCCTTTCAGAAATATAGTTATAATTAAAATTATTATTATAACCTCTTATTTTTTTGGTTGTGTGTGTGCGTGCGTGCGTGCGTGTGTGTGCGCGTGCGTGTGTGTGTTGTGTGTGGTGGGGTGTGTGCGTGTGTGTGTGTGTGCGTGTGTGTGTGGGATGTGTGCGTGTATGTGTGTGTGCGTGTGTGCGTGTGTGCGTGGTGTGTGTGTGCGTGTGTGTGTGTGTGTGTGTGTGTGTGTGTGTGTGTGTGTGTGTGTGTGTGGGGTGTGTGTGTGTGTGCGTGTGTGTGTGTTGTGTGCGTGTGTGTGTGGTATGTGTGCGTGTATGTGTGTGTGTGTGCGTGTGTGCGTGTGTGCGTGTGTGTGTGTGTGTGTGTGTGTGTGTGTGTGTGTGTGGTGTGTGTGTGGTGTGTGTGTGTGTGTGTGTGCAGCGAAGGTGGTCAAGGTGGCTTCACACCTCGTAAGGTGATATTGTAAGTGAACAAACTTGAATCAGAGTCACTCCAGTATATTCCAGGCATAAATTATGATATATATTTCTTGCCTGCGCTCCAGACACTGCACCCCTCAAGGGAGGTTCCTTGATGCTGGTGAGGGGCTCTTGATCCAGGGAATTGGATCTGTGCTCCAATTCCCTGAAGCCTGAATGCCTTCCACCCCCTACAGGTGCTGTATAATCCCTACGGGTTTTAGCGCTCCCCTGTGATTATAATAATAATAATAATAATAATAATGCAGACACTGCAACTTGAGGGAGAGAAAATGGTGTAAAATGTCGACACGATGGTAAAAAGTGATTTAAATTCAGTACAGTAAGTTAACATTATACTGTATTTGTCTTACCACAGCTTGGGGTAGTAAGATGTCACCAACAGTTAGTGTTTGAATTCATTCGGGTAATAAAATATCTCTGAACATCTGACTTCATTCGGGTTATGAACATTTTCCAGATCTGCAGTTCCTCTTCTCTTAAAATATTGAGAGTCAGTGTAGTATAGTGTTCGATTAAGAGAAAACAAATGATCTTCAGTATCAACATACCTTGGCAGCTCTCGTTTGGAAAGCTGTCATCGAGACTGCCATTGTCTTGATCCAGCGCTGTGCCACCCCACGTGGGTTGAACGCTTTGTAAGGGGGGATGTAATTTTCTTTGCTGTTGTGAGAGCAATATTGTGTGTGTGTGTGTGTGTGTGTGTGTGTATGTATGTATGTATGTGTACTCACCTAGTTGAGGTTGCAGGGGTCGAGTCCTAGCTCCTGGCCTCCTCTGTGTGTGTGTGTGTGTGTGTGTGTGTGTGTGTGTGTGTGTGTGTGTGTGTGTGTGTGTGTGTGTGTGTGTATTCCTTGATGATAAGATCTGACGTAGTCACCCGTAGGTCGCTTGTGTTACTTTTCCACTCTACTGAGCTTGGAAGACCGGAGGGAAAGAGCGAGAGTGGATGTATGGAAGGTGGGTGATGGGAGGGAGGTAGGTAGGATGGAACGAGGATGATGGAGGGAGGATGGAAGGAGGATGATGTAAGGTAATACAGTAAAGACAGTTCTTTTTTTTTTATTCACATCATAACGCGCAGTGTTACCACTTACCCAGCACTTAAATACTTCCATTAGGTACTGGAGTGTCATACACGAGACTGGAGTGTTCTCTAACACAGAATACAACACTGTAGCACGACTGGAGCTTTCTAACACATTTTTTCCACACATGCGACTCACAACAGATAAGTTATCTAGTTTTACTGCAAGGTGAGCAGCGGCAGCAGTGGCGGAAGAAAACTTGCCCAAATGCACAAATAACCCGCTGGTAGGAGACTGTCTCCTAAGTGTGGGTTATACGTGCTTTGTTCCAATCACTGTATTATACCTTTGTCTTTTCGCGCAAGTGTTTCTCCACGCCTAGAAATCGATCCCAGGTCCCCGCGATTATGAGTTGAAGGCTCATCATTGAGGTTGGAGGCGCCCCTGAGAGAGTGCCTCGGTGTGTGTCCCTGAGAGAGTGCCTCGGTGTGTGTGTCCCTGAGAGAGTGCCTCGGTGTGTGTCCCTGAGAGAGTGCCTCGGTGTGTGTGTCCCTGAGAGAGTGCCTCGGTGTGTGTCCCTGAGAGAGTGCCTCGGTGTGTGTGTCCCTGAGAGAGTGCCTCGGTGTGTGTCCCTGAGAGAGTGCCTCGGTGTGTGTGTCCCTGAGAGAGTGCCTCGGTGTGTGTGTCCCTGAGAGAGTGCCTCGGTGTGTGTCCCTGAGAGAGTGCCTCGGTGTGTGTCCCTGAGAGAGTGCCTCGGTGTGTGTCCCTGAGAGAGTGCCTCGGTGTGTGTGTCCCTGAGAGAGTGCCTCGGTGTGTGTCCCTGAGAGAGTGCCTCGGTGTGTGTGTCCCTGAGAGAGTGCCTCGGTGTGTGTCCCTGAGAGAGTGCCTCGGTGTGTGTGTCCCTGAGAGAGTGCCTCGGTGTGTGTGTCCCTGAGAGAGTGCCTCGGTGTGTGTGTCCCTGAGAGAGTGCCTCGGTGTGTGTCCCTGAGAGAGTGCCTCGGTGTGTGTGTCCCTGAGAGAGTGCCTCGGTGTGTGTCCCTGAGAGAGTGCCTCGGTGTGTGTGTCCCTGAGAGAGTGCCTCGGTGTGTGTGTCCCTGAGAGAGTGCCTCGGTGTGTGTGTCCCTGAGAGAGTGCCTCGGTGTGTGTGTCCCTGAGAGAGTGCCTCGGTGTGTGTGTCCCTGAGAGAGTGCCTCGGTGTGTGTGTCCCTGAGAGAGTGCCTCGGTGTGTGTCCCTGAGAGAGTGCCTCGGTGTGTGTCCCTGAGAGAGTGCCTCGGTGTGTGTGTCCCTGAGAGAGTGCCTCGTGTGTGTGTCCCTGAGAGAGTGCCTCGGTGTGTGTGTCCCTGAGAGAGTGCCTCGGTGTGTGTGTCCCTGAGAGAGTGCCTCGGTGTGTGTGTCCCTGAGAGAGTGCCTCGGTGTGTGTGTCCCTGAGAGAGTGCCTCGGTGTGTGTGTCCCTGAGAGAGTGCCTCGGTGTGTGTGTCCCTGAGAGAGTGCCTCGGTGTGTGTGTCCCTGAGAGAGTGCCTCGGTGTGTGTGTCCCTGAGAGAGTGCCTCGGTGTGTGTGTCCCTGAGAGAGTGCCTCGGTGTGTGTGTCCCTGAGAGAGTGCCTCGGTGTGTGTCCCTGAGAGAGTGCCTCGGTGTGTGTGTCCCTGAGAGAGTGCCTCGGTGTGTGTGTCCCTGAGAGAGTGCCTCGGTGTGTGTGTCCCTGAGAGAGTGCCTCGGTGTGTGTCCGGGTGTTGGTAAGTTTTTTTTTTTTTTTAGAAAAATTGAGCACATTAGCAGAATGGTGCTATCCTATTGTGTATGGTGTGTGCACAATCTGAAGAAAAGTTAGATGGGGTGTTAAGGAGGTGAGGGTGTGAGTGAGGTGGGGATGTGAGGGAGGTGGGGTATGAGGGAGGTGGGGGTATGAGGGAGGTGTGGGTGTGAGGGAGGTGGGGGTGTGAGGGAGGTGGGGGTGTGAGGGAGGTGGGGGTGTGAGGGAGGTGGGGTATGAGGAGGTGGGGGTATGAGGGAGGTGTGGGGTGTGAGGGAGGTGGGGTATGAGGGAGGTGGGGGTATGAGGGAGGTGGGGGTATGAGGGAGGTGGGGGTGTGAGGGAGGTGGGGGTGTGAGGGAGGTGGGTGTGTGAGGGAGGTGGGGGTGAGGAAGAGAGGTGAGGTAGTAAGGGAAGCCATACATGGTGAAAAAGTATCCAAGTGCTCCAGACACGTTACTGAAGCCTCCCTTGTCTCTCTTACTCTCCCTCCTTCTTCCCTCGCTCTCCCTCCCTCATCCTCTCTCACTCTTCCCCCTCTCACTCCCTCATTCTCCCTCTCTCACTCAACTTGATCTGAACAGCACAGACTGAGACGAATCTTACAAGGAGGACTATATGCAGTAAAAGAGAAACAGGGAGACTGTAAGAAAGAGAGTGAGACAGAGAAAGGAGAGGACAGCTGCTGACATCAGGTCAGGTAACCAATGAGACCAGGAGTTCAGATCGAGTAATCCAGCTGGTTAACAAATCCAGTTGAATGAAATAAAAATATATTACATCATTGCTCGGTGTATATTTCAAAAAGGGGATGAAATATCAGCATATGCATAAAAAAAAAGTTTGGATATTATTGCCTTGACTGAATTCCGCTCTAATCCAAACAACCGTTTGAGAGCAGAAACAGTTTTAGTCGGCTACAACATTTTCAACGTAGTTTGCACTCGTAAATAAAGGTGACACTGTACGTTAATAATGAACCTAAAGGCGACTGAAATCCCTGAAAATCACGATGAAGAAGCCAGTGACTCTGTGAATATTGACTTCCATCGTGAAGACAAATTTTGTTGATAGAAATACCGACAAGTTGATTAAGACTCTTGCGTATCTTTACTCTTGAAACGTCTCGCCTACACGGCAGGCTTCTTCAGTCAAATACAGAGACAGTAGATGTAGTAGTGAAATGAAGATGATGTTATCAGTCTATTAACCTTGAAGAAATAGTATTTGGGGTGGTTAGTCCCTCGGCCTGGAGAAGATTTCAGCTCCATGGTCAGGCTGAGGGACTGACCACCTCAAATACTATTTCTCCAAGGATGATGGACTGATGATATCATCTTCATTTCACTACCACACCTGCTGTCTCTATATTTAACTGAAGAAGGCCTGCCGTGTAGGCGAAACATTTCAACAATAAAGATACCCAACTGTTGCACATGTCTTAATCATCAAGAAAATCTGCACTCGGTGTTGTGTACCGTTTCCACAGGTAAAGTTGGGAACGCAACGCCCTCTTTTGTGACGGTTTGTTATCAATAAATTATAACGAAGGAGTAATAATATTTACTGACTTTAATGCAAGCAACTATAGATGTATCACTAACGATTAAACAAGTAGATGGATAGATGTCTCCATATTACAGAATGGACATAAATTCGTTAGAAAACATCCAGCGTATAATGACCAAGTTAATTCATGGCATTAGAAATCTTCTTTATGAAGAAAGATTGAAGACTCTTAAATTACATTCACTTGTTATGCAAGACAGGTATACAATACCGACAAGACGAAAGTTTGTAGATGAATGGTTCAGAGAACCGACATGTTGATAAATTAGACACATAAATTGCACATGTGTCTAATTTATCAACATGTCGGTTCTCTGAACCATTCATCTACAAACCTGTCAGACACTGCAACTTCTTGGGGTCTTAATACTTGGGAATTCTTCGCTTGCCTTATTCTTGGGCACGACCTACTTCCACATTGAACAAATGTGACACCACCTATGACTGCTGCACCTCTCCGGCCTACGATTTATAAGCTCCTTCTCCGCACGTATGCCTTATTCTATTCAAGATTGATGGACTGACCACATCGACTCAAGATTGAGGGACTGATTACCTCATTCTCCTCCTGTTCTTCAAGATTCTCCTTTTTATGGACTGATGAAGCCACTGTGTGGCGAAACGTTTCCTCAATAAAGATACCCAAGAGTTGCACATGTGTCTAATTTATCAAGATGAAAGTTAAGACACTTGTGCAACATCTGGTTATCTTTATTGTAGACGTTTCGCCATCCAGTGGCTTTATCAATACAGATTCTTGGACATGGTTGTAGAGAATCTCTACAACCACGGTGCTGTTAGGTAAGACACATATGCAACAGTTAGGTATCTTTATTATGAAACGTTTCGCCTACACAGTAGGCTTCTTCAGTCAA
Organism: Cherax quadricarinatus; assembly: GCF_026875155.1. NCBI lineage: Eukaryota > Metazoa > Arthropoda > Malacostraca > Decapoda > Parastacidae > Cherax > Cherax quadricarinatus. The sequence continues at coordinate 47,160,826 of NC_069413.1, read as the reverse complement.
GTACAGAAACGTTTCATAATAAAGATACCTAACTGTTGCATATGTGTCTTACCTAACAACCTGTCGGTATTTTATACCATTTTAATGTTCAACCACGGTGCTGTAAACACCACCTCCAAGGCTGAGGGACTGATTACCTCATCTTCTGTATATAGTTCTTCTGTTTTCTAATTATGTCCAAGAATCTGTATTGATAAAGCCACTGGATGGCAAAACGTCTACAATAAAGATAACTAGATGTTCATTCAAATGGTATAAAATACCGACAGGTTGTTAGGTAAGACTGAAGAAGCCTACTGTGTAGGCGAAACGTTTCGGAATAAAGTTGCCTAACTGTTGCCTATGTGTCTTACCTACCAAGACACATATGCAACAGTTAGGTATCTTTATTTCGAAACGTCTCGCCTACACAGTAGGCTTCTTCAGTCGAGTACAGAAAAGTTGATAGAAGCAGAAGATACTTGAAGACGATGTAATCAGTCCATCACCCTTGAAGTTTTGAGGTGGTCAGTCCCTCAGTCTGGAGAAGAGTATTGTCCCATAGTCTGAAACAATATGGAACTGAAGTGACAGGATGAGCCTATATACCGCCAGGAGGTGAGATGTAGGCCACTAGTAGAGGTAAGAACGTTGTCGTTGGAAGGTCAGGTCCCTCTCAGATCCAGCCATTCTCACTAGTAGAAGTTGATAAAGTTGATTTCAGGTCTGTACCATTTGAATGTTCACTCTGTCAGACACTGCAACACAAGGGTATCTTCGAGGAACCGCGGAATGCACATACATCACCAACTCTTTTAGTTCACTACACTTTCCCCTACACTTCATACGTGACTGCAGGAAACGTGCGACACGTATCCTCAGCAAGACAACACCAGTCAAGTTGAAGAAAAGCCTCCAAGTTACATCGTTTTACCGGTCAGCAACGTTGCCACTAATGTTTCAAAAATGTTTGACAGAAAACTGGCTAAAATATCTACCAGCTCTTCAACTACTATTAGGAACCTGATGCAAAAACTCAAGCATTATTCTGGCACAAGTGCAGGTATCTACACTATACCATGTGGGGGGTGTGACAAAGTATATGTAGGGGAAACAGTCAGATCTCTGGACATTAGGATCGCAGAACACAAAAATGCTTGCAGAAATGATGACCGCAAAAACGCATGTGTTCAACATAGGGACGATGTTGGACACCTCATGAAATTCAATGAAGCTAAATTAGTGATTAAAGAAGACGACTTAAGACGGAGAAAATGTATTGAAGCTGCGCTAATTACTGTCAGTAACACTATAAAGCAAAAATCCGGTAGTTACAGTATTTCAAAATTACTAATCAAGAGGATATTACCCATCGTGGGAACTGCTGTTACATGTTGTCAGCAGGTCCCTCTCTAGCCTTACCTCCTTAGTTCCACTACTACTACTACCACCTCTACCCACGCGTCACTTCACGTGACTCCTGCCACTATATATACGTGTTTTCTTAGTTTTCTCTGTATTAGGACTGAAGAAGTCACTCGTGGCGAAACGTTTCCTTTAACAAATGTCCTGAACTGTACATAAGTGTCTTTTTCCACATCTTGCCGGTATCACCAGACCATTTCCTCAAATCTACGACTTCAAGGGTGATGGACTGATTACATCGTCTTCACATCTCTACTGCTCCCGCCTACTTTCTGTACTCGACTGAAGAAGTCTACTGTGTAGGCGAAACGTTTCGGAATAAAGTTGCCTATGTGTCTTATCTACCAACAGTACCGACAAGTTGATGAATTAGACATATGTGACACATTTGCATAATTCGTCAGATGTATAACGTGTTGATTTCCATCAAGAATTTGACAAGGTGTCTCATCGAAGATTGCTGACTGAAATAAAGGTGCATGGTATGGATGACAGAAGACTTCATGCCATGATTGATGACTGGTTCACCACTGACAGGGACAAGTGTTTGTCTGGTTAAAAGTTAAAAACACAGTACCTCAAGGCTCGGTTCTTGCTGCAATTCTTTTCACAAATTACAAGTGAGCATGAAATTGGGCCAAAACTAAAGCAGCAAAATTGGCTTACGACACAAAATTGAAGAAAAAATGCAGCCTCAGTTAGCTGAGCATTCAGAGTGACTTGGGTAAGTCACCATTTCATCACTGTTAATGTCTGTATTAGATTAAGACACATGTGGGCGAAGAGTATCTCGCCCACATGTGTCTTGTTCATCAATTTGTCGATATTATATTGCTTTGATGTGATTAATGGTGATGTATGG
>NC_069413.1:47123560-47153560 GCF_026875155.1 Cherax quadricarinatus | reverse complement strand
CAGAACACATCTATCTGAACTAGAGACGTCAGGTCTGGATCTGAATAAAGTGTCTGCATATACTGCTAACAGTGCAAGTGTAAACTATGGAAAACAAAACAGTGTTTATCAAAAACTTAAAATGGCTTTTAAAAACGTTACTGCTGCAAACTGTCTAACTCATATTTTGCATAATACCTGGAGTTTACCTGCTACAGCAAAACTGGAAAATGATGTTGAAAATATTGTGTTCAAAGTATATAACCATTAGTGGAAGCTGATAGTTGCAGTTTGTTGCGGAATGTTGTAATTAGATGACTCTCTGTTTGCTAGCTATTGACAGAATACTTAAGTGCTGGGAAGTCCTAAAAAGTTATTTTCAGAGCTTGGGTGAGGAAGAGTGGCCAAAGTACTATGGAAATGCTTTGGAGATGAATCGTCAGAGATCTATTTCTTTTTCCTCAGTCACACTCTTAAATTGTTCTGACATTATTGAAACACTAGAAGCCAAGACGTTCAGCATAATTTCGGTATTTAAGTTAATGACTGAACTGAAAATCAAACTTGGGACAAAAGTAGTATACACCAGCTTGGCCAGGTGTCTGAGAAATGTGAAACAGACTTCATTGTTTCCTATGAAAGAACCATAAAATACTCAAGTAACAGGTATGACTTGTCTGAAAGCAGCTTTCATAACAGTGTCAAAATTGAGCCCAACAAGTGCCATACCTTTTAAAGAAGTTTGTGAAGCAGTCAAGATACTGACCACTACCCCGCCTTNTCCCCTTCCCCTACAGATTTATATGCTCTCCACATCATTCTACTTTGTTCCATTCCCTCTAAATAATCAAACCACGTCAGCAACCTCTCTTTATCCCTCTGACCAATTCTTTTAGTAGCTCTACACCTTCTCTTAATTTCCACACTACGAATTCTATGCATAATATTTACACCACACATTGCCCTTAGACACGACATCTCCACTGCCTCCAGCCGCCTCCTCGCTGCAACATTTACAACCCATGCTTCACACTATACTCTCGTACATTGCCTTCTTTGCCTCCATGGATAACGTTTTTTGTCTCCACAGATTCCTCAACAAACCACTCACCTTTTTTCTTTCATCAATTCTATGGTTAACCTCACATTTCATAAACTCGTCTGCTGACAAGTCAACTCCCATACATCTGAATACATTCACTTCTTCCATACTCCCTCCCTCCAATGTGGTACCCAGTTTTTTTTATCTAAATCGTTTGATACTCATCACCTTACTCTTATCTATGTTCGCTTTCAACTTTTTACCTTTACGCACACTCCCAAACTCGTTCACTATTCTTTGCAACTTTTCTTTAGTATTCCCCAAAAGCACAGTATCATCAGCAAAACGTAACTGTGTCGACTCCCATTTTGTATTTGATTCCCCATAATTTAATCACATCCCTCTCCCCAACACCATAACATTTATTTTTACAACCCCATCTATAAAATGTTAAATAACCATGGTGACATTACACTTCCTTGTCTAAGATTTACTTTTACTGGAAAGTAATCTCCCTCTCTCCTACACACCCTAACCTGTGGCTCACTGCCATCATAAAAGCTCTTTACAGCATTTAGGAACTTACTACCTATTAAATACACTTGCAACATCTGCCACATTGCTCCCCTACCCACTCTATCATATGCCTTTTCTAAATCCATAAATGCAATGAAAATTTCCCTACCTTTATCTAAATACTGTTCACATATATGCTTCAATGTAAACACTTGATCTACACATCCCCTACCCATTCTAAAGCCTCCTTGCTCATCTGCAATCCTGCTCTCTGTCTTACCTCTAATTCTTTCAATAATAACCCTACCATACACTTTACCTGGCATTCTCAGTAAACTTATTCTCCTATAATTTTTACAGTCTCTCTTGTCCACCTTCCCTTTATATAAAGGAACTATACACACTCTCCGCTAATCCCTAGATACCTTCCCCTCTTTCATACATTTATTAACAAAAATACCAAGTACTCCAACACTATATAGCCCCCTTGCTTTTAACATTTCTGTCATAACCCCGTCAGCTCCAGCTGCTTTACCCCCTTTCATTCTACGTAATGCCTCACGCACCTCCCCCACACTCATCTTTCTCTTCTTCACTCCTAAAAGATGGTATACCTCCCTGGCCAGTGCATGAAATTACTGCCTTCCTGTCTTCATCGACATTTAAAAGTTCCTCAAAATATTCCCACCATCTACCCAATACCTCCAGCTCCCCATCTACTCTGTTTTTAACTGACAAATCCATTCGATCCCTAGGCTTTCTTAACCTTTATCTCACTCTAATTTTTTTTCTTATTCTCAGCAAAATTTCTTAACAGTGCCTCTTCCACTTTATCATTGGCTCTCCTTTTGCACTCTCTCACCATTCTGTTCACCTTTCTTTTACTTTCCATATGCTCTGCCCTTCTTACGTCATTTCTGCTTTGTGAAAAACTCTCATAAGCTGCCTTTTTATCTTTTATTGCACCCTTTACCTCATCATTCTACCCATCACTCCTCTTTCCTCCTGCCCCAACCCTTCTATAACCACAAACTTCTGTCCCACATTCTAATACTGCATTTTTAAAACTATCCCATCCCTCTTCAACCCCTCCACTACCCATACGCACTAGCCCACCTTTCTGCCAATAGTTACTTATATCTCACCTTAACTTCCTTCTCCCTTAGTTTATAAACTTTCGCCTCTCTCTTACTTACTATTGCCATTTTCTTTTTGTCCCATCTACCTCTTACTCTAACTGTAGCTACAACTAAATAATGATCCGATATATCCGTTGCCCCTCTATAAACATGTACATTCTGAAGCCTACCCATCAACCTTTTATCCACCAATACATAATCTAACAAACTACTTTCTGCCCATATATTCTTGTATTTATTTACCTCTTTTTCCTAAAATAAGTATTACTTATTACCAAACTTCTTTCTACACGTAGTACAAATAAAGGCTCCCCATTTTCATTTACTCCTGGCACCCCAAATGTACCTACTACTCCCTCCACAACATTTTTACCGATTTTAGCATTGAGTACTCTCTCAAGTACTCTCTCACTTGGTTCAAAGTTCCCCATGCACTCACTCAACATTTCCCAAAATCTTTCTCACTCCTCTATACTCCTCTCTTCTCCAGGTGCATAAACACTTACTATAACCCACTTTTCACTCCACCTTATTTTATTCCACAAATCCTTGAATTTGTACATTTATGGTGGTGGCAAGAGGCAGCACTGGTGGTAGTTGTGGCAAGAGGCAGCACTGGTGGTGGTGGTGGCAAGAAGCAGCACTGGTGGTGGTGGCAAGAGGCAGTACTGGTGGTGGTGCCAAGAGCCACACTGATGTGGTGTGGCAGAAGCACACTGGTGGGGGGCAAGAGCATACTGGTGGTGGTTGTGCAAAGGCACACTGATGGGTGGGGCAAGGCAGCACTGTGGTGGTGTGGCGCAAGAGGTAGACTGGTGGTGGTGCAAGAGCACACTGGTGGTGGTGCAAGAGGCAGCTCTGTGGTGGTGTGCAAGAAGCACGTGTGGGGGCGGCAAGAGCTACTGTGGTGGTGGCACGAGCCAGCCTGATGGTGTGGTGGCAAGAAATCCTGTGGTGGTGGCAAGAGCAGTACTGGTGGGTTGTGGCAAGAGGCAGCACTGGTGGTGGTGGTGGCAAGAGGCAGCACTGGTGGTGGTGGTGGCGGCAAGAGGCAGTACTGGTGGTGGTGGCAAGAGGCAGCACTGGTGGTGGCAAGAGGCAGCACTGGTGGTGGTGGCAAGAGCCAGCACTGATGGTGGTGGTGGCAAGAAGCAGCACTGGTGGTGGTGGCAAGAGGCAGTACTGGTGGTGGTTGTGGCAAGAGGCAGCACTGATGGTGGTGGTGGCAAGAGGCAGCACTGGTGGTGGTGGTGGCGCAAGAGGTAGCACTGGTGGTGGTGGCAAGAGGCAGCACTGGTGGTGGTGGCAAGAGGCAGCACTGGTGGTGGTGGTGGCAAGAGGCAGCACTGGTGGTGGTGGTGGCGGCAAGAGGCAGTACTGGTGGTGGTGGCAAGAGGCAGCACTGGTGGTGGTGGTGGCAGGAGGCAGCACTGGTGGTGGTGGTGGCGGCAAGAGGCAGCATTGGTGGTGGTGGTGGCGGCAAGAGGCAGCATTGGTGGTGGTGATGGCAAGAGGCAGCACCGGTGGTGGTGGTGGTGGCAAGAGGCAGCACTGGTGGTGGTGGTGGCAGGAGGCAGCACTGGTGATGGTGGTGGCAAGAGGCAGCACTGGTGGTGGAAGTGGCAAGAGGCAGCACCGGTGGTGGTGGTGGCAGGTATATAGAGGTAGGCTATGTTGCGGACATGCCTGAGTCCCGCTGAGAACCGGTTGAAGTCTGACACCAGGCATTGTGATTGTGCACCTCCCGTGTCCTTCCTCCAGTCTAAAGACTTCCCTCCCGCCCTCCCTTCCCTCCCTTTACCCCTTTAATTCCCCATCTGTACTCCGCCCCTTCGTTCCTCCCCACCCACATCAACCATTCCCCATCCTCCCTCACTCGCCCACAACTCTCACTACTTTCAAAAGACTCGGTGATCTATCCTGTGTGATGGAATAAGACAGGATAACATAGCTTATGTTCTCAATGTGTAATTTTAGTGTCATAACGCAAGTATTACGACTATCGGTCAAGCTTAATTACTTTATCACTAGTTGCTAATTACTTACGCACTTTAATAGGGTTCAAATTCAATTTTTTCTTTTATTCGCCGGTATTCTCCCGGCCCGGGTCTTTTCCAATAGTGGTGACCCGGCCTTGGCTCCCAATCGGGGGAGTGTCTCGAGACCTAAGTCTCCCATGGGAGGAGGTACAAGTACCCCCTCATCTTTGGGACCAAGTGTCCCCAGGCTTATTTTCCACTATTCTTCATTTTCTGTCTCTAAACCATCCTTTTCCTTACCCTCTCCTCGAGAGACCAAATACAACGCATTTTAATAACATATGATACAGATTAGGTAAGTAAATTATAGATAAACTAAAATGCTAAACATCGTACTGTAGTGTTTATATATAAAATATATTGGGGGTGAGTTAATGGGGGCAGGTTAAAGGAGAAATTGAATACTTCTTTACAAGTAGTCTGTTTACTGTCTGCAAGAACACGATGATACATCGTCTCAGTACAAGATTGACTCACGAAATAGAAATGACAAGATTATAAACAAACCATACCATGGGCGGGGATAGAACCCGCTATCAGAGTTGTAAAACTCCAGACCGACGCGTTAGCCACTGGACCAGCTGACTACAATCAATCAATGTATTTATATATATATATATATATATATATATATATATATATATATTTATATATATATATAATATAATATATGGAAAAGGGTAAGGTACCTAGGGATTGGCAGAGAGCGTTCATAGTTGTTAGGTAAGACGCATATGCAACAGTTAGGTATCTTTATTTCGAAACGTTTCTCCTACAGAGCAGTCTTCTTCAGTCGAGTAGAGAAAAGTTGATAGAAGAGAAATGAAGACGATGTAATCAGTCCATCACCCTTGAAGTTTTAAGGTGGTCAGTCGCTTAGTCTGAAGAAGAATATTGTTCCATAGTCTGAAACAATATGGAGTTGAAGGGACAGGATGGAGCCTTATATACCACCAGGAGGTAGGTGTGTGTGTGTGTGTGTGTGTGTGTGTGTGTGTGTGTGTGTGTGTGTGAAATACAGTAATTAATGTATTTTCTCTCTTGCAGGAGGTGTTTCTTGTATCAGTGACAACAACTGGCATGTTCCAGTGTCAGGCATGAGGTGGTGAGAGCGTCACCAGGTGCCAGGTTTATGTGATGTAGGTGAGTACCACCTACAGTGTACCCTAGAGAGTTTCCTATGGCTCGTGTAGTGTAAGTGCATCATCTACCCACAGGGCAGAGTGCTTCATCTATCCTCAGGGTAGAGTGCTTCACCTGCCCAGGGGGCAGTGTGTTTCACCTACCCACTGGGTAGAGTGCTTCACCTGCCCAGGGGGCAGTGTGTTTCACCTACCCACTGGGTAGAGTGCTTCACCTGCCCAGGGGGCAGTGTGTTTCACCTACCTACTGGGTGGAGTGCTTCACCTGCCCATGGGGCGGAGTGTTTCACCTACCCTCAAGGTAGAGTGCTTCACCTGCCCAGGGGGCGGAGTGTTTCACCTACCCTCAAGGTAGAGTGCTTCACCTGCCCAGGGGGCAGAGTGTTTCACCTACCCACAGGGTTGATTGCTTCACCTGCCCAGGGGGCGGAGTGCTTCACCTACCCACAGGGTTGATTGCTTCACCTGCCCAGGGGGCGGAGTGCTTCACCTACCCACAGGGTAGAGTAGTGCACCTCTGAGTCCATTTTTTTCCGTTTAAATTTGCTGCGACTTACGGTCAAATATCTGAAATAAATTTGTTGTGACTCATGGCCAATGGACTAGAATAAATTTGCTTCAATGAAATGAAATAATTTTTTTGTGAGTTATGTCTAGTGACCTGGAATAAATTTACTGTGACCTGTGGTTAATGATCTGGAATATGGATTTGGAATGTGAATAATGAATTACAATAGTCTTGTGTTCTGCAGCTTGAGAGTGAATGTTGTAATGATGATTTCTGCAGCATGAGAGTGAATCTTGTAATGATGATTTCTGCAGCATGAGAGTGAATCTTGTAATGATGATTTCTGCAGCATGAGAGTGAATGTTGTGATGATTTCTGCAGCATGAGAGTGAATCTTGTGATGATTTCTGCAGCATGAGAGTGAATCTTGTGATGATTTCTGCAGCATGAGAGTGAATCTAGTGATGACTTCTGCACAATGAGAGTGAATGTTGTGATGAAGAATTCTGTACCATGAGAGTGAATCTTGTGATGGTGAATTCTGTACCATGAGAGTGAATATTGTGATGGTGAATTCTGTACCATGAGAGAGCATGACTCATGAAAGCAATGTGACACACCTGGCAGTATTAAGTTAGTGTAAGTGTGAGAAACTGGTTATATTTAAAGTGCTGAGTAAACAAATGGTTGTCGTGTTTTGTAAATAAACAACTCAGTGTAAAGGACGGACAGGGACTCGAACCGTGGTTCTGCCATGTAGCAAGCTCATTGCTGTACCACTGAGCCATGAAGTTTACGATAAGGAGATATTTACAGACAACACTTCTTTGTTGTTTGTAAATTCTTTCTTTTGTAAGCTTCGTGGTACAGCTCTGGGCGAACTACTTGTACAAAAGGGTACCCTACCAGATAAGTGGAAAATTGCAAGTGTGATACCCATTTACAAAGGGGAAAATAAGTTCTCGTCTACAAATTATTGACTCATCACCCTAGCATCAAATGTGAGAAAATTGATGGAATCAGTAATTCTGGGTGTATCTGGAAGCCACCTTGAAAAATATAGTTTAATTAAAGACTCTCAGCACGGTTTTGCAAATGGGCGTTCTTGACTTAAGAATTTACTAACATTCTCACTAAGGTTTTTGAGATAGTAGACCTTGATAAAGAATGCGACTCGGTAAATCCTTCCACTCAGAAGTTTTCTCTTTTGGGTTGAGTCGTGGTTGACCGATATGTAACAGTTTACATAAATGGGAAGAAATCAGAATGAGGTCGGTATTAGGACCCTTTGTAGTTACAATCTACATATGCAACATTGATGACGGAATAAATAGCGAAATAAGTAAGTTCACTGCGGACAAATGTAAGTTTGCCGATGACACTAAAATAGGCCATCTGATACTGGTGAGGACACTAGAAAGCTGCAGAATACCTGAATAAGTTGACATTGCTGTCGAGAAGTGGCAGATGCTTTTCATTGTTGACCAATTTAAGGTTCTCAGCCTAGGAAAAGAAAATAACAAGATACTTAGTCAAACTTAATGCAAGAAAGGATTTAGGAATTCTGGTTAGAAATTTAAAGTGAGGACAACAGTGCTAAAGTGTTCCCAATAAGCTAATAGAATTCTAGGTTTTATTGTGAAGTAGTGGAAATAACAGGAGTCTTAAGGTTATAGTTCAACTTTATATATCTTTGGTTACGTCGCTGATTACGTTGCTTAGTTCTGGTCTCCATATTAAAGAATGGATATAAATGGCCGGACATTATACAGAGAAGGATAATTATATTGAACCCCATATATCGAAAACCTTTCCTACGAAGACACTAAATGCACCGAAGGCATTGAATTTGCATTCTCTGAAAAGTCGTACAATAAGGGGAATGTGATTCAAGTCTGCAAATGGAGAACATCTGTAAATAAAGGGAATGTAAATAACATTCTGACGCTATCCAAAACAGGACTCGAAGCATTGTATTAAAGCAGGACAAATTTAGATTTAGAAAGGATATAGGGAAGTATTGGTTTTCCAGTAGAGTTGTAGATGAGTGTAACAAACTTCAGAATACCGCCATTGATGCGAAAATTTTGGGTAGCTTTAAATATAGGTTTGGCGGGTATATGAGTGAGTGTGAGTGTGAACTGGACCTCCCTAGCATATGCCAGTTGGTCTACTGCAGTACTCCGGTGATCTTATGATCTTATTGCAATTCTTAGAGTTTGAAATAACAATGTATTGTATAATTAGTGTAGAAAAAATGGTATACATAACAGAGTCAATGTGGGTTCTTGCAAAAGTTTAGTGTTTTAAACAAGCTCTGTAAGATGTACATCACCTTGCTGCTGCAATATCAACATTTTGGTGCTCAACTGCAATATACTGGTCCGTATTTTCAACACTGATCAAACAACACTTGTCATCTGACAGGAAGCAAAACTTGCTCTTACCTCTGAACGTCGGCCAACGCATAATTTAAATACTGATGCATTTATAAGCAAACTTTTCACGTAGACTTCAGCTGTATTAGTTGACTCATCTCAGACGTCACTGATGTCCGATGTAAGGATGTCAGCAGTAAACCTGAAGGAAATATAATTTTCTCTGTTTTATATCATATTTTTTATATAATAATTTATATGCCAGTGTTGTTTAAATAATATTTTACAATATTAATAAACACTAGGTAATTATAAACATTGAAATAATCTTATTTTTTAAGCGGATGCTCTGCAATTGCCAAATATTTTCACCTAGAAATAAGTATGATGGTTGGTTTAGAAAGACACGTAAGCAAACACTATGACATATTTATTAGAAAACGTTTCGGTCCTGAGACCTTGATCACTTCTAACATACAGAGGTAGAAAGACATTATATATATAGGCGGAGAGTGAGATGTGACGCACGTGACCTGAGGAATGTCATGTTGTGATGAGGACGGGTAGACGATGAAATCATGTGACTCCTGTGTTGTTGGGTTGGTGGTGCTTAAGTATCATGTATGCCAATGTTTTTGAAATTTTGTAGTTTCCAGTGTTGCGTTCTATAGTGTCGGTGACGGCGATTAGTGAGGCTTCTAGGCACCGTCGGCGTCTGAGGTCTGGTTCTGTGAGAACGAGTTGTGCCTCATTCCAGTTCATCAAATGCCCCGTGGAGTCTCTGTGGAGGACACAGGCGTACCTTACATCGTCTCTGTTAGAGGCATTTCGATGCTCATTCAGGCGGACTACAAGATCTCTACCTGTCTCGCCTACATATTTCTTGGGACAGAACCCACAGGGGATAGTGTAGACGCCTGCTGTAGAAGTTAGAGGTGTGGGCTGCGTTTCGTAGTGAGGTCTTTGATAGATGATGTGTTTATGGTGGAAACGTTGATGTTACTCATAGCAAGTGCCCGGCGAGTATTCGTGGCAACCTCACCACATGGGAGTACTATGAACTGCTTAGGGGGCTGTTCCATGGGCGGTTTGTTGAGGACAGCTTGTGCCTTGAGTCTGCAATCTCGGATGAAGAAAGATGGGAACTGAAGACGTGTAAAGCCTTGTGTTATGAAAGTACATTCTTCTTCTAGAAAACAAGGACTGGAGATGCGAAGAGCTCTCAAGAAGAAGCCAATGAGGACTCCTCTCTTAGTGCAAGTGTCTTGGTGTGAATAAAAGTGTATAAGATCGTTCTTGTTGTTAGGTTTTCTATACACTTTGAAGAGAAGTTTGTCACTGTCGGGAGATCTGCACAGGAGAACGTCGAGGAAAGGAAGTTTGCCATCGTTTTCGAGTTCAATTGTAAACTTTATTGATGGTTCAACTGCATTGATCTTGTTGAGAAGGGACTGGATATTGAGACGTCTCGGATAGAAAACCAATACATCATCAACGTATCTTAGCCAGGTAACGGTGTTGGGAATGAGGGTGCTGAATTTCTGTCTCTAGGTTTTCCATGAAGATGTTGGCAAGCACAGCACTGAGCGGGCTGCCCATTGCCATCCCAAAGCACTGTTTGTAACAGTTGTCCTGATACTTGAAGTTGAAATTAACACAAAGATCCACTAGATTGATGAAATCTAGAAGAGGTAAAGGGAGGTCGTGGTTTTCAGTGAGCCTCTGTCTCAGAATGTTGATTGCAGCGTCAGTAGGAACGTTGGTAAAGAGGGCTGTGACATCGAAGGAAGCCATGCTTTTGTTTTTAACATTCAGGTTGGAAATTCGGGAGAGAAGGTCACCTGAGTGTTTGAGGTGGGCATGACTGATGTTGCCCAGAAGCGCTGAAAGGTATTTGGCAAGGTGGCCGGCTAGTCTGTGTGGTGCACTCCCTATGCCCGAAGTGATAGGCCGTAGTGGGATGCCAGGTTTGTGTGTCATAGGAAGGCCATACAGGCGTGCTGGTTTCGGTTGACCTGGTAAAAGTTTAAGTAGTTTTTTGCCTTGTTCTGATTTTCGTAAGATGCTACGAGCTCAGATCCGTGCTTCACTTCCTACTCCTGACAGAAGAACTGCAGAATATATACTCAGCCAAATTACCACTGCCAACATCCAACAGAAATTGAAGCTATCACGAAAACAAGACCTGTGCTCCCACAGCAAATGGAGCGAAATAGGACGACCAGAAATCATAACTAACTTATCTTCCTATACACTAACCGTCACCGAGACAGAAGCCCTCAGCCCAGGGCTCAAGTTTACTACCGGCATCAACAAGAAACATAATCTGGTGGATATGGTAACCAAGAACCAACTTTTGGAGACTCCGAGTTTCAAAAGGGCTTTGTTCAAGGAATTATCACTGCTGCAGCTACTGAGCCTTCAAGACCGGTCATTTCCAGAAGATACATCCAAGCACTCAGGAACTTGGCCAACAACGATGATATCGTCATTACAACCGCTGACAAAGGAGGTGGTGTGGTATTACTCAACACTGTCGACTACAACAATAAAGTTTTAAATCTTCTCAATGATGCCAACACATACCAGCCTGTATCAGAATCAGTGCTACTTCAAAGTACCCAGACTTTTCTTCAAAAGGCTCGTAGCATCTTACGAAAATCAGAACAAGGCAAAAAACTACTTAAACTTTTACCAGGTCAACCGAAACCAACACGCCTGTATGGCCTTCCTATGACACACAAACCTGGCATCCCACTACGGCCTATCACTTCGGGCATAGGGAGTGCACCACACAGACTAGCCGGCCACCTTGCCAAATACCTTTCAGCGCTTCTGGGCACCATCAGTCATGCCCACCTCAAACACTCAGGTGACCTTCTCTCCCGAATTTCCAACCTGAATGTTAAAAACAAAAGCATGGCTTCTTTCGATGTCACAGCCCTCTTTACCAACGTTCCTTCTGACGCTGCAATCAACATTCTGAGACAGAGGCTCACTGAAAACCACGACCTCACTTTACCTCTTCTAGATTTCATCAATCTAGTGGATCTTTGTGTTAATTTCAACTTCTTCAAGTATCAGGACAACTGTTACAAACAGTGCTTTGGGATGGCAATGGGCAGCCCGCTCAGTGCTGTGCTTGCCAACCTCTTCATGGAAAACCTAGAGACAGAGAAATTCAGCACCCTCATTCCCAACACCGTTACCTGGCTAAGATACGTTGATGATATATTGGTTTTCTATCCGAGACGTCTCAATATCCAGGCCCTTCTCAACAAGATCAATGCAGTTGAACCATCAATAAAGTTTACACTTGAACTCGAAAACGATGGCAAACTTCCTTTCCTCGACGTTCTCCTGTGCAGATCTCCCGACAGTGACAAACTTCTCTTCAAAGTGTATAGAAAACCTTCCAACAAGAACGATCTTATACACTTTTATTCACACCAAGACACTTGCACTAAGAGAGGAGTCCTCATTGGCTTCTTCTTGAGAGCTCTTCGCATCTCCAGTCCTTGTTTTCTAGAAGAAGAATGTACTTTCATAACACAAGGCTTTACACGTCTTCAGTTCCCATCTTTCTTCATCCGAGATTGCAGACTCAAGGCACAAGCTGTCCTCAACAAACCGCCCATGGAACAGCCCCCTAAGCAGTTCATAGTACTCCCATGTGGTGAGGTTGCCACGAATACTCGCCGGGCAATTGCTATGAGTAACATCAACGTTTCCACCATAAACACATCATCTATCAAAGACCTCACTACGAAACGCAGCCCCACACCTCTAACTTCTACAGCAGGCGTCTACACTATCCCCTGTGGGTTCTGTCCCAAGAAATATGTAGGCGAGACAGGTAGAGATCTTGCAGTCCGCCTGAATGAGCATCGAAATGCCTCTAACAGAGACGATGTAAGGTACGCCTGTGTCCTCCACAGAGACTCCACGGGGCATTTGATGAACTGGAATGAGGCACAACTCGTTCTCACAGAACCAGACCTCAGACGCCGACGGTGCCTAGAAGCCTCACTAATCGCCGTCACCGACACTATAGAACGCAACACTGGAAACTACAAAATTTCAAAAACATTGGCATACATGATACTTAAGCACCACCAACCCAACAACACAGGAGTCACATGATTTCATCGTCTACCCGTCCTCATCACAACATGACACTACTCAGGTCATGTGCGTCACTCACATCTCACTCTCCGCCTATATATATATATATATATATATATATATATATATATATATATATAATATATATATTATATATATATAATATAGTATATAATGTCTTTCTACCTCTGTTAGAAGTGATCAAGGTCCCAGGACCGAAACGTTTTCTAATAAATATGTCATAGTGTTTGCTTACGTGTCTTTCTAAACCAACTTGTCGGTATTTATTACCAAGGTTTATACCAAGTATGATGGTTACCTTCAGTGAACCCCTACATGAATAACAATAAAAATATGGTCTATGTCAATGTCTGAATCAATTGCATGTGCAAGAGTGATGACCTTCCCCTGGCCTCATCTTTGCCCTCTCTGTCCTCTGATCCCACTTGCCGGCCTGGGCTCGATCCTCCGTCCGGTAATAGCGAGACAAATTCTGCTCCTGCCGCGAGGCTTCCTACTATCTGATTACGAGTCTGCTTCCACTGTGTTCTTGACGTGCGAGAACACTTAAGAAATCCGCTGTTATTGCTTAACATTCTCCTCCACCATTGTTATAGATGTCCAGCAGAGTTTTCCCTGTGGGTTTCTCCTGGGGTCGAGGACCTGGGGGACGGGTTACCCCCGAATAGATGAGAGGTTGACAGTGTTTCTCTTGGGGTCGAGGACCTGGGGGGACAGGTTACCCCCGTGTAGATGAGAGGTTGACAGCGTGGTTACCTGATCCTTGTACCCAGTCTGGCGTTCTCTCCTAACCCGCCGTGACTCTCCCCTCCCCTCTTTCACCTAATGTAACCATCCCCTTCCCTGTCTTTCACCTAATGTACCCCTCTCCTCCCGTCTCCTCCCCTTCCCCTAATGTACCCCTCTCCTCCCGTCTCCTCCCCTTCACCTAATGTACCCCTCTCCTCCCGTATCCTCCCCTTCGCCTAATGTACCCCTCTCCTCCCGTCTCCTCTTCGCCTAATGTACCCCTCTCCTCCCGTCTCCTCCCCTTCACCTAATGTACCCCTCCCGTAACCCTGCTACTCACATGCCCCTTCTACCCTTCATAACCCAAAAAGTGCTCACGTACTCACAAATGTGTGAGAGGCGAGGCCAGGAGCTAAGACTCGACCCCCGCAACCACAAATAAGTGAGTACACATACACACAGACGCGCGCGCGCACACTGTTAGGTAAGATTCGCCAGGAAACAGTACGAATGTTCCCTGACGCGAGTCTTAGTCATATGATGACCCGCCACTTGGAGTGTTTGATCATCTGACCGAGACCTTCCACTGGCTGACCTGTCCATCCACTTTAAAGATTAAAGGTTACAGAATAATAATGGTAAGTGATCCAATAAAACAGCAAGTGATGCAACTGAATAATAAGTAATAGAAGAATAAATGGTGGGAGAAGTGATCAAACAACTGAGAGAACGAAAGAGCAAGACTCCGGACACTCGTTACTATGACAAAAACACTCCATCAAAAACCACTCAAAATGGTTAGGCCACTTGATCTTCCTTAGACTGTCTTCCTGTCTACCCACAACCTTCCTCACCTAATTCTTCCTGTCTACCCACAACCTTCCTTACCTAATTCTTCCTGTCTACCCACAACCTTCCTCACCTAATTCTTCCTGTCTACCCACAACCTTCCTCACCTAATTCTTCCTGTCTACCCACAACCTTCCTTAATTCTTCCTGTCTACCCACAACCTTCCTTAATTCTTCCTGTCTACCCACAACCTTCCTCACCTAATTCTTCCTGTCTACCCACAACCTTCCTTAATTCTTCCTGTCTACCCACAACCTTCCTTACCTAATTCTTCCTGCCTACCCACAATCCTCCGTAGAACATTTTCCTGCACGTGTCCAGTTCTTCAACTTGTCTTTATTATATACCATTGATGCTATTATTTCCGTTGTTGCTCATCCACATAGCAGCCATAGGTAAAAGTATCAGACTCAACTTTGTATCGTCTGTTACGGATGATACCGCAATATGTGTGTGTGTGAATTGTCTGGGTATACGACACACAAACACTGTAAACAGATGTCAACACAGTTTTAAAGTAAACCTAGGAAAAAAAATGATGTTCATTGATGACAAACTTCAGTCACTTAGATGTGGGAAGAAAGAAAACTTTAGAGCCAGCAGGGAATATAGAACACAGGTATACCATCTAACATAAAATAGAATTTAGAACACGGGTATACCATCTAACATAAAATACAACACAGGTATACCATCTAACATAAAATACAACACAGGTATACCATCTAACATAACATAGGATATAGAACACAGGTATACCATCTAACATAACATAGAATATACAACACAGATATACCATCTGACATAACGTAAAATATAGAACACAGGTATACTATCTAACATAACATAGAATATAGAACACAGAACATAAGAACATAAGAAAGAAGGAACACTGCAGCAGGTCCTTGTACCCTCCTCGGGTTAGCCTAATGACCCACCCAGTCTGGTCACCTCCACTCGAGGATGGAGCACGGCACCAGACCCAGCAGCACAAGCTAGTCAGGTCCAACTCACACTCACCCACACCCACTCATGTATTTATCTAACCTATTTTTAAAACTACACAACGTTTTTGCCTCAATAACTGTACTCGGGAGTTCCACTCATCCACAACTCTATTACCAAACCAGTGCTTTCCTATATCCTTCCTGAATCTGAATTTTTCCAACTTGAAACCATTGCTGCGAGTCCTGTCTTGGCTGGAAATTTTCAGCACGCTATTTACATCCCCTTTATTTATTCCTGTTTTCCATTTATACACCTCGATCATATCCCCCCTAATTCTACGCCTTTCTAGAGAGTGCAGATTCAGGGCTCCCAGTCTATCCTCATAGGGAAGATTTCTGATACATGGGATCATCTTTGTCATCCTCCTCTGTACGTTTTCCAGAGCATTTATATTCATTCTGTAATATGGTGACCAGAACTGAGCAGCATAGTCTAAATGAGGCCTAACCAAGGATATATAGAGTTGAAGAACAACCTGAGGACTTCTATTATTTATACTTCTAGATATGAAGCCAAGAATTCTGTTAGCTTTATTGTGAACACTAATGCACTGTTGTCTTGGTTTTAGATTACTGCTAACCAGAACTCCTAAATCCTTTTCGCAATCAGTAGTATTAAGAATATAGAACACAGGTATACCATCTAACATAACACATAATATAGAACACAGACATACCACCTTATGGAACATAGAACACCAGTATACTATATTACAGAAAATAGAATACAGAACACAGGTATACTTTCTCACAGAACATAGTATCCTCGACGTAAACATACTGTCTCTCACACCGCAAGAAACAGGTGAAATTCTTAGAAGTAATGTTAGAGAATCTGTCATTTAGAGAAAGTGAGGCAAATGCAGTAAAAAACAGAAAAAAAATGACACTGTGGGTTATGCAGACCGTTAAAACAAGGCAAGCAGCCCCAGCGATGATGCCTTGAATATTACGATGTGTTCACAGAGAATTTCGACAATGGTGAGACAGCAGAGACAGAGAATATTCACAAGTTATATACTGCCCACACAGTGTTAATACTGCCCACATAGTGTTAATACTGCCCACACAGTGTTAATACTACCCACAGTGTTAATACTGCCCACAGAGTATTAATACTGCCCACACAGAGTTAATACTGCCCACACAGTGTTAATACTGCCCACACAGTGTTAATACTGCCCACACAGTGTTAATACTGCCCACACAGTGTTAATACTGCCCACAGAGTGTTAACACTGCCCACATAGTGTTAATACTACCCACACATTGTTAATACTGCCCACACTGTTAATACTGCCCACATAGTGTTAATACTGCCCACACAGAGTTAATACTGCCCACACAGAGTTAATACTACCCGCATAGTGTTAATACTACCCACACAGTGTTAATACTACCCGCATATGAAATTCAACGAGAAATTTAACTGCCACACGGAAACTCGGGAACCTTTCACCCAGACTCCCACATAGTGTTAATACTGCCCACACAGAGTTAATACTGCCCACACTAGTGTTAATACTACCCGCATAGTGTCACCACATGTAATACCCCGACATAGTGTAATAATGCCCACATAGTGTCAATACTGCCCACATAGTGTCAATACTGCCCACAAAGTGTCAATGCCCACAGTGTCAATAATACCCACATACCTGAAGTTTACCTGGAGAGGGTTTCGGGGGTCAACGCCCCCGTGGCCCGGTCTGAGACCAGGCCTCATGGTGGATCAGGGTCTGATCAACCAGGCTGTTACTGCTGACGTACGAACCACAGCCCGGTTGGCCAGGTACTGACTTTAGGTGCCTGTCCAGTGCCTTCTTGAAGAGAGCCAGGGATCTATTGGTAATCCCCCTTATGTATGCTGGGAGGCAATTGAACAGTCTTGGGCCCCGGACACTTATTGTGTTGTCTCAGGGTACCCGTGGCGCCCCTGCTTTTCATCGGGGGAATGTTGCATCTCCTGCCGAGTCTTTTGCTTTCATATGAAGTGATTTTCGTGTGCAGGTTTGGTACCAATCCTTCCAGGACCTTCCAAGTGTATATTATCATGTATCTCTCTCGCCTGCGTTCCAGGGAATACAGATCAAGGACCTTCAACTGTTCCCAGTAGTTTAGGTGCCTTATCGCACCTATGTGTGCCGTGAAAGTGCTTTGTACACTCTCCAGGTCTGCAATGTCGCCAGCCTAGAAGGGAGCCGTTAGTGTATAGCTGTATTCCAGCCTAGAGAGCACAAGCGATTTGAAGAGAATCATCATGGGCTTGGGGTCCCTAGTTTTGAAGGTTCTCATTATCCATCCTATCATTTTCCTAACGGATGAGGTAGATACATTGTTGTGGTCTTTGAAGGTGAGATCCTCTGACATTATCACTCCCAGGTCCTTCACATTACTTTTCCGCTCTATTCTGTGGTTAGAATTTGTGGTATACCCTGACACATTTTTAATTTCTTCAAGTTTTCCATATACGAGTAGTTGAAATTTCTCCTCGTTGAATTTCATATTGTTTTGAGTGGCCCATTCGAAGATCTGGTTGATGTCCTCTTGGAATCTCGCGGTGTTTTCGACGGAGGTCACTGCCATGGTAATCCGGGCGCCGTCCGCAAAGGATGACGCCCGGATGTAAGCCAGAGATAGCTTACATCTCTGTCTGTCAGAAATGAGAATGAGGAATAGAATGGGAGCGAGTCCTGTGCCTTTTGGAACAGAGCTTTTTACAGACGTAGTGTCAATACTGCCCACACTGTGCCAATACTGCCCACATAATGACAAAACATCTGAATTACTGCTATTGGTGGTCTTTACTGTTGGTCTTCAATACTGTTGTTGGTAGTCTTCAATACTGTTGTCAGTGGAACGCCTTCCATCTGAACAAAAGAAACTAATGGAAAAATAAATAAAGAAACGACTAGGAAAAATAATAATGATTTGAGGATTTTACTTCAAATTTTTTTTATTATATTTAAATTTTGCCTTCGGTTCTTGTAGTTGGGCAGGAGTGGGTAAGGCCCTGGATAGATCTTCTGATATTATTGATGTAGGTTATCCTGGGCGGATGGTGATAGTCCGATGTTTTGGAATCTCCTACCACTTGGATGGAGCACCACAAGTAGATCAGGTAAGGGCCAGTAGTAGTCCAACAATGTTAATAAGTCTCATTAACACATGTCTTGCTCCTTTATCTGACGTCTATCCTGGATGACCACGCCAGGAACAGAGCTGATAATAAGAAAAAATAAACTGGTTACCAATGGTCATGATAATATAACATTTAAGAATGGAAAAGAATGATTGCCAAAATCATTACTGGTAACCAGCAAACAAAAGAAAGGAACAGTAATACTCCTGGTAGATCACCCTACCTGATTAGGAGAAGAGTGGAGGTGAAGTGACTCTGCAAACTTCAACCCACACCAGGTAAGGTCAATATTACCAGGAGTAGAAATTTGAACAAATCAGACACCAAGAACTAGTTTCGCCCCAGCCCGCCAGAGGGGGGGGGGGTGCTCGCGACGTAACTCGCTAATGGTTCCTGGTTGCCTGAACAACCTTAACCCCACTTACGCCTACTTTTCCCTCACAATACCCCCTTCCAAAACTTATGGACGGAGTCAATAAGTCAACGAACAGAGGGAAAAGAACTAAATACAACCTCGGCTCAGCCAATCTGAAAAGTGGTTTTCAGAGCCAGAAATATAAAAGACTTTAAACTTATAGGGCTGAATAGCCAGATTATTATTATTATAATCAAGGGGGAAGCGCTAAACCCAGAGGATTATACAGCGCCTGGGGGGGGGGATGTGGAAGGCATTCAGGCTTAATTCGGGGAACTGGAGCACAGATCCAATTCCCTAAATCAAGAGCCCCTCACCAACATCAAGGAACCTTCCTTGAGGGGTGAATAGCCAGAGCCCATCTCAAGAGTCTGCTATTTGACCCTTTAAAGTTTTCCAAGTACATCAGTGACTTGTGATCTGTTTCAAGCATAACATTCTTTATCCACAGTGGAATAACTTTCTTCTTTGGGCAGCTGGACGCATAGTCAAAGTTAAAATATATTTATGACTTGATGAACGAGGGTCAACTATATCTACTGCAATTCTTGCAAAAGGGACTGTGACAATTGGCATCTTTACCATAGGAACTCTCCTAGTTCTACCCTTTTGCGTGGAAAGTTGACATACGTGACACGATCTGCAGTACTTATAGATGTTAGAGGACATACTAGGCCAGAAATATAGGTCCTTGATTTTATTATAGGTCTTCCTATGTGAAAAATGGCCAGAGACTGGTAAGTCATGAGAAATCTTTAAAATGGTTTCCCGGCAATCCTGCGGAATGACTAACAGGCTTCGACCAACGTCATTGGGTTTGTCCGCAGACACTATAGTTTTGTACAAAAGATCGTGTTTGAACTCAAACTTGTATGAAAATTTCTTTCTCTGTATCACCTTGCCATTTAAAGCTAACTTCCGAGATTCCTCTAAGGAAGGACAAGTCTTTTGAAGACCCTCTAAATCTATGTGAGACAGCTCAATTGGCTTTCCTTTGGAAAGAACTAATGGGTGGATAGGTTTTACCTTAGACTGAGCTCTGGTAAGGACGTTAATTGTGTCTAGTTGTTGAAAAGATTGTGCTACACGTAGTTTTCCACTGGTGTCTGCGTTGTCCAGTTTAAGTGACTGACTTACTAAAGGTGTTACCGGAGTTTTGTAACCATCAGCTCTCTGATTTAAGTTATCGAACCGAATCTCATCTGGAACTATCTGTGAAGAAACAGAGATATTAGGTTCCAACCCTTCCTTGGAAACTCCAAATTCCAAACAGTCCTTCTCAGATGGGAAAGTAGCCCCTTTTTTGTTCCCAACCAAAACAGAACACGAGGTTATCGGGGCAACTACGGCATCTACCCATCCTGAGAACCATTTGCACCTAACGAAACATCTGACTGTTGGAAAAGAATCGCTTCTTCCTAAATAGTCAGTTAATTTAGTGGACTTATAACGTGAAGAATCTAGGTTAGGGAAAAGCTTACTTGAGATAACAATACAGGAACATCCAGTGTCTCTAAGAATGGTTGACACATTCATGCCATTGACTGTACCTTCACTAAAAGGTGCGTTTATGTTTGATTCAGTGAAACATTTACCGACATTTTCACCTTTTTTTCTAGGACAGTCGGGACGTCTATGACCCCACTCATTACAGTTGAAACACTTTACTGTGAAGGCCGTGGAATTCCTTGGTATGGAGGGTTTGGATCCCTCAGATTGCTTAGGCCCAACAGGCTTATATCTGCTACGCTCTTTAGGGTAGTTATTATGAGCGCACGCATATATATCAGCAAGAACTAGTTTCGCCCCAGCCAGCCAGAGGGGGGGGGGGTGCGCGACGTAACTCGCTAATGGTTCCTGGTTGCCTGAACAACCTTAACCCCACTTACGCCTACTTTTCCCTCACACTGTTGTTGGTAGTCTTTAATACTGTTGTTGGTAGTCTTTAATACTGTTGTTGGTAGTCTTTAATACTGTTGTTGGTAGTCTTCAATACTGTTGTTGGTAGTCTTCAATACTGTTGTTGGTAGTCTTTAATACTGTTGTTGGTAGTCTTCAATACTGTTGTTGGTAGTCTTCAATACTGTTGTTGGTAGTCTTCAATACTGTTGTTGGTAGTCTTCAATACTGTTGTTGGTAGTCTTCAATACTGTTGTTGGTAGTCTTCAATACTGTTGTTGGTAGTCTTCAGTACTGTTGTTGGTAGTCTTCAATACTGTTGTTGGTAGTCTTTATTAAAGACTACCAACAACAGTATTACTGTTGTTGGTAGTCTTTAATACTGTTGTTTCCCTTTATTATTGTTATTGTTAGTCTTCAATACTTCAGTACCAGACCCCGGTGGCCTGGTGGCTAAAGCTCTCCCTTGACACACAGAGGGCCCGGGTTCGATTCCCGGCTGGGTGGAAACATTTCGACGTGTTTCCTTACACCTGTTGTCATGTTCACCTACCAGCAAATAGGTACCTGGGTGTTAGTCGACTGGTGTGGGTCGCATCCTGGGGGACAAGATTGACGACCACAATGGAAATAAGTTAGACAGTCCTCGATGACGCACTGACTTTCTTGGGTTATCCTGGGTGGCTAACCCTCCGCGGTTAAAAATCCGAAGGAAATCTTATCTTATTCTTTTTATTGGTTTTCTCTCTTGTTATTGGTGGTTTATGTTATTGGTGGCCCTCTGTTGTTGATCTGTTGTTCGTGGTCTTCTGTTATTCGTGGTCTTTGGTTGTTCCTGGTTCCTTTAGTTGTTTCTGTTGTTCATGGTTTTGATTAATGTTGTTCATAGTCTTCTGTTGTCATTGGTCTTCCGTTACTCATAGTCATTGGTTATTCGTGATCTTCGGTTATTCGTGATCTTCGGTTATTCGTGATCTTCGGTTATTCGTGATCTTTCATTATTCGTGGTCATCCATTATTCGTGGTCTTCCATTATTCGTGGTCATTAATTATTCTTGGTCTTCCAGTATTCGTGATCTTCCAGTATTCCAGATCTTCCAGTATTCGAGGTCTTCCAGTATTAGTGGTCTTCCAGTATTCGAGGTCTTCCCGTATTAGTGGTCTTCCAGTATTAGTGGTCTTCCAGTATTAGTAATCTTCCAGTATTCGAGGTCTTCCCGTATTAGTGGTTTTCCATTATTCGAGGTCTTCCAGTATTCGAGGTCTTCCAGTATTAGTGGTCTTCCAGTATTAGTGGTCTTCCAGTATTAGTAATCTTCCAGTATTCGAGGTCTTCCAATATTAGTGGTCTTCCAGTATTCGAGGTCTTCCAGTATTCGAGGTCTTCCAGTATTCGTGATCTTCCAGTATTCGTGATCTTCCAGTATTCGTGATCTTCCAGTATTCGTGATCTTCCAGTATTCGTGATCTTCCAGTATTCGTGGTCTTCCAGTATTAACGGTCCTCAGTAATGTTTTTGTTGTTGTGACTTACAGTGGCTTAAGGTTCAGTATTTTTCACTGACAAACATTAATTAATGTTTATCCAGCACCTCAACAAATGTTATGGTAAACACAGTCTTCCATCGTAGCCAGTAATTCATCTCGGTTGTTTTCCTATGATTTTAGAGACGAACAAATGTGAAAAAAATAATTTCAAGGAATTTCTAGTGTCTACTCACATTATCAAGTGATAATGTGAGTAGTCACGAAAGCGCTTGGAATTTCTCTATTCTTTCACAGTGGTTGTTTTGCATATTCTGAAATCACCTGTTTACTGTGATCTTATTGCATATATATATATATATATATATATATATAATATATATATATATATATATATATATATATATATATATATATATATATATATATATATAATCGCTATGGCCAGGGTGAAGGAACACTGTGGCCAGGTTGAAGGAACACTGTGGCCAGGGTAAAGGAACACTGTGGCCAGGTTGTAGGAACACTGTGGCCAGGGTGAAGGAACACTAGGGCAGGTTGTAGGAACACTGTGGCCAGGTTGAAGGAACACTGTGGCCAGGGTGAAGGAACACTGTGGCCAGGTTGAAGGAACACTGTGGCCAGGGTGAAGTAACACTGTGGCCAGGGTGAAGGAACACTGTGGCCAGGGTGAAGGAACACTGTGGCCAGGTTGAAGGAACACTGTGGCCAGGGTGAAGTAACACTGTGGCCAGGGTGAAGGAACACTGTGGCCAGGGTGAAGGAACACTGTGGCCAGGTTGAAGGAACACTGTGGCCAGGGTGAAGTAACACTGTGGCCAGGGTGAAGTAACACTGTGGCCAGGGTGAAGGAACACTGTGGCCAGGGTGAAGTAACACTGTGGCCAGGGTGAAGGAACACTGTGGCCAGGGTGAAGTAACACTGTGGCCAGGGTGAAGTAACACTGTGGCCAGGGTGAAGGAACACTGTGGCCAGGGTGAAGTAACACTGTGGCCAGGGTGAAGTAACACTGTGGCCAGGTTGAAGGAACACTGTGGCCAGGGTGAAGTAACACTGTGGCCAGGGTGAAGGAACACTGTGGCCAGGGTGAAGTAACACTGTGGCCAGGGTGAAGTAACACTGTGGCCAGGGTGAAGGAACACTGTGGCCAGGGTGAAGTAACACTGTGGCCAGGGTAAGTAACACTGTGGCCAGGGTGAAGGAACACTGTGGCCAGGGTGAAGTAACACTGTGGCCAGGGTGAAGTAACACTGTGGCCAGGGTGAAGGAACACTGTGGCCAGGGTGAAGGAACACTGTGGCCAGGTTGAAGGAACACTGTGGCCAGGGTGAAGTAACACTGTGGCCAGGGTGAAGTAACACTGTGGCCAGGGTGAAGGAACACTGTGGCCAGGGTGAAGTAACACTGTGGCCAGGGTGAAGGAACACTGTGGCCAGGGTGAAGTAACACTGTGGCCAGGGTGAAGTAACACTGTGGCCAGGGTGAAGGAACACTGTGGCCAGGGTGAAGTAACACTGTGGCCAGGGTGAAGTAACACTGTGGCAGGGTGAAGGAACACTGTGGCCAGGGTGAAGTAACACTGTGGCCAGGGTGAAGTAACACTGTGGCCAGGGTGAAGGAACACTGTGGCCAGGGTGAAGGAACACTGTGGCCAGGTTGAAGGAACACTGTGGCCAGGGTGAAGTAACACTGTGGCCAGGGTGAAGTAACACTGTGGCCAGGGTGAAGTAACACTGTGGCCAGGGTGAAGTAACACTGTGGCCAGGGTGAAGGAACACTGTGGCCAGGGTGAAGTAACACTGTGGCCAGGGTGAAGTAACACTGTGGCCAGGGTGAAGTAACACTGTGGCCAGGGTGAAGGAACACTGTGGCCAGGGTGAAGGAACACTGTGGCCAGGGTGAAGGAACACTGTGGCCAGGGTGAAGGAACACTGTGGCCAGGGTGAAGTAACACTGTGGCCAGGGTGAAGGAACACTGTGGCCAGGGTGAAGTAACACTGTGGCCAGGGTGAAGGAACACTATGGGCAGGGTGTAATGATTCCTTTTTTGTTTTTTGTCCTTCGTATTGGGGCCCCAGTTTGGCCACGGAGCCTTCAGTGTGGCCCGGTCCACGGAGCCTTCAGTGTGGCCCGGTCCACGGAGCCTTCAGTGTGGCCAGGGCCACGGAACCTTCAGTGTTGCCAGGGCCACGGAACCTTCAGTGTTGCCAGGGCCACGGAACCTTCAGTGTGGCCCGGTCCACGGAGCCTTCAGTGTTGCCAGGGCCACGGAACCTTCAGTGTTGCCAGGGCCACGGAGCCTTCAGTGTTGCCAGGGCCACGGAACCTTCAGTGTGGCCGGTCCACGGAGCCTTCAGTGTTGCCAGGGCCACGGAGCCTTCAGTGTTGCCAGGGCCACGGAGCCTTCAGTGTTGCCAGGGCCACGGAACCTTCAGTGTTGCCAGGGCCACGGAACCTTCAGTGTTGCCAGGGCCACGGAACCTTCAGTGTGGCCCGGTCCACGGAGCCTTCAGTGTTGCCAGGGCCACGGAACCTTCAGTGTTGCCAGGGCCACGGAACCTTCAGTGTTGCCAGGGCCACGGAACCTTCAGTGTTGCCAGGGCCACGGAACCTTCAGTGTTGCCAGGGCCACGGAACCTTCAGTGTTGCCAGGGCCACGGAACCTTCAGTGTTGCCCGGTCCACGGAGCCTTCAGTGTGGCCCGGTCCACGGAGCCTTCAGTGTTGCCAGGGCCACGGAACCTTCAGTGTTGCCAGGGCCACGGAACCTTCAGTGTTGCCAGGGCCACGGAACCTTCAGTGTTGCCAGGGCCACGGAACCTTCAGTGTTGCCAGGGCCACGGAACCTTCAGTGTTGCCAGGGCCACGGAACCTTCAGTGTTGCCAGGGCCACGGAACCTTCAGTGTGATATTTATAAAGAACAACATCGGAGAGAGAACGTGTGGAAGAAGCATAGTTGCGTTATCTTGACATGGTGGCCAGGGCCAAACTGAAGGCTCCGTGGCCAGGACCAAACTAAATGCTCCGTGGCCCGGGCCAAACTAAAAGCTCCATGGCCAGGGTCAAACCGAAGGTTCCGTGGCCAGGGCCATCATGTCAAGACAGCCCAACTACGCTCATTTCTCATTGTGTCTCTGATGTTCTTTATAACTCTCCGTCACATTAATATTTCTCACATACGTACTTTTGTGTCTCCATGGACGTACTGTCGTGTCTCCATGGACGTACTGTCGTGTCTCCATGGACGTACTGTCGTGTCTCCATGGACGTACTGTCGTGTCTCCATGGACGTACCTTTGATATACTTTTGATGAGTTTCGAGAGCTTTTCTACTCCCGGAGCCCGGCCCTAGGCCAGACTTGTGTGGTGCTTGCCCGGCCAACCAGGCTGTTGCTGCAGATGGCCTGCTGGTTCACATAGCCATCACACCTGGTTGATCTGGCACTTAGTGGCACAATACCGTGACTGGAACAATGCACAAATAACCGATAATTCGCAAATGACACAAATAATTCGCCGATGACACAATAATTCGCCGATGACACAAAGATAGGTAGGATAATTGATTCAAACGTAGATGTTAGGGAACTTCAAGAGGATTTAAACAAACTGTATTCTTGGTCAGAAAAGTGGCAGATGCAGTTCAATGTAGATAAATGCAAGGTTCTGAAGCTCGGGAGTGTCCATAACCATAGCACTTATAAGTTAAATAATGTAGAACTTAGCCATACAGATTGCGAAAAGGACTTGGGGTTATGGTAAGCAGCAACCTTAAACCAAGACAGCAATGCCTAAGCGTACGTAATAAGGCAAATAGATTACTGGGATTTATATCAAGAAGTGTAAGCAACAGAAGTCCAGAGGTCATACTGCAGCTTTATACATCATTAGTAAGGCCTCACCTAGATTATGCAGCTCAATTCTGGTCTCCATATTACAGAATGGACATAAATTCGTTAGAAAACATTCAGCGTAGGATGACTAAATTAATACATAGCATTAGAAATCTTCCTTATGAAGAAAGATTGAAGACTCTTAAGTTACATTCACTTGTTAGACGAAGAATGAGGGGAGACCTGATCGAAGTGTATAAGTGGAAGATAGGTATTAATAAAGGGGATATTAACAAGGTCTTGAGGATATCTCTCCAAGAGAGAACCCGCAGTAATGGATTTAAATTAGATAAGTTTAGATTTAGAAAGGACATAGGAAAGTATTGGTTTGGAAATAGGGTAGTTGATGAGTGGAACAGTCTACCTAGTTGGGTTATTGAGGCTAGGACTTTGGGTAGTTTTAAATTTAGGTTGGATAAGTACATGAGTGGGAGGGTTGGATTTGAGGGGGACTTGCACATCGGAGCTTGTTTCTTGGGTGGCATTGAAAATTGGGTTGGTCAAATGTTTGTTAGTGGGATGAATTGTAAAGAACCTGCCTAGTATGGGCCAACAGGCCTGCTGCAGTGTTCCTCCTTTATGTTCTTATGGCAATATAAACACAAATGCAGTATAATGTGATCCTTTATGGACTACGTTTCGCCCACACAGTGGGCGAGAGAAGCTTACGGCGACGTTTCGGTCCTACTTGGACCATTGACGAAATCAGTGGTGGAAATACTTGTCCAGGTTCCCCCTGAAGGCCACCTAAACATGATTCATTCCACAGACGCCTCCACACAACACCTACTCTTTTCTTGTCGATTCTGTATTTCACCTCATCTCTCATAGACCCATCTATCAAAATAGCCACTCCCAAATATAGGAGTAAAAGTAAAAGTAAAATATAGGAGTAAAAGTTTGTAAAATTTACCTGCAACGAGACAGAAAAGAACAGCAATCATGACAGATTGAAAAGAAGTAGGTATGAATATTACGGTCTGAGAGTTCCTTAGTTTTGTTGCTCTTAAATTAGACGTATGTGAAACACTTGAGTATCTTTGTTGTGAAAATGTTTCGCCACATAGTGGCTTTATCAGTCCAATACAAAGAAGAATAGTGAAGATCAGAAGGAGTGTGAGGTAATCAGTCCCTGAAATTCTTTTTGATCTTCACCATTCTTCTTTGTCCTGGACTGATGAAGCCACTTTATGGCGAAATGTTTCCTCAATAAAGATATTCGAGTGTTGCACATGTGTCTAATTTATCAACTTGTCGGTTCTCTGAACCATTTATCTACGTTCTCGCTGTACAAACATATAGTGGGTGGTATAGGCAGGGTGTGAGGCATGCCCTGTAACCTGAGTGTAGGCAGGGGCACAGAGGCGTGTCACTCCTGCAGGGGCTGAAAATTCCTCATCCGTCTCAGGCGCGGCCTCCGTGACCAGTCCTCTGCATATAACCCTTCACCCAGGAGACTACCTGCCATTCCTCCTCGCGCCCAGGAGACCTGTCAGTCCTCAAACACGTGGTATCAACTTTTGGCCCAGGAGACCCCTCCCGTCGTTTCCCAACACTGTGAACTATTGGCTAGGGAACTTCACGTCATTTCTTTTCACCCAGGAGATCTCTATACAATATTCTTGGTTCAGGAGACCTATCAGTCTTCTTGATCCAGGAGATCTATCAATCTTCTTGACCCAGGAGACCTGTCAATCATTTTGACCCATGAGACCTCCCGTCAATCCTTACCACAAGTGTTGTGAACATTGGACCTGGAAGACCTCCCGTCAATCCTCCCTGCACGTGACATGAATTTGTACACCTACTGGAGCTCCTTCAGTGCAAGGTAAGTTTCGTCATGTCCAGAGTATCGTTGTCATCCTTGCCTTAACTCCAACATGACTGCCATATTTGACTACCTTTATATCCTTAATTCAACGCCTAATTTGGAAACCGTAATGGAAGTAAAATATCTCCATTATTAGTGAAGAACTTTTTAAAGTTATTTCTGCTGATGAGAGAAGCAATAATGCTGTCAGAAACAACTACATTCAAAGTCTGTTTTAAAAAGATACAGTAATATATTCAGTGGACCATACACTGATTGTATGAGTAATCCATACAAACAACTCACATTCAACGGTCTGTAAATAGAACAAATATTTTCGTCTTACTAGAAACTCTCTTAAGGCGATACGCTGAAAATTTTTGCGTTATTCCAATTATACTAGAAATAAATTCAGAGGTAGATGTTGTGTAAAATATACTTGTAGAGCGTTTATTGACGTGGTCTCATTCATATTAGTGTGACAGGGTGGTCGCGCCTCGAGCTGCATCGATCGTCAAGTGAGGGGAATATTGGTTGCGATCTCTTAGAGCCCCAGTCAACAGCAGGCGCTACACTTATGACCTTCTGCCTGTGTGTTTGTCCAGACCTGCCGGATGGTCCAATATTGTACAGCTGTGTAGACAAGTTCAGTCGTGTTTTACCAAATGTTTTCTTAGTGTGAACTGGTGAGGAGTTTCCTCGTAATAGTGGATTTATTTTAAAGTGTGCCAAATGATGTACTCATGTTGTAGTATACTTGATAATGAACTAGCATTTGAATGATCCAAAAAGGACGTGTTGACAAAGGATCGGATGTTGAACCTGACCTACACACCGCCGAACGATGGTGACTTGTGTACTGTCTTGTGCTTGCAGCAGCCCGCAGTGCTGCACACACTGCCTCTGTTGACGGCACTACTAAATGGAACTTGTTTATGGAGTGTCACAAGAAGGCAGTCTCTATGAAGAGTAGTGAAGGATGAATAGAGCCACACACACATGTTCCGTGTAGTGCGTCACCTAGTGGGCTCCTACCTGGGGTCCAGTGACTGAGTTTCACACCAGGAATACTACAAATGGCCAGTAAGTGGATTTAACATATAGACTGACACAAGTGAACTTCCGTGAGTGCCACTTTTGAACTCTACTTCCTGGGAGTGTTATGAGTGGAATGCTCTACTAGAGTGCTTAAGGCTAGTACCTCTTGGTATTTGTGTCAAGCTTACGTACTCCCTCTTAACGGTGACTTGGTCAGCTTTATACTTTCCAAGAGGCAAAGAAACAACAAAACAGGCTTTCATTTGTAATTTGTCTATGATTGTAATCATGTCATAACGTGTTTATCATTCATTACCTTTGAAACTTGTCACGATTGTGACCAGCTCTACCTGGAGCTCATTACCTTTGTAAATTCTCATGATTAATGTGTTTATGATTCATTACCTTTGCAATTATTCATGAGTGTGACCAGCTCAACCTGGAGCTCATTACCTTTGTAACTTGGTCATGATTATGACCAGATCTAGTTCATTACCTTTGTAACTTGCTCAGCTATCAAAACTTTGGAGTCCAGTCCCTGGACCAATTATGTACCTCTGTAATCTTTTGACTACCGCCCACAGGATGGGTATGGGGTGCATAATAAACATATTAAACTAACATTTGTAGGTGTCTTGGGAAATACTGTACTTAGTCACATTCTGTCTACGCCCAGCTTTGCAGGAGCTGTCTAGAAATGTATCTATTGTGCCCCTCCTGGGGAGGCTTTACGTACCCCCTGAAAGTCCATGTGCCCCCCTGATTAAGCTTCATGTACCCGCTCCATTGACCGCCACTGACTGCTGGCCTCACTCTGGCCTG
>NC_069413.1:46966060-47121060 GCF_026875155.1 Cherax quadricarinatus | reverse complement strand
CTACCTCCTATACCATACATCTGCAACATCTGCCACATTGCCCCCCTATCCACCCTGTCATACGCCTTTTCCAAATCCATAAATGCCACAAAAATCTCTTTAGCCTTATCTAAATACTGTTCACTTGCATGTTTCACTGTAAACACTTGGTCCACACACCCCCTACCTTTCCTAAAGTCTCCTTGTTCATCTGCTATCATATTCTCCGTCTTACTCTTAATTCTTTCAATAATAACTCTACCATACACTTTACCAGGTATACTCAACAGACTTATCCCCCTATAATTTTTGCACTCTCTTTTGTCCCATTTGCCTCTATACAAAGGAACTATGCATGCTCTCTGCCAATCCCTAGGTACCTTACTCTCTTCCATACATTTAAATAATAGCACCAACCACTCCAAAACTATATCCCCACATGCTTTTAACAGTTCTATCTTTATCCCATCAATCCCAGCTGCCTTACTCCTTTTCATTTTACCTACTGCCTCACGAACTTCCCCCCACACTCACAACTGGCTCTTCCTCACTCCTACAAGATGTTATTCCTCCTTGCCCTATACACGAAATCACAGCTTCCCTATCTTCATCAACATTCAACAATTCCTCAAAATATTCCCTCCATCTTCCCAATACCTCTAACTCTCCATTTAATAACTCTCCTCTCCTATTTTAACTGACAAATCCATTTGTTCTCTAGGCTTCCTTAACTTGTTAATCTCACTCCAAAACTTTTTCTTATTTTCAACAAAATTTGTTGATACATCTCACCCACTCTCTCATTTGCTCTCTTTTTACATTGCTTCACCACTCTCCTAACCTCTCTCTTTTTCTCCATATACTCTTCCCTCCTTGCATCACTTCTACTTTGTAAAAAGTTCTCATATGCTAACTTTTTCTCCCTTACTACTCTCTTTACATCATCATTCCACCAATCGCTCCTCTTCCCTCCCGCGCCCACTTTCTTGTAACCACAAACTTCTGCTGAACACTCTAACACTACATTTTTTAAACCTACCCCATACCTCTTCGACCCCATTGCCTATGCTCTCATTAGCCCATCTTTCCTCCAATGATATATATATATATATATATATATATATATTATATATATATATATATATTATATATTATATATATATATATATATATATAATGTTAGGTAAGACACATATGCAACAGGTATCTTTATTTCGAAACGTTTCGCCTACGCAGTAGGCTTCTTCAGTCGAGTACAGAAAAGTTGATAGAAGCAGAAGAGACTTGAAGACGATGTAATCAGTCCATCACCCTTAAAGTTTTGAGGTGGCCAGTCCCTCAGTCTGGAGAAGAGCATTGTTCCGTAGTCTGAAACAATATGGAGTTGAAGTGACAGGATGGAGCCTTATATAGCGCCAGGAGGTGAGACGTAGGTCACTTTGGGAGGTCAGGTCCCTCTCAAATCCAGCCGGTCTCACTAGTAGAGGTTGTCGAAGTTGATTTCAGGTCTGTACCAAGATACCCTTGTGTTGCAGTGTCTAACAGATTGAACATTAAAATGGTATATAATACCGACAGGTTGTTAGGTAAGACACATATGCAACAGTTAGGTATCTTTATTTCGAAACCTTTCGAAATAAAGATACCTAACTGTTGCATATGTGTCTTACCTAACAACCTGTCGGTATTATATACCATTATAATGTTCATATATAATATATATTATATATATATATATATATATATATATATATATATATATATATATATATATATATATATAACATACACAAAACAACCACTCTGAAAGAATAGAGAAATTCCAAGCGCTTTCGTGACTACTCACATTATCAAGGAACTTGATAATGTGAGTAGTCACGAAAGCGCTTGGAAATTCTCTATTCTTTCAGAGTGGTTGTTTTGCATATTCTGAAATCACCTGTTTACTGTGATCTTATTGCTATATATATATATATATATATATATATATATATATATATATATATATATATATATATATATTATATATATATCAATGCACCACACAGAACAAGCGGGTATATACAAAGAAAGAGTGGACTAGAGCGCTACCTGGGAATCTTGACCGTACGCAGTAGTAGTTTCGAGTCCTGCTGACTGCGATCTTTCTTATATATATATATATATATATATATATATATATATATATATATATATATATATATATATATATATATATATATATATATATATATATAATGTCGTGCCGAATAGGCAGAACTTGCGATCTTGGCTTAAATAGCAACGCTCATCTTGCCATATAGGACAAGTGAAAATTTGTGTATGCAATAATTTCGCCAAAATCATTTTGAACCTAACGAAAAAAATATATTTCACTGTGTTTGTTTACGATTAAATTACTGTAAACAAATCTAAAATATATTTAGTTGGGTTAGGGTAAAATAAATTGTTCTTGTTATAATAAGGTTAGGTAAGTTTTCTAAGTTCCTTTTGGTGCAAAATTATGAATTTTTAAATCAACATTAATGAAAAATATATATCTTTAAACGTATTAGAAAGGACTTAATTTTAAAGGAGTTCTTGGTAATTGACCAGGTTTACATATTCGGACACTTATATATATTAATTAATATATATATATATATATTATATATATATATATTATATATATATATATATATATATATATATATTATATATATATATATATATATATAGCGTGCCGAATAAGTAAAATTTGCTATTTTGGCTTAAATAGCAACGCACTTCTTGACGAGTAGGGCAAGCGAAAATTTGTGTATGCAGTAATTTCGCAAAAAACCATTCTAAATCAAGCGAAAAAAAATTATTTCAGTGTTTGTGTGTTATTAAATTATTGTAAACTTAACTAAAATATATTTAGTTGGATTAGGCTCCTGTTATAATAAGGTTAGGTAAGTTTTCTAAGGTTCTTTTGGTACAAAATAATTATTTTTTTAATTTAACATAAATAAAAAAGTATATCTTTAAATGTATAACAGAAAATTTTACAAAGAATTTAATTTTAAATGAGTTCTTGCCAGTTGATCAATTTTACCTATTCAATATGACAACACTATATATATATATATATATATATATTATATATATATATATATATATATATATATATATATATATAATATAGTATAGTAGTACCAACGCTCTTACATGGATGTGAAGCTTGGGTGGTAAATGCAGCAGCGAGGAGACGGTTGGAGGCAGTGGAGATGTCCTGTCTAAGGGCAATGTGTGGTGTAAATATTATGCAGAAAATTCGGAGTGTGGAAATTAGGAGAAGGTGTGGAGTTAATAAAAGTATTAGTCAGAGGGCTGAAGAGGGGTTGTTGAGGTGGTTTGGTCATTTAGAAAGAATGGATCAAAGTAGAATGACATGGAGAGCATTTAAATCTGTAGGAGAAGGAAGGCGGGGTAGAGGTCGTCCTCGAAAAGGTTGGAAGGAAGGGCTAAGGGAGGTTTTGTGGGCAAGGGGCTTGGACTTCGAGCAGGCGTGCATGAGCGTGTTCGATAGGAGTGAATGGAGACGAATGGTATTTGGGACTTGACGATCTGTTGGAGTGTGAGCAGGGTAATATTTAGTGAAGGGATTCAGGGAAACAGGTTATTTTTATATAGCCGGACTTGAGTCCTGGAAATGGGAAGTACAATGCCTGCACTCTAAAGGAGAGGTTCGGGATATTAGCAGTTTGGAGGGATATAGTGTGTATCTTTATACGTATATGCTTCTAAACTGTTGTGTTCTGAGCACCTCTGCAAAAACAGTGATTATGTGTGAGTGAGGTGAAAGTGTTGAATGATGAAAGTATTTTCTTTTTGGGGATTTTCTTTCTTTTTGGGTCACCCTGCCTCGGTGGGAGACGGCCGACTTGTTGAAAAAAAAATGTATATATATGTGTGTGTGTGTGTGTGTATTAGGTCAGGGATTATTTATTTAAACGAACGAATATGAATGCAATAGTACAACACATCAAAAATTATGAATCTTCTGTTCCTCCGATGCTGAATGCGAGCCAGTATGCAGCAAATATTTACCCTCTGGATGGCCATGCTGAGATGCTGGAACATGAAAGTGGCTGCCCTTGGGACCCTGGTAGAGTCAATTAGTCTGGAAAACAGTTCTTTGAGGCAACGTGTGTCATTCTTTCTCCATGATCCCAAAGTGTTTGGTCCCACTGGGACTAATTGTTACAGATGGCGTATGTCTCTGTAATTGTACTCCTTCCTGTGATCCACAGCACCTCCCTGTTGCCCAACACTGTGATGGATATACTTGTCAGGCAGCGTCGACACGCGTATGTAGTCCCATGCTGAAAGTTTGCCATTCTTCCAGGGACAGATGATCCCGTTAGGGCGGTTTTTGGGATGAGTGTATATATTATATATATAATATATATATATATATTATATATATATATATTAATTTATATTATATATATATTATATATATAATTTGTCTGTCTCATAAATATGCAAGATTACAGGCATGTCTTGCTACTTCTACTTACACTTAGGTCACACTACACATACATGTACACGTTTATTTATACACACTCATCGGAGTTTTCTTTGATTTTATCTTAATAGTTCTTGGTCTTATTACTTTTCCTTTTATATCCATGGGGAAGTGGAATAAGAATCTTTCCTCCGTAAGCCATGCGTGTTGTAAAAGTCACCTAAAATGCCGGGAACAATGGGCTAGTAACCCCTTTTCCTGTAAAGATTACTAAAAAGAATAAGAAAGTTGTCGAAGTGGGAAGTCTGAATGTGCGTGGATGTTGTGTAAATGATAAGAAAGAGATGATTGTGGATGTTATGAATGAGAAGAAGCTGGATGTCCTGGCTTTAAGTGAAACAAAGCTGAAGGGGGTGGGAGAGTTTCAGTGGAGAGGAATAAATGGGATTAGGTCAGGGGTTTCAAATAGAGTTAGAGCTAAAGAAGGAGTAGCAATAATGTTGAAGGATAAGCTATGGCAGGAAAAGAGGGACTACAAATGTATAAATTCAAGGATTATGTGGAGTAAAATAAAGATTGGATTTGAAAAGTGGGCTATAGTAAGTGTGTATGCACCTGGAGAAGAGAGAAGTATAGAGGAGAGAGAGAGATTCTGGGAAATGTTGAGTGAATGCGTGGGGAGTTTTGAATCAAGTGTGAGAGTAATGGTGGTTGGGTAAAAATGTTATGGAGGGAGTAGTAGGTAAATTTGGGGTGCCAGGGGTAAATGTAAATGGGGAGCCTTTAATTGAGCTATGTGTAGAAAGAAATTTGGTAATAAGTAATACATATTTTATGAAAAAGAGGATAAATAAATGTACAAGGTATGATGTAGCACGTAATGAAAGTAGTTTGTTAGATTATGTATTGGTGGATAAAAGGTTTATGGGTAGGCTCCAGGATGTACATGTTTATAGAGGGGCAACTGATATATCGGATCATTATTTAGTTGTAGCTACAGTTAGAGTAAGAGGTAGATGGGAAAAGAGGAAGGTGGCAACAACAAGTAAGAGGGAGGTGAAAGTGTATAAACTAAGGGAGGAGGAAGTTCGGGTGAGATATAAGCGACTATTGGCAGAAAGGTGGGCTAGTGCAAAGATGAGTTTGTGGGGGGTTGAAGAGGGTTGGAATAATTTTAAAAATGCAGTATTAGAATGTGGGGCAGAAGTTTGTGGTTATAGGAGGGTGGGGGCAGGAGGAAAGAGGAGTGACTGGTGGAATGATGAAGTAAAGGTGTGATAAAAGAGAAAAAGGTAGCTTATGAGAGGTTTTTACAAAGCAGAAGTGTTATAAGAAGAGCAGAGTATATGGAGAGCAAAAGAAAGGTGAAGAGAGTGGTGAGAGAGTGCAAAAGGAGAGCAGATGAAAGAGTGGGAGAGGCACTTTCTTTAATAACATAGATTTCTTATAAACAAGTTAAGAAAGCCTAGGGAAAGTATGGATTTGTCAGTTAAAAATAGAGTAGGGGAGTTAGTAGATGGGGAGAGGGAGGTATTAGGTAGATGGCGAGAATATTTTCAGGAACTTTTAAATGTTTGAGGAAGAAAGGGAGGCGGTAATTTCATGCACTGGTCAGGGAGGTATACCATCTTTTAGGAGTGAAGAAGAGCAGAATGTAAGTGTGGTGGAAGTACGTGAGGCATTACGTAGAATGAAAGGGGGTAAAGCAGCTGGAACTGATGGGATCATGACAGAAAT
This sequence comes from Cherax quadricarinatus, assembly GCF_026875155.1. Taxonomy (NCBI): domain Eukaryota; kingdom Metazoa; phylum Arthropoda; class Malacostraca; order Decapoda; family Parastacidae; genus Cherax; species Cherax quadricarinatus. The sequence goes on along the minus strand of NC_069413.1, from coordinate 47,114,852 downwards.
GTTAAAAGCAGGGGGGGATATAGTGTTGGAGTGGTTGGTACTTTTGTTTAATAAATGTATGAAAGAGGGGAAGGTACCTAGGGATTGGCGGAGAGCATGTATAGTCCCTTTATATAAAGGGAAAGGGGACAAAAGAGATTGTAAAAATTATAGAGGAATAAGTTTACTGAGTATACCAGAAAAAGTATTCGGTAGGGTTATAATTGAAAGAATTAGAGGTAAGACAGAATGTAGGATTGCGGATGAGCAGGGAAGCTTCAGAGTGGGTAGGGGATGTGTAGATCAAGTGTTTACATTGAAGCATATATGTGAACATTATTTAGATAAAGGTAGGGAAGTTTTTATTGCATTTATGGATTTAGAAAAGGCATGTGATAGAGTGGATAGAGGAGCAATGTGGCAGATGTTGCAAGTATATGGAATAGGTGGTAAGTTACTAAATGCTGTTAAGAGTTTTTATGAGGATAGTGAGGCTCAGGTTAGGGTGTGTAGAAGAGAGGGAAAATACTTCCCGTTAAAAGTAGGTCTTAGACAGGGATGTGTAATGTCACCATGGTTGTTTAATATATTTATAGATGGGGTTGTAAAAGAAGTAAATGCTAGGGTGTTCGGGAGAGGGGTGGGGTTAAATTATGGGGAATCAAATTCAAAATGGGAATTGACACAGTTACTTTTTGCTGATGATACTGTGCTTATGGGAGATTCTAAAGAAAAATTGCAAAGGTTAGTGGATGAGTTTGAGAATGTGTGTAAAGGTAGAAAGTTGAAAGTGAACATAGAAAAGAGTAAGGTGATGAGGGTATCAAATGATTTAGATAAAGAAAAATTGGATATCAAATTGGGGAGGAGGAGTATGGAAGAAGTGAATGTTTTCAGATACTTGGGAGTTGACGTGTCGGCGGATGGATTTATGAAGGATGAGGTTAATCATAGAATTGATGAGGGAAAAAAGGTGAGTGGTGCATTGAGGTATATGTGGAGTCAAAAAACGTTATCTATGGAGGCAAAGAAGGGAATGTATGAAAGTATAGTAGTACCAACACTCTTATATGGATGTGAAGCTTGGGTGGTAAATGCAGCAGCGAGGAGACGGTTGGAGGCAGTGGAGATGTCCTGTCGAAGGGCAATGTGTGGTGTAAATATTATGCAGAAAATTCGGAGTGTGGAAATTAGGAGAAGGTGTGGAGTTAATAAAAGCATTAGTCAGAGGGCAGAAGAGGGGTTGTTGAGGTGGTTTGGTCATTTAGAGAGAATGGATCAAAGTAGAATGACATGGAAAGCATATAAATCTATACGGGAAGGAAGGAGGGGTAGGGGTCGTCCTCGAAAGGGTTGGAAAGAGGGGGTAAAGGAGGTTTTGTGGGCGAGGGGCTTGGACTTCCAGCAAGCGTGCATGAGCGTGTTAGGAGTGAATGGAGACGAATGATACTTGGGACCTGACGATCTGTTGGAGTGTGAGCAGGGTAATATTTAGTGAAGGGATTCAGGTAAACCGGTTATTTTCATATAGTCGGACTTGAGTCCTGGAAATGGGAAGTACAATGCCTGCACTTTAAAGGAGAGGTTTGGGATATTGGCAGTTTGGAGGGATATGTTGTGTATCTTTATACGTATATGCTTCTAATCTGTTGTATTCTGAGCACCTCTGCAAAAACAGTTATAATGTGTGAGTGTGGTGAAAGTGTTGAATGATGATGAAAGTACTTTCTTTTTAGGGATTTTCTTTCTTTTTTGGGTCACCCTGCCTCGGTGGGAGACGGCCGACTTGTTGAAATATATATATATATATATATATATTATATATATATATATATATATATATATATATATTATATATAATATATATATATATACTTTATCACTGCCTTGCTAGAGGCGCGCAGATACGAGAGTTTAGATGTCCCTCTAGACGGCAAATATCCCAGACCCCTCTAGAGTGTAGGTATTATGCCTCCCACCTCCAGGATTCAAGTCCGGCTAACTGGTTTCCCTGAATCCTCTAACTAAAATCTCACAAAATATTACCCTGCTCACACTCCAACAGCTCGTCAAGTCCCAAAAACCGTTTATCTCCACTACTATGTAACATGCTCACACATGCCTGCTGTATGTCCAAGCTCCTTGTACACAAATCGTCCTTTACCCCCTCCCTCCATCCTTTCCAAGGATGACCCCTACCCCGCCTTCCCTCCACTACAGATTTATATACCATTCAAGTCATCCTATTTTGCTCCATCCACTTTAAATGACCAAACCACCTCAACATCCTCTCTGGATAATACTTTAATTAACTCCGCACGTTCTCGTAATCTCTAAACTACAAATTCTCTGAATAAAATTTATGCCACACATTGCTCTCAGACAGGATATCTCCACTGCCTCTAGCCTCCTTGCTGCAACATTCACAACCCATATTTCACACCCATATAAGAGTTTTGGTACCGCTATACTCTCATACATTCCCGTCTCTGCCTGCATGGATAACGTTCTTTGTCTCCACAGATACCTCTGTGGATAACTCTTAATCAGTTCTGCGGTTTACCTCGTCCTTCATATATCCAGCTGCTGATACATCAACTCCCAAATATCTGAACACATTTACATCTATACTCCCTCTAATCTGATATTCAGTTTTTCACTCCCATTGTGTATGTTGAGAAATGGCATTACCAGTTAAGTTTAAACAGTGAAAACTTAACTTAGAAAGACAACTCATCGCCTGCACAGCCGCCCCTGCAGACGAGGTCTTGAGAAGCTGTCGAAGTCATCTCTCAACGGGCTGTAAAGATTTATAATTTGTAAGATTATAAATTACCCCTAGGGGGTGTTATGTCAGCATATTTCATTCACTGATGGCTGACAAATTACATACTTGTTTGGACTCAAAAGTCCGCACCTCACTGCCGAATATAGGTTGATTACAAACTCCTTGCGACTCAAGAACTGCGCAGTCCCCCGTACTACAAGAAATTCGTAACCTACCTTGCTCTTGTAGCGTGAGCTATGGTGTTCTTCACACCTTCGACAGATATCGGTGACTTGATAGAAGCTGAAGTGTCCTTGGATGTCCACGTCTTCCATAGTCTAGGAATACGCACACTGGTACACTATGTTCCACAAGATTTGTCTTTATTGTTCACAATCTTATCACTAAAGAAGCTGATCACACTTCTCTTAAGTGTTTATTGTGTTTTATGAGACACTTTGTTCACACTAACGCACATATCGTTCTTTGTTGGTTATCCTGGCGTCAGTGTCACTCTCAGTAGAGTCAAAAGTAATCTGAAGACGTCACAGCGCCCCATGCCGTTACTCCCCTAGCACAAAGGAAAAGCTGACCTAGTACTTTTGCTTCCTTGCCACTTCCTCGATGAAGTAAAGCAGAATGTTTAAATCTTGCTGTCTTAAGCATAGACAACAATGTCCACTATCTTTACTATGGTAATAAAGAGGGAGCAGGATTTTCCTTAATTGTCCTGCTAAAGTAAGAGATGTACTGTCTCTTATTAAACTACACTTTGCAACACTGCACTGCAAGGAGCAGCGGTCGCTTGACCACGTCAGATACTCGTACGGCATCTGTGATCAATTACTCACTGTAGCAGTAAACAAGACGCTTGCTCCTTCTGAGAGGGCTGGGCCCCTCAGGGCTGAAAGGGGCTGAAGTGATACCCCCCTCCTGGAGAAATTTTCTCCACAGTGTATTTCATTCCACATATTTTAATCCCACCTCTCTCCTCAACACTCTGGTATTTCTTTTGTAACACCTATAAATATGTTAAACAACCATGGTGACATAGGATGGGACCCACCTCTAGTGCAAATTGTGGGACATATAATCTCGGAGAAGTGGATAAAAAGGCTTCAAGAAAGAATATTTGGATTTCATCATGAAGCCATTTGAATATTCCACTTACCCTACCACCCCAAATACACACACAGAGTAGGTAACGTGTACCTCTTGGCTTACTCGTGGCTGGACTCATTTGTGGGAGTGTCACTCTGGTGGACCACTACAGCGGTGACCACTGACACTCGTGCTAGACTCACTATACTAAGTGATTGGGGTATTGTAGGTTAGGTACTTGGTGGATGATGGCGTTTGCTGGAGGGTAGGTTGGTGGAGAAGGAGGGAGACCTGGTGGTGGGGTGATGATAGAGGGACGAGTGGTTGTCAGTGAAGGGGCTTGATAGGGTTGGTGTGGAGAGGGAAGGGGAAGGGTAACATGGGTGGTAAAGAGGTTAGGGGGAGGGAGAGGGGGAAGGAGGCAGATGTGAATTGGAGTGAGGATTGAAGAGGGAGGGTTGAGAGGATGGGTGGTCTTCCATGATTGCTACTTCCGATCACCACTGATGTATGGTGGTCTTTCCCACCACCACTGATGTGTAGTGGTGTTTTCTACCACCAGTGATGTACGTTAAGTTGTGTGGTTAAGTTGAAGACTCCCAGAGACCTGACTTAAGGTTTTCACACATTCATAATCTTGGATCACCTGACTACCATCCACGAAACACCCAACTCTACTCACCTATTTTCACATTAACTTCGAAGTTGTTAACTGCAATTTCTCAGTGACGTAATAAAGCTGTGCTTTTAGAAACGTTGTTTTAATAAAAGCTTGTTTTAAAACTTGTGCCTTCGGCTTCCTTATTATATTTGTCTTTTAAACAATGCCTGTGTTCACTAGTTTTGTTCCTTTACTCCTCTATTTCAACTTTGGGTTGCATTAGTAAAGCCTTCTGTTCCTCCCAGCATTTCGTCTTCGTATTTCATTTATTTCGCCCACTGTGTGGTTTTTGCTAGCATGTTATTCAACATCAGTGTCCTACCACTTCCTCTCCCACCTATCTATGTACGTTCCACATTTCTAATATATTCCCTGCTCATTCTGTGCTAGGATCATGAACTAACGGACGTGGCCAACACGGCTCTGGAATGTGCTGATAGGAATGTGCAGATAGTGTCTGTAACATACCTGCTCACAGTCTGTATACCAATTGAGTAATCTAATCAAACTGAATGTGACTGTTAAATAGAGCACAACTGTCCATGACATCCCTCCCTACTGGCTACCCACAGTAAGGATATCCACGCTGGTCACTTAAGGAGATAATTTACTCGCTACCTACTGCAAGAACATCATATACGCCTGTCACTAAGAATAACAATAAGAAGCAACTATTAGAGGTGGTAGTAGCAATGGTGGTGATGGTAGTACAAGACTGGTGGTGATGGTAGTACAAGACTGGTGGTGATGGTAGTACAAGACTGGTGGTGATGGTAGTACAAGACTGGTGGTGGTGATAGTACATGACTGGTGGTGATGGTAGTACAAGACTGGTGGTAATGATAGTACATGACTGGTGGTGATGGTAGTACAAGACTGGTAGTGATGGTAGTACAAGACTGGTGGTGATGGTAGCACAAGACTGGTGGTGATGGTAGTACAAGACTGGTGGTGATGGTAGTACAAGACTGGTGGTAATGATAGTACATGACTGGTGGTGATGGTAGTACAAGACTGGTGGTGATGGTAGTACAAGACTGGTGGTAAATGGTAGTACAAGACGTGGTGGTGATGGTAGTACAAGACTGGTGGTGATGGTAGTACAAGACTGGTGGTGATGGTAATACAAGACTGGTGGTGATGGTAGTACAAGACTGGTGGTGATGATAGTACATGACTGGTGGGATGTAGTAACAAGACTGTTGGTACATGGTAATACAAACTGAATGTGGACTGGTAATACAAGACTGCTGTGAATTATGGTACCACAGAGTATGTGGTATAGGTAGTACAAGACTCGTGTGATGGTAGACATCAGACTGTGGTGAAGGTAGTACAAGACTGATGGGTGGTAGTACAAGATGGTGGTGATGGTAGTAGGCAAGATTGGTGGTGATGGTAGTACAAGACTGGTGGTGATGGTAGTACAAGACTGGTAGTGATGGTAGTAGGAAGATTGGTGGTGATAGTAGTACAAGACTGGTGGTGATAGTAGGAAGACTGGTGGTGATGATTGTACATGACTGGTGGTGATGGTAGTACAAGACTGGTGTGATGGTAGTACAAGACTGGTGGTGATGGTAGAACAAGACTGGTGGTGATGATAGTACAAGACTGGTGGTGATGGTAGTACAAGACTGGTGGTGATGGTAGTAAGACTGGTGGTGATGGTAGTACAAGACTGGTGGTGATGGTAGTACAAGACTGGTGGTGATGGTAGTACAAGACTGGTGGTGATGGTAGTACAAGACTGGTGGTGATGGTAATACAAGACTGGTGGTGATGGTAGTACAAGACTGGTGGTGATGATAGTACATGACTGGTGGTGATGATAGTACAAGACTGGTGGTGATGGTAGTACAAGACTGATGGTGATGGTAGTACAAGACTGGTGGTGATGGTAGTACAAGACTGTGGTGATGGTAAGTACAAGACTGGTGGTGAAGGTAGTACAAGACTGGTGGTGATGGTAGTACAAGACTGGTGGTGATGGTAGTAGAAGACTGGTGGTGATGGTAGTACAAGACTGGTGGTGATGATAGTAGGAAGACTGGTAGTGATGGTAGTAGGAAGATTGGTGGTGAGATGGTGAATATAAGACTGGTGGTGATGTTGTACAAGACTGGTGGTGATGGTAGTAAAGACTGGTGATGTATAGTAGTAAGACTGGTGGTGATGGTAGTACAAGACTGGTGGTGATGGTAGTACAAGACTGGTGGTGATAGTAGTACAAGACTGGTGGTGATGGTAGTACAAGACTGGTGGTGATGTTGGTTTAAGACTGGTGGTGATGGTAGAACAAGACTGGTGGTGATGATAGTACAAGACTGGTGGTGATGGTAGTACAAGACTGGTGGTGATGGTAGTAGAAGACTGGTGGTGATGGTAGTAGAAGACTGGTGGTGATGATAGTACAAGACTGGTGGTGATGGTAGTAGGAAGACTGGTGGTGATGGTAGTAGGAAGATTGGTGGAGATGGTAATACAAGACTGGTGGTGATGGTAGTACAAGACTGGTGGTGATGATAGTAGAAGACTGGTGGTGATGATAGTACAAGACTGGTGGTGATGGTAGTAGAAGACTGGTGGTGATGATAGTAGGAAGACTGGTGGTGATGGTAGCAGGAAGACTGGTGGAGATGGTAATACAAGACTGGTGGTGATGGTAGACAAGACTGGTGGTGGTAGTAGGAAGACAAGATAGTGTGGTGATGGTAGTACAAGACTGGTGGTGATGGTAGTACAAGACTGGTGGTGATAGTAGTACAAGACTGGTGGTGATGGTAGAACAAGACTGGTGGTGATGATAGTACAAGACTGGTGGTGATGGTAGTACAAGACTGGTGGTGATGTTAGTACAAGACTGGTGGTGATGGTAGAACAAGACTGGTGGTGATGATAGTACAAGACTGGTGGTGATGGTAGTACAAGACTGGTGGTGATGGTACCAGGAAGACTTTTGGTGATGGTAGTACAAGACTGGTGGTGATGGTAGTACAAGACTGGTGGTGATGGTAGTACAAGACTAGTGGTGATGGTAGTAGGAAGACTGGTGGTGATGGTAGTAGGAAGATTGGTGGTGATGGTAGTACAAGACTGGTAGTACAAGACTGGTAGTGATGGTAGTACAAGACTGGTGGTGATGGTAGAACAAGACTGGTGGTGATGATAGTACAAGACTGGTGGTGATGGTAGTACAAGACTGGTGGTGATGGTAGTACAAGACTGGTGGTGATGGTAGTACAAGACTGGTGGTGATGGTAGTACAAGACTGGTGGTGATGGTAGTAGGAAGACGGGTGGTGATGGTAGTACGAAGACTGGTGGTGATGTAGTAGAAGACTGGTGGTCGATGGTTAGCAGGAAGACTGGTAGTGATGTAGTAGAAGAGTGGTGGTGATGGTAGGAAGACTGGTGGTGATGGTACAGGAAGACTTTGGTGATGGTAGAGAAGACTTGTGGTGATGATAGTAGGAAGACTGGTGGTGATGGTAGTAAGACTGTGGTGATGTAGTAGGAAGACTTGTGGTGATGGTAACAGGAAGACTGGTGGTGATGGTAGTAGGAAGACTGGTGGTGATGGTAGTAGGAAGACTGGTGGTGATGGTAGTACAAGACTGGTGGTGGTGATAGTACATGACTGGTGGTGATGGTAGTACAAGACTGGTGGTGATGGTAGTACAAGACTGGTGGTGATGGTAGTACAAGACTGGTGGTGATGGTAGTACAAGACTGGTGGTGATGGTAGTAGGAAGACGGGTGGTGATGGTAGTACGAAGACTGGTGGTGATGATAGTAGGAAGACTGGTGACGATGGTAGCAGGAAGACTGGTAGTGATGGTAGTAGGAAGAGTGGTGGTGATGGTAGCAGGAAGACTGGTGGTGATGGTAGCAGGAAGACTGGTGGTGATGGTAGCAGGAAGACTGTGGTGATGATAGTAGGAAGACTGGTGGTGATGATAGGAAGACTGGTGGTGATGATAGTAGGAAGACTGGTGGTGATGGTAACAGGAAGACTGGTGGTGATGGTAGTAGGAAGACTGGTGGTGATGGTAGTAGGAAGACTGGTGGTGATGATAGTAGGAAGACTGGTGGTGATGGTAGTAGGAAGACTGGTGGTGATGATAGGAAGACTGGTGGTGATGGTGGAGAATCTTAGAAAGTGTCCAGTGATGTTCTCACGCTTGGTTCATCGTGATGTGAATAACGATATAGATCATTTATATTTGTGTACGAATGGTATTCAATACATACAAGATGAGAAATTGGACATACGTGCAACGTCTGGGTGTCTTTGTAAACAGCCATCTACTGACTTTGCCAGTACAATACAAGGACATAATGTGACGACTATAGATTTACATACAAAAGACGAGGTAATCAGTCTCTCGTCCTAGGAATAGGTGATGAGCACTGTAGTCTTATTCTTTATTTATATTTATTGGTTTGCATTAGCCCAAATTGTGCGTCTTATATACATACTGTCTTAGTGTGTACCATTGTTTTACGGTGGAAGTTGGTAGATGTGTAGGAGTAGAAGCGATGAGTTGGGGTGAAGGGTTCGGACCAGGAGACTTCTCGGTGCACTTTGTCAACTCAGAGATTCATTAGCGTTGTAGCGTCGTGTCGTGGGCTCGCCCCTCCACTTGTGAGGCTGCCCTACAACACGTGTGGGGGAATGCAACCTACGCCAGGATATTGCCTCCTGCACTGTACGCGCCAGCGTAGGGGCCTCTGCAGTGTCAGCGTTTAGGACTCAAGACTACGCGACTCCAAAAGGTCTAGCGAGGACCGTAACGTTCTCAAATGTTTTAAAATATTTCGAGAAGTGATGGATTATAAAGCGCTTTAATGATGGCCTCTGATAGAGGCATGGACAGAAGTTCTATGTCAGAAATGTTTCTGTTGAAAGTCTCGTAGCTCAGTGATAAAGTGATGGACTTCCGACGTATCAGGACCCTGGTTCAGGAGTGCAACGGACAAGTGAAGTAGTAGCAGCAGCAACACACACAGCAGGAGGCATTATTGAGCTTCCACAGCGCTCGGGCTTAATGCCCAAAGTTGGGATGTGGCTCCAAAAGGATCCTGTAGTGCTTGCTGCCTTTGAACCTCCTGACATCGTCTGCTGCTATGCAGCTGCCACACGCTTCGAGCCCAATGTGGGCGGGGTTTGTGGCAGCTCAATATACCTAACTTCTCCCTTCGAGCAAAGTGGGGACGGAGAATGGGGCTACTCCTGGGGACAGCTGGTCACAGAAGAGGGAAGGAGCTTGCACCGCCTCCCATGGTAGACGTTGGGCTGAGACACTCCCACGACAGGGAGCCAAGGCCGGGCCACCTCTTGGAAAAGGCTCGGGCCGGTCGACTATACCGGCGAATCTACAACAACAACAATAACCCCGGTTCGAATCCCCGTCCATTCTTCTTTTTATTCATTGACTGTTGTTTATTACGAGTTATCTTCAGTGTACCATATAAGCCAAACAAGTGAGTTTGGTCTATTTGGCAAGTCCTTTTTCTTTCAAATAGCCAGAATATATTTTTTATCATACTGGCCGATTCCCACCAAGGCAGGGTGACCCGAAAAAGAAAAACTTTCACCATCATTCACTCCATCACTGTCTTGCCAGAAGGGTGCTTTGCACTACAGTTTTTAAACTGCAACATTAACACCCCTCCAGAATATATATATATATATATTATATATATATATATATATATATAATATATATATATATATATATATATATATTAAGTTGTGTGTGTGTGTGTGTGCGCGCGTGTGCGTGTTGCAAACAATCGCAGAAAGGCAATCTTAACTATGCAAGACAAGCCACAGGGGGTGGAAATCTTTAGCTCAAGTACTTTCACACTAAGTGCGTCATCAGGAGCTATGCAATATTGCAAGGCTGCAACTGAAGGAGTGAGGGGAAATTTTTCTCAGAAAAGTGCAGCTTGGGAGTGTCGCCTCCTCCTGGCTCTCTTAGAATGTGGCCGGTGGTCAGCGTCACACCCACCACTGCCACCAAGCTTCCATGTACCATGTACTCAGTGTCCTCTCACATATATGGGTCAAACAGGTAAAATTCTGGAAACCAGAATAGCCCAACATAAATGCTCAGTCAGGACAGGGCTCCTGTAATCACCCACCAGGATGGGATGCTGCCCAAATTATTGTACCAAACAGTTCTCTTGAAACATGACAGGACACCGTATATAACTCAAATTATGGGTTATACAAGCTAGGAGAATCTATTGTACACAACCTTAAACTACAATGCTATACAAAATAACAGGATTGTTCATTATGCCAGGTGCTCTCACGATGGATTGGTGACGCTCGACCAGTTGTCTACGCACCAAAACACCATGCTACGCCAGTTGATGTATGGTTATATAACGCGTTTAGCTCTGATTGCACCATACATTGACAAGATTGCCTGATTACATAGGTAGTGGGTTAAACTATATTAGAAGTAGAAATCTGTATCATAGAAATATTATAGGAATGGTATAGAAGAATCCCAAGTAAGGCATAATAATCGATACTGAGAAGAATAGTAGACAATATAAAGGATACGTCTCAGTACCCTGAGAACGTTCGGGAACAAGACATTTAAACAGACAAAGAGCACATTCATTTCCTTTATTAATTAAATAGGTTAAAAAGAATAATAGCAATCCATATATATAATATCCACTGAGAAACATATTTTCTCAAATCACAGGACTGTTCTAACGGTAAGGCTGGTCTGATTCTATTTAAATTCATATTGTTCTCAACCTGCCTATATGGGAGAGGGACGCCCACTCGCGCTATTGAGAAAATCCTACCTTCATTGCGCCTTGCAACTATCATATCTCTTACCATGAAGTGTTAAAGTTCCTTGAGCTATTCAAAACCCCTGTGCTTCTTCTATGGAGAAGCACACAGCACACACTTGCCTATCGAACAAAACTATCACCTCACACCCTATCATAATCAGCCACAACATATCATACTATTTATAACTCATGAGAAGTGTGAAATACTATATATATATATATTATACCTGTGCTTATTATATTATATAGCGCACAACAACACCTGAAAACAAAGAAATTCCAAGCGCTTCGGACACTCACATATCAGGAACATATATATATATATATATATATATATATATATATATATATATATATATATATATATATATATATATATATATATATTAAGAAATAAATCATTTAAAGTGACCCATGCTATACAGAGAAGTTAACTAAAAAAATTATGCTAGCTTAAGGAAGGTTAGATGAGGTTTGCAAGTAAGTTTTGTCAAAAAATAAAAATACATCATTGCGAATGAAAAAAATTAGCTATCATTCGATAAAGGAATTTCCCAGAGTCAAGGTTCTCCTGTTCTACGGGAACAAATTGTTGCTACTGAAGAATGTCTCAGCTGACCAGAAATAAATCATAGGTTAAACATACTGTTCTTTCATGTGTCCATAACAGTGTTGTACCTTGAAGACCATTGTAAAAAGTGTTACCTTATGAACTCAAAGATTTAATAACAATTACATACATAAATGAATACTTGTATTATAAACGCTAGTCAGTCTTAGAGAAAGTTTAGGATTGATTTTTTCCTGTGTAGATCTCGATTTGCCTTTTACGTGTAAGAAACTGGAAAAAATTAAATATTGGTTTTCCTTGTGATAATTTTTGAGAGGTATGTGAGTGGCTTGACCCATAAACACTGATTACTTGATAGTGCAAATTCTAAACTGTTTCAGATTTAATGTGCTTGTGTATTTTAGGATATTGGTCTGTGAGATAACAAGAGAATGTCTCTTCAGTTTGGCTTCTAAGCTGACGATTCTTGGTGGAAAGTTGGATTTAGGTATGCTCTAGTTTAAAAGTTTTGTTTAATAAATTGGGATATTAGTGTCCACGGGATAATTTGTAAATATCTCTTTTGATCTGCTTCACATCTTCAGTGTTAATGTCAGAGGATCTCACCTTCAGTGTCACTATCACATTTGCTAGGAAAATGATTGGATGGCTAATAAGGACTTTCAAAATAAGGAATACCAAGCCAGCGATGATCCTTTTTAAATGATTTGTTCTCTCTAGGTTGGAATACTGCTGTACACTAGCATCTCCATTCAAGGCAGGCAAAATCGCAGATCTAGAGAATGTACAGAGAACCTTTACTGCACATATAAGTTCTGCCAAACGCATGAATTACTGGGAACACTTGGAATCACTTGACTGTACTCCCTGGAGCTCCAGCAAGAGAAATGCATCATAATCTACACCTTGGAAGATCCTATAGGGACTGGTCCCCAATCTGCACACATAAATCATCCCCTATGAAAGCAAAAGACTGGGTAGACAATGCAATATACCCCCAATGAAAAGCAGAGGCGCCATTAGTACACTAAGAGAAAATACAGTAAGTATCCGGTACCCAAGACTGTTCAGTAGCCTCCCACCAGGCATAAGGGGAATTACCAATAGACTCCTGGTTGTCTTCAAGAGGGAGCTGGACAGATACCTAAAGTCAGTACTCGATCAGCCGGGCTGTGGTTCTTACGTTGGTTTACGCGCGGCGAACAGTAACAGCCTGGTTGATCAGACCCAGATCCACCGGGAGGCCTGGTCAGGGTCTAGGCCGTGGGGGCCTAGTTTTGCTATATTATTTTTGATGTTTGGGGGATACGAAGGTTGATGTGGAGGGCAGGGTCTTAGCGTGGAGGACAGGGTCTTGGCGTGGAGGGCAGGGTCTTGGCGTGGAGGACAGGGTCTTGGTGTGGAAGGCAGGGTCTTGGTGTGGAGGACAGGGTCTTGGCGTGGAGGACAGGGTCTTGGTGTGGAAGGCAGGGTCTTGGCGTGGAGGGCAGGGTCTTGGTGTGGAAGGCAGGGTCTTGGCGTAGAGGGCAGGGTCTTGATGTGGAGGGTAGGGTCTTGGCGTAGAGGGCAGGGTCTTGGCGTAGAGGGCAGGGTCTTGGCGTGGAGGGCAGGATCTTGGCGTGGAGGGTAGGGTCTTGGCGTGGAGGGCAGGATCTTGGTGTGGAGGGCAGGGTCTTGGTGTAGAGGGCAGGGTCTTGATGTGGAGGATGTGGAGGGCAGGATCTTGGTGTGGAGGGCAGGGTCTTGGTGTAGAGGGCAGGGTCTTGATGTGTAGGGTGTGGAGGGCAGGGAATCTTGTGTGGAGGGCAGGTTTGGTGTAGAGGGCAGGGTCTTGGTGTGGAGGGTATGGAGGGCAGGGTCTTGGTGTAGAGGGCAGGGTCTGATGGGAGGGTGGAGGCAGGGTCTTGGTGGGAGGGCAGGGTCTTGGTGTGGAGGGCAGGGTCTTGGTGTGGAGGGTGTGGAGGGCAGGGTCTTGGTGTAGAGGGCAGGGTCATGATGCGGAGGGTGTGGAGGGCAGGGTCTTGGTGTGGAGGGCAGGGTCTTGGTGTGGAGGGCAGGGTCTTGGTGTGGAGGGCGGTGGTAGGGTCTTGGGTGGAGGGTGTGGAGGTCAGGGTCTTGAGGTGGAGGGTATGGAGGGCCGGGTCTTGGGTGGAAGGTGTGGAGGGAGGGTCTTGAGGTGGAAGGTGTGGGAGGTGGCCGGGTCTTGAGGTGGAAGGTGTGGAGGGGAGGGTTGAGGTGAGGGTATGGAGGGGAGGGTTGAGGTGGAGGGTGTGGAGGGGAGGGTTGAGGTGGAGGGTGTGGAGGGGAGGGTTGAGGTAGAGGGTATGGAGGGGAGGGTTGAGGTGGAGGGTGTGGAGGGGAGGGTTGAGGTGGAGGGTGTGGAGGGGAGGGTTAAGGAGGGTCACAGCTACCTGGTGGAGTCTCTACACTCGACCTGTGATGAGTATGGATGACCATGAGCATCACTCAAGCATCTCTCCACACCACAAACTTGTCCTATACATATTTTTTCAACATTTTTTAAATCATTTGTAACAAGGAGAGATTCATCTCTTATGTTTCACTGCTAATAAATTTTACGCCACAGTCTACCAAAATTATTATTAATTTATATTTTGTTGACAATTTTAAACACGTGTAGGTTATATAGACGACTCAAGAGTTCTTCAGTTATTATTATTTTTTTTTGCTTGGGATTATTTTAAAAACTTGGCTTCGTAAAGGTCTAATTAATGTTTTTTTCAGTCTGGTCCATGGAATGTTTACATGTAAAACTGTATTTTTATGTCGTTGATTAGTTAAGTTTTTGTGTTGATTGATTATGCAGTGAGGGCGAGTCTGTGTGTGTGTGTGTGTGTGTGTGTGTGTGTGTGTGTGTGTTTCTCAGTAATTGTAAGTTCTTGGCTGAAGTTTGGTGAGACACAGAAGTTTGAAGTGTGGTGGAGACCTGAAGTGTGGTGGGGACTTGAAGCTGTAAAGAGACGCTGCCCCTTCAGGCGATGATGAAGAATGGGAACTTCTTAAAGATGGCAGACTTTCTGAAGTGCAGAAAGAAGCACTGGCTAGTGAAATAAAGGATCCTGAAATAAAACTGAATGAATCATAAAGAGTCCTGGAAAGAAATCTAATATATTGTCCAAGGCAATAACCGCATCCAGTATCAGGTCCTTGCCCAGACATGATGGCTTTTACACTGTCAACAATGAAATGAGTGTAGTACTGATGTCTCAGTGCGACGCTGTGTTCAGTGAGTCGTTAATCACTTAAGACTGATAATGGGTGAGACTCAAAACCTTGCCAAAATAATCCTAATACTTATCGACTTCGAGAAAGCTGTTAACAACGTGTCCATGCACTCTGCCTCCAGGCCCAGACTCATGGCACTCCATACTCATCAAGAACTTAGAGAACCTCTGTCACGTAATGCTTTATGGAGGTTGAGCCTAGACACAAGGGTCATCCCACATCTGTTAAAAATAACGGATATAATAACCCTACTTCACAAACGTGGCATAGAAATAATAGCAAAGGGCTATAGACCTATAACACTGATGTCCTCCATCAATGAAATATTGGAAAGAGTTTTAAGAAGTACGATCACTAACCACATGGATTCCCAACAATTCCACAACATAGGGCATCGTGGGTTTAGAGCAGGTCGCTCCTGTTTCTCGCAAATACTGGACCATTACATGATCTTGGATTCACTGGAACACAGACAAAATGTAGATGTAGTATTCACACTTTTTTACAAAAGCCTTCTACAAGTATGATCATGATATAATATTTATTATTAATCAAAAAGAAGCACCAAACCACAAGGGCTATCATGATATAATAGCCCACAAAAAGAAAATAGCTGGGAAAGTGGGTAGATGTATTTTTAGTCTAACAAGTAGAATGCAGAGTAATAGTAAACAGTTATGTCAGAGAGAGAGTGAAAAGTTGTGTTCCCCTAGGTACAGTACTGGCTCCCATCCCTTTCCTCATCCTCATATCCGACGTAGACAGTGACATAAATCATAGCACTCTCTTATCCTTTGCAAACGATGCTAGAATTTGTATGAGAGTGGCATTCATGAGGACATTGTAAATCTCCAAGCGGATATAAACGAAACCTTCCAGTTGGCCACGGCAAACAATTTGATGTTCAATGAGAAAAAATTAAATTACTTTATGGAGGAAAATGGGAATTACAAATTATAACGGATTACGAAACTATATATGTAACCACTCAGTAGAGCTAAAAACTAGCAGAGGACTAATGAGTGATATCAAAGGACTTCACTCTCAAGTCTCACAGCAGTGTTAGAATTACAACTGCTGGGAAAATGATAGAATAACAAGAACCTTCAAAAAAAAAAAAAATGCCAAGTCAATGATGATCTTCTAAGTCATTTCTTCTCTGAATAAATGGTTTAGAAAACCGACAATTGATAAATGAGACACTTGTGCAACACTTGGGTATCTTTATTCTTTATTCTCTATTCTTTATTCTTTATTTAATTTTTTCAGTTATATTCTATTTCAAATTCTCTATAATCCCTTAACATTTTTTTTAAGAAAATGGAACAGTCATACCTCCTCTGAGCTACGAGACAAAGATGGCTGGCGGGTTAAAGGGAAATTGTGGTAGTTGGCACCTGCAGCGTCGAATAACAAACCAAAGTTTCCCCTCATTAAGTTACGTCATTGTTGAACGTTTGAAGTCGATCGGATGAGACATTCACAGTTCAACAAACGCAAACTAATTTATTTGTTTTTTTAAATGAAACTGAAAGTTTTGAACCTACACAGCCCAAGATCACTTGTAAAATCTGATTAAGATATAGCAATGTTTAGGGTTTGAGGTCAGTATATAATTTATATATATATATATATATATATATATATATATATATATATATATATATATATATATATATATATATTATATATATATATATATATGCCGAATATGTAAAACTGGTCAATTAGCAAGAACTCATTTAAAATTAAGTCCTTTCTGAAATTTTCTCTTATACGTTTTAAGATATATTTTTTTCAATAATGTTAATGTAAAAAATTTTAATTTTGCACCAAAAGAATCTTAGAAAACTTACCTAACCTTATTATAACAAAAGCAATTTATTTTAGCCTAACCCAACTAAATATATTTTAAATACCTTTACAATAATTTAGTACTACCTGGAGTTTACCTGGAGAGAGTTCCGGGGGTCAACGCCCCCGCGGCCCGGTCTGTGACCAGGCCTCCTGGTGGATCAGAGCCTGATCAACCAGGCTGTTGCTGCTGGCTGCACGCAAACCAACGTACGAGCCACAGCCCGGCTGGTCAGGAACCGACTTTAGGTGCTTGTCCAGTGCCAGCTTGAAGACTGCCAGGGGTCTGTTGGTAATCCCCCTTATGTATGCTGGGAGGCAGTTGAACAGTCTCGGGCCCCTGACACTTATTGTATGGTCTCTTAACGTGCTAGTGACACCCCTGCTTTTCATTGGGGGGATGTTGCATCGTCTGCCAAGTCTTTTGCTTTCGTAGTGAGTGATTTTCGTGTGCAAGTTCGGTACTAGTCCCTCTAGGATTTTCCAGGTGTATATAATCATGTATCTCTCCCGCCTGCGTTCCAGGGAATACAGGTTCAGGAACCTCAAGCGCTCCCAGTAATTGAGGTGTTTTATCTCCATTATGCGCGCCGTGAAGGTTCTCTGTACATTTTCTAGGTCAGCAATTTCACCTGCCTTGAAAGGTGCTGTTAGAGTGCAGCAATATTCCAGCCTAGATAGAACAAGTGACCTGAAGAGTGTCATCATGGGCTTGGCCTCCCTAGTTTTGAAGGTTCTCATTATCCATCCTGTCATTTTTCTAGCAGATGCGATTGATACAATGTTATGGTCCTTGAAGGTGAGATCCTCCGACATGATCACTCCCAGGTCTTTGACGTTGGTGTTTCGCTCTATTTTGTGGCCAGAATTTGTTTTGTACTCTGATGAAGGTATAATTTCCTCGTGTTTACCATATCTGAGTAATTGAAATTTCTCATCGTTGAACTTCATATTGTTTTCTGCAGCCCACTGAAAGATTTGGTTGATGTCCGCCTGGAGCCTTGCAGTGTCTGCAATGGAAGACACTGTCATGCAGATTCGGGTGTCATCTGCAAAGGAAGACACGGTGCTGTGACTGACATCTTTGTCTATGTCGGATATGAGGATGAGGAACAAGATGGGAGCGAGTACTGTGCCTTGTGGAACAGAGCTTTTCACCGTAGCTGCCTCGGACTTTACTCTGTTGACGACTACTCTCTGTGTTCTGTTAGTGAGGAAATTATAGATCCATCGACCGACTTTTCCTGTTATTCCTTTAGCACGCATTTTGTGCGCTATTACGCCATGGTCACACTTGTCGAAGGCTTTTGCAAAGTCTGTATATATTACATCTGCATTCTTTTTGTCTTCTAGTGCATTTAGGACCTTGTCGTAGTGATCCAATAGTTGAGACAGACAGGAGCGACCTGTTCTAAACCCATGTTGCCCTGGGTTGTGTAACTGATGGGTTTCTAGATGGGCGGTGATCTTGCTTCTTAGGACCCTTTCAAAGATTTTTATGATATGGGATGTTAGTGCTATCGGTCTGTAGTTCTTTGCTGTTGCTTTACTGCCCCCTTTGTGGAGTGGGGCTATGTCTGTTGTTTTTAGTAACTGTGGGACGACCCCTGTGTCCATGCTCCCTCTCCATAGGATGGAAAAGGCTCGTGATAGGGGCTTGCAGTTCTTGATGAACACGGAGTTCCATGAGTCTGGCCCTCTGGCAGAGTGCATGGGCATATCATTTATCGCCTGTTCGAAGTCATTTGGCGTCAGGATAACATCGGATAGGCTTGTGTTAACCAAATTTTGTGGCTCTCTCATAAAAAATTAATTTTGATCTTCGACTCTCAGTCTGGTTAGTGGCTTGCTAAAAACTGAGTCATATTGGGACTTAAGTAGCTCACTCATTTCCTTGCTGTCATCTGTGTAGGACCCATCTTGTTTAAGTAGGGGCCCAATACTGGACGTTGTTCTCGACTTTGATTTGGCATAGGAGAAGAAATACTTTGGGTTTCTTTCGATTTCATTTATGGCTTTTAGTTCTTCCCGCGATTCCTGACTCCTATAAGATTCCTTTAGCTTAAGTTCGATGCTTGCTTTTTCTCTGACCAGTGTCTCCCTACGCATTTCAGATATATTGACCTCTTTTAGCCGCTCTGTTATTCTTTTCCGTCGCCTGTAAAGGGAGCGCCTGTCTCTTTCTATTTTACATCTACTCCTCCTTTTTCTTAGAGGAATAAGTCTTGTGCATACATCGAGTGCCACCAAGTTAATCTGTTCTAGGCATAAGTTGGGGTCTGTGTTGCTTTGTATATCTTCCCAGCTTATATCGGTTAGGACTTGGTTTACTTGGTCCCACTTTGTTTTTGTTATTGAAGTTGAATTTGGTGAATGCTCCCTCGTGACTAGTCTCATTATGTCGGTCTGGGGCTCCACGCATACATGTCTGAACCTCAATTAATAATTATGTTGTGATCTGAGTATATTGTTTTTGATATGGTGACATTTCTTATCAGATCATCATTGTTAGTGAAGATGAGGTCTAGTGTATTCTCCAGTCTAGTAGGCTCTATTATTTGCTGGTTTAAATTGAATTTTGTGCAGAGATTTAAAAGCTCGTGTGAGTGTGAGTTTTCATCAGAGCTGCCTCCTGGTGTTATTACTGCAACAATATTATTGTATATTCCCTCCATTTTAGGTCCCTTTAAGTTGAATTCCCCAGAGAAAGATGTTGGGTTGCAGGAGCTGGAAGATTTCCAGTGGCCCAATTTTTAACAGCTGTTCCTTGGAATTGCTGTATGTTGCATCCGGAGGCTTCTAGACTACACATGATTAGTTTTGGTTCTCGACCTTTACTGCTAAAACTTCCATACATTATTTGAGCTTAAGCAGTTCTGTGAAAACAAGTGACTCTGCAATGTACAGGCACACCCCCACCCTTTGCTGTTCACTCTGTCACATCTGTATATGTTGTCAACCTGGGATCCAATTTCGTTGTCCAAGTGATCCTTTATGTGGGTCTCAGTGAACCCGCAACATTACTTTGCCTCTGCAAGCAGTCACGGATGAAAGGTATTTTGTTTGTTGCTGGCTTTAGACCCTGTATATTTGCAAAGAAGAATGTCATCGGACTGGTGGTATTGTTGGTACTGGGGGGGGGATTTTTTCCAGCATTAGTATCTGTATCTGTTGGTTTGGAGTGGAGGCCATCGACTGTGGTTCCACTCCAGGAATGACTGGATTTGGTGTACGATTTCTGCCATTTCCTGCCAGTTTTTTTCTTCCTGGCACTAAAAAACCTCTCCCTCTTGAGTGGCTGTGGCTACCCAGGTTTTCCCATGGCCTGGATGTTTTGTATCTTTTTGTCCCCTTTAGATGGTGTGCCGGCAATTTAAGTTATAGTCTTTCCTGTACTGAAGAGGTGCACAGTTCAGGGTGAAAAAGCTTACAGGAAGGGAGTTTGCATTTTCCTGTTGTCATATGGGCATGGCATTTTCTAGGGTGGTCATAGTTGCACGTCCCGTCTGTTTTTCCAGATTTCCCATGTCTGCAGATACCAAGTGCATAGTATGTGCACAGGCTTGGTTTCCGTTTGCCTTGGGTTTCTGTGACTGTATTCCCTGTTGGTGCATGTTTCCCTGTCTTATTCCTATCTCCCTAGCACCAACAATGGAGGTCCCACCAGTTGTTTTTGGTAATATATCCTCACTATTGCTAGTGGAGTCCTCTTGTTTGCTATTTCCTGTGGTATTTCTAGTTTGCAATATTGGTTTTATCTTATCTTGACTACACTTGTTTCCCTACTACGGCTCCTGTCCCCTATGAGGTCATTTATATGTATTCCTTCGTTAGGTTCAGAACAGTTTTGGCGAAATTATTGCATACACAAATTCTCACTTGTCCTATATGGCAAGATGAAGGTTGCTATTTAAGCCAAGATGGCAAGTTCTGCCTATTCGGTACGATAATATATATATATATATATATATATATATATATATATATATATATAATATATATATATATATATGTCTTTACTACCACTCCGTCCGACAGTACCCTCTTGGGAGCACCGCTGGGTCACCAGGCCATCGACAAGAACAAACTGAATGACCTGATGAGAATGGAGAAGAGAATAAGCGATCTTGATGCCCATGATGCTCTGTCTCTCCTCACAAGGTGTCTTACTATGCCAAGACTCACTTCCTGAGGTGTGCACCCTCTTTTGGCAACCCAACACTCGACGAATATGACGCACACCTGAGATCAACCTTTAAGAAGGCACTGAACCTGTCACTAGAGGATCAACAATGGTATCAGGCAACCCTCCCAGTACGACTGGAAAGTATAGGGGTGCGCAAAGCAACGCATGTAGCTTTACCTGCTTTTCTGTCTTTGTGTTTGGCTTCCAGTGCATTAGTCAAGAAGATCGTCCCCGAACGCTTGAGAGACGTGGTAGGAGCTCAAGACCCCAGGTTTACTGAAGCAACGATGCGGTGGGACACTCTTGCAGACTCCTCCAGTAGACCAGCTTCTCCCAAAGAGCACAAACAGTCCCACTGGGAAAAACCGATCATGGAAAAAATCGCCAACACATTGCTCACCAACGTTTCCGGAAAAGACAAAGTTCGTCTCCTAGCGGTGAAGGCACCACACTCAGATTTCCTTCTAGCTGTTCCCAATTAATTCCTGGTGGCTCGACTCGACCCACAGGCCATTCGGATTGGTGTTGCTCTTCGCCTAGCCTCCCCCATTCTCACCAAACATAGGTGTATTTGCGGCAGGGCGACGGCTGATCAATTCGGACTTCATGGTCTCGTGTGTCAAATATCAGAAGGGAAGTATGCCAGACATGAGGAAGTCAGTGACATCATAAAGAGAGGCCTCGCCACAGCCCGTTGCCCAGCCCAACGGGAACCCTAAGTGCAGAGGTCTGACGGAAGTCAAAAGCGTCCTGATGGAGCCACTATGGTACCCTGGAAGGATGGAAAGCAGATTGCCTGGAACTACACCTGTGCCACCACATTGATAGACACCTAGCTGAAGGTGGTGGAGCTCCCAGCCACAGAGAGACCCAGAAGATCCACAAATATGAAGGCCTTTCCCCTTGCTATAACTTCATCACAATAGGAGACCCTTGGAGCATGGGGCAAGTGTGCTCTAAAGTTCCTCAAAGAGTTGGGTGAAAAACTCATAATAGAAACCAAAGACCACAGGGCGACCAGCTTCCTCTTTCAAAGACTCAGTGTCGCGATCCAGAGAGGAAATGCCTACAGCATTCTGGGCACGCGGTCCACGGCCAGGGAGCTGGACGAAGTATTTGAGATGTAGCTCTGAGTTGTTATCTATGTTGTTTTACTCCATATTATATTTTTGTCAGTGTATCTTGTTTTTAAATAAAGCATATGTAGACTATATAGGGGGTGGCAGGAGAAAATTTTCAAACAGCTTTAGGGAGAACCTTGAGTTTTCCCTGAAGCAAGTTTATTCTTTTCTCTGAGGATGAGGGTCCCCAGGGCAGTTCTAGAGATGGTACCTCCCTATTAATTATATATATATATATATATTATATATATATATATATATATTATATTATATATATATATTATATATATATATATATATATTATATATTGGTGTGTGTGGGGGTGCGCGCGCGCGCGCGTATATATATACAGAGGCTACAAAGTGCATGTATGAAACGTTGTACCACGAAAAGTGTTGTTTAATGGGAGACCTGGTCTGGGGACGGGCTACCTGGTCTGTTTGGCTACAGTTTCTCGAGGGTCGTGACAAATTAATTTTGTGTGTGATTTACAGGCGTCCAAACCTTGATGGAGAGTGCAGTAAGTTGTTATGGGACGAAATTCATAAGGCATCTAGATATGAAAATGTTGTGATAATGGGAGATTTTAACTTTAGACAAATTGATTGGAACAATATGACAGGAAATCTTGAGTCTATGACTTTCTTGATACGGTTCAGGATTGCTTTTTTAGAACAGGTTGTGACAGAACCAACTAGAGGAAACAATCTACTTGACTTGGTTCTTGCCAACAAAGATTCACTAATTAATAATCTTGTGGTTAATGATGAGCTTGGGGAAAGTGACCACAAATCACTTAGTTTCAGTATATCATGGAATTACCCAGATAACTGCAATCAAATCTCTGTCCCAGATTTTCGCTTGGCCGACTTCATGGGACTGAAAAATTACCTGGGTGGTCTAAATTGGGATGCCCTGACAATGGGTCAGGTAGGTGATCTTGGTTGCCAATATGACGTTTTCAGAGCATAGTTCTAGCTGCCCAGACAACTTTTGTTCCGAGTAGGGAAATTAGATCTAACAAAAATGTTCCCAAATGGATGAACAATAGATTAAAACATCTAATTGGACAAAAGAGAGGCATATATAGGCGTATCAAAAGAGGGGATGGGCAGTTAAGAAATCAATATATTCAGTTAAAGAGAAAAATAAAGAAAGGAATAAGAAAATAAAAAAGGGATTATGAGGCTAAGGTCACAAGGGATTCAAAGACTAACCCAAAAGGGTTCTTTCAGGTATACAGAAGTAAGATTAGGGACAAGATTGGCCCACTTAAGAGTACTGTCGATCACTGACGTGATAAGGATATGTGTGAAATTTTCGATACCTACTTCCTCTCAGTTTTCACACAGGAAAATACTAGCGATATTCCTGAAATAGATTATGTAGAACAGGACGATAAACTATGCACGATTGCGGTAACTAGTGACATGGTCCTCAGACAAATAGAGAAACTAAAACCTAACAAATCCCCAGGCCCTGATGAACTGTTTGCAATGGTGTTAAAGGAATGTAAAGAGGAACTTAGCATACCTTTGGCTAATCTTTTTAGCATGTTACTACAAACAGGCATAGTGCCTGAGAAGTGGAAAATGGCAAATGTAATACCTATTTACAAGGCAGGTGACAGGTCCTTGGCTTCGAACTATAGACCAATAAGCCTTACCTCCATAGTGGGAAAATTTATGGAATCAATAATTGCCGAAGCAATTCGTAGCCATCTTGATAGGCACAGATTGATTAATGAATCTCAACACGGTTTTACAAAGGGGCATTCCTGTCTTACGAATTTACTAACATTTTTCATTAAGGTGTTTGAAGAGGTAGATCATGGAAATGGATATGATATTGTGTATATGGACTTCAGTAAGGCTTTCGATAGAGTTCCGCATAAGAGGCTATTGAGGAAACTTAAGGCACACGGAATAGGAGGAGAATTTTTTTCCTGGTTAGAGGCATGGTTGACAAGTAGGCAGCAGAGAGTTTGCATAAATGGGGAGAAATCAGAATGGGGGCACGTCACAAGCGATGTTCCTCAGGGGTCAGTGTTGGGCCCGTTGTTGTTCACAATTTACATAAACGACATAGATGAGGGAATAAATAGCGACATAAGCAAATTTGCTGATGACACCAAAATAGGTCGTCCAATTCATTCTAATGAGGACACTAGAGCACTCCAGGATGATTTGAATAGACTGATGCAATGGTCGGAGAAGTGGTAGATGCAGTTTAATATAGACAAATGCAAAGTTCTAAACGTTGGACAGGAAAATAACCATGCGACATATAAACAAAAAAATTGTAGATCTTAATATTACTGATTGCGAAAAGGATTTAGGAGTTCTGGTTAGCAGTAATCTAAAACCAAGACAACAGTGCATTAGTGTTCGCAATAAAGCTAACAGAATTCTTGACTTCATATCTAGAAGTATAAATAATAGAAGTCCTCAGGTTGTTCTTCAACTCTATATATCCTTGGTTAGGCCTCATTTAGACTATGCTGCTCAGTTCTGGTCACCATATTACAGAATGAATATAAATGCTCTGGAAAACGTACAGAGGAGGATGACAAAGATGATCCCATGTATCAGAAATCTTCCCTATGAGGATAGACTGAGGGCCCTGAATCTGCACTCTCTCGAAAGGCGTAGAATTAGGGGGGATATGATCGAGGTGTATAAATGGAAAACAGGAATAAATAAAGGGGATGTAAATAGCGTGCTGAAAATTTTCAGCCAAGACAGGACTCGCAGCAATGGTTTCAAGTTGGAAAAATTCAGATTCAGGAAGGATATAGGAAAGCACTGATTTGGTAATAGAGTTGTGGATGAGTGGAACAAACTCCCGAGTACAGTTATTGAGGCTAAAACGTTGTGTAGTTTTAAAAATAGGTTAGATAAATACATGAGTGGGTGTGGGTGGGTGTGAGTTGGACCTGACTAGCTTGTGCTGCTGGGTCTGGTGCCGTGCTCCTTTCTTGAGTGGAGGTGACCAGACTGGGTTGGTCATTGGGCTAATCCGTGGGGGGGACATGGACCTACTCCGCATGGGTCAGTAGGCCTGTTGCAGTGTTCCTTCTTTCTTATGTTCTTATGTGACCCGAGAAACCAACTGCAGGTTACCTACAGGTAACGTCTTCTTCGCTGTTGTCAGCAGTGCGGCGTATATGTGTGGGTGTGACCATCATTGTTCGCTGCTGTTGTAATTGTTCCTACACCCGCCTTCGTCTGTTTACAAACGTTCCTATGAACTTGTGCTCACGAAGTTGTAAGTGTTGACTCCAAAACTTTTGCTTTGTGTACCACTGTGTACCATTGTGTACCACTGTGTACCATTGTGTACCACTGTGTACCATTGTGTACCACTATGTACCATAGTATAATAATGAGAGTTCGACTCCAATTATATGATGGCTTTTGTACCGACCAGTACTAGCAAGGCCTTTTACTGACTGCTCAAGATAAAGCACAAAGAGTCAATACGAGTAGCTTAAAGAATGAAAATAATAATATAATATGTTGCCGATTTAAAACTGTATAGCAATATTAAATTAAGTCCTATGTAAAATCTCAATACGTAAAGAATTTTTTAAATTAAGTCAAATTTCTAAATTTTCCATAAGAATTTAGAAAACTATACCTTTTATAATCATAAAATTTATTTAGCCTAAAATATTTTTAATTTTTCTACAAAGAATTTAAACTACAAAACCCAAACACAGGAAATATATTTATTTTAGCCTAAATATATTTTAGATTTGCATTACAATAATTTTCTTCCTAAACAAAGACAGTTGATAACATAAGTTTTTTTGTTAGTTAGTTAATATGATATTTATATATTATTATAACAAATATTTTGCTTATCATATATAAGATATCGTATATATTTATACAAATCAAGTTATGCTATATACACATATATATATATATATATATATGCAATAAGATCACAGTAAACAGGTGATTTCAGAATATGCAAAACAGAACTCGTTAATTATTATTTACCATTGCCAGTTCCTACTATCATTAAACTTATTAAACTTTGCATTGTTGATGCAAAATTTGTATTTAATGATAAGTTTTACACTCAGAAGTTTGGTATGGCAATGGGAAATCCTCTTTCACCTGTTCTTAGTAACCTATACATGGAATTTTTTGAAACAAGGTTGCTTAACACAATCCTCCCTAATAGAGCTAAATGGTTCAGATATGTTGATGATATTTTGTGTCTTATGCCCAAAAATGTAGATATACACCATTTTCTTGGAAAATTAAATAGCTTAGCCCATTCTATAAACTTTACTGTTGAGTTTGAAGAAAATAACTTATTGCCTTTTCTAGATGTTTTAATTATTAAGGGTAATATGAATTCAAATTTAAATTTACAGAAAACCTACAAATAACTGTTCCTATGTCCACTATTATTCTTCACATCAAGATAGAGTTAAACTGTCTGTTTTCTCATCAATGTTTTTGAGAGCTTTGCATATTTGTAGTCCAGAGTTCATAGATGAGGAAATATCCAAAATTTATGAAATAGGTAATGATTTAAATACCCAAGAAATGTAATTGATAAATCTTTTAAAGTTGCTAGAAATACTTTTTACAACCCAAGAAGGGACAACCAACCTTATTCAACTAAAAATATGCTGGTTCTCCCTTACCATGAAAACTTGGTTGATATGCCTTCTCTTCTTAAGACTTTTAATATCAAAGTTGTATTTAAAAATCTTGATACAGTAAAAAAAATTTTGATAAAGAATTCCCCCAAAATGCTGACGGATGTGTCTATAAGATTCCTTGTAAAATTTGCGATAAAGTTTATTACGGTCAGACTGGTAAAAATCTCGAACTAAGATTAAAACAACATAAATATAGCATTAGAACTGGACAAGATTCCAATGCTCTATTTATTCATGTGAGAGATTTTAACCATCCAATTGATTTTCAAAAAGTTGAGAAAGTAGTATCAAGCAAGTCCATGGTCGACAGGAATATAATTGAATCTTGTTTCATAAAAAGCAGTTTTGACAATAATATGAATATTTACTTTGGTTTATATAAATTATATCCATTTATAATTAATAGAATTTGGGAAGAATTTAATAATACATTGGACAAATAATAAATTTTAAAATTCTTAATTCTTGGGTAGAATAGTTTGTTGGTGGGTTGTGTGAAGGACCTGTCTAGTTGATCCAGCGGGCCTGCTGCAGTGTTGCCTTTCTTACGAGTTGCGCGTCAGGTATTGCTTTGTTGTGGGATATGATAGTGAGGTGTGGCCTAGACCCTTTATATGCCTTCCTTTGATGCATTACTTTCATTGTTCCTTGATAATGTGAGTAGTCACGAAAGCGCTTGGAATTTCTCTATTCTTTCACAGTGGTTGTTTTGTATATATATATATATATTATATTATATATATATATATATTATATATATATATATATATATATATATATAGGTAGTAGGTTGGTAGACAGCAACCACCCAGGGAAGTACTACCGTCCTGCCAGATGACTGTGAAACAGAAACCTGTAACTGTTTTACATGATGGTAGGATTGCTGGTGTCTTTTTCTGTCTCATAAACACGCTAGATAACAGGGATATCTTGCTACTCCTACTTACACTTTGGTCACACTTCACAGACACGCACATGCATATATATATATATATATATATATATATATATCTAGGTTTTTCTCCTTTTTCTAAATAGCTCTTGTTCTTCTTTATTTCTTCTATTGTCCATGGGGAAGTGGAAAATAATCTTTCCTCCGTAAGCCATGCGTGTCGTATGAGGCGACTAAAATGCCGGGAGCAATGGGCTAGTAACCCCTTTTCCTGTAAACATTTACTAAAAAAAAGAGAAGAAGAAAAACTTTATAAAACTGGAATGCTTGAATGTGCGTGGATGTAGTGCAGATGACAAGAAACAGATGATTGCTGATGCTATGAATGAAAAGAAGTTGGGTGTCCTGGCCCTAAGCGAAACAAAGCTGAAGGGGGTAGGGGAGTTTCGGTGGGGGAAATAAATGGGATTAAATCTGGAGTATCTGAGAGAGTTAGAGCTAAGGAAGGGGTAGCAATAATGTTGAAGGATCAGTTATAGAAGGAGAAAAGAGAACATGAATGTGTAAATTCAAGGATTATGTGGATTAAAGTAAAGGTTGGATGCGAAAAGTGGGTCATAATAAGCGTGTATGCACCTGGAGAAGAGAGGAATATAGAGGAGAGAGAGAGAGATTTTGGGAGATGTTAAGTGAATGTATAGGAACCTTTGAACCAAGTGAGAGAGTAATTGTGGTCGGGGACCTGAATGCTAAAGTAGGAGAAACTTTTAGAGAGGGTGTGGTAGGTAAGTTTGGGGTGCCAGGTGTAAATGATAATGGGAGCCCTTTGATTGAACTTTGTATAGAAAGGGGTTTAGTTATAGGTAATACATATTTTAAGAAAAAGAGGATAAATAAGTATACAAGATATGATGTAGGGCGAAATGACAGTAGTTTGTTGGATTATGTATTGGTAGATAAAAGACTGTTGAGTAGACCTCAGGATGTACATGTTTATAGAGGGGCCACAGATATATCAGATCACTTTTTAGTTGTAGCTACACTGAGAGTAAAAGGTAGATGGGATACAAGGAGAATAGAAGCATCAGGGAAGAGAGAGGTGAAGGTTTATAAACTAAAAGAGGAGGCAGTTAGGGTAAGATATAAACAGCTATTGGAGGATAGATGGACTAATGAGAGCATAGGCAATGGGGTCGAAGATGTATGGGGTAGGTTTAAAAATGTAGTGTTGGAGTGTTCAGCAGTAGTTTGTGGTTACAGGAAAGTGGGTGCGGGAGGCAAGAGGAGCGATTGGTGGAATGATGTAAAGAGAGTAGTAAGGGAGAAAAAGTTAGCATATGAGAAGTTTTTAAAAAGTAGAAGTGATGCAAGGAGGGAAGAGTATATATGGAGAAAAAGAGAGAGGTTAAGAGAGTGGTGAAGCATTGTAAAAAGAGAGCAAATGAGAGAGTGGGTGAGATGTTATCAACAAATTTTGTTGAAAATAAGAAAAAGTTTTGGAGTGAGATTAACAAGTTAAGGAAGCCTAGAGAACAAATGGATTTGTCAGTTAAAAATAGGAGAGGAGAGTTATTAAATGGAGAGTTAGAGGTATTGGGAAGATGGAGGGAATATTTTGAGGAATTGTTAAATGTTGATGAAGATAGGGAAGCTGTGATTTCGTGTATAGGGCAAGGAGGAATAACATCTTGTAGGAGTGAGGAAGAGCCAGTTGTGAGTGTGGGGGAAGTTCGTGAGGCAGTAGGTAAAATGAAAGGGGGTAAGGCAGCTGGGATTGATGGGATAAAGATAGAAATGTTAAAAACAGGTGGGGATATATTTTTGGAGTGGTTGGTGCTATTATTTAATAAATGTATGGAAGAGGGTAAGGTACCTAGGGATTGGCAGAGAGCATGCATAGTTCCTTTGTATAAAGGGGACAAAAGAGAGTGCAAAAATTATGGGATAAGTCAGTTGAGTATACCTGGTAAAGTGTATGGTAGAGTTATTATTGAAAGAATTAAGAATAAAACGGAGAATATGATAGAAGATGAACAAGGAGACTTTAGGAAAGGTAGGGGGTGTGTGGACCAGGTGTTTACAGTGAAACATATAAGTGAACAGTATTTAGATAAGGCTAAAGAGATTTTTGTGGCATTTATGGATTTGGAAAAGGCGTATGACAGGGTAGATAGGGGGGCAATGTGGCAGATGTTGCAGGTGTATGGTATAGGGGGTAGGTTACTGAAAGCAGTGAAGAGTTTTTACGAGGATAGTGAGGCTCAAGTTAGAGTATGTAGGAAAGAGGGAGATTATTTCCCAGTAAAAGTAGGCCTTAGACAAGGATGTGTGATGTCACCATGGTTGTTTAATATATTTATAGATGGAGTTGTAAGAGAAGTAAATACGAGGGTCTTGACAAGAGGTGTGAAGTTAAAAGATAAAGAATCACACATAAAGTGGGAGTTTTCACAGTTGCTCTTTGCTGATGACACTGTGCTCTTGGGAGATTCTGAAGAGAAGTTGCAGAGGTTGGTGGATGAATTTGGTAGGGTATGTAAAAGAAGAAAATTAAAGTAAAAAACAGGAAAGGAAAGGGTTTTTTGAGGATAAAAAGATTAGGTGATGATGATTGGATATCAGATTGGAGGGAGGGGAGTATGGAGGAGGTGAATGTATTCAGATATTTGGGAGTGGACGTGTCAGCGGATGGGTCTATGAAAGATGAGGTGAATCATGGAATTGATGAGGGGAAAAAGGGTGAGTCTGTGGAGACAAAGAACTTTGGCCTTGGAAGCAAAGGGGGAATGTATGAGAGTATAGTTTTACCAGCGCTCCTGTATGGGTGTGAAGCATGGGTGATGAATGTTGCAGCGAGGGGAAGGCTGGAGGGAGTGGAGATGTAATGTCTGAGGGCAAAGTGTGGTGTGAATTAATGCAGAGAATCGTAGTTTGGAAGTTAGGAGGAGGTGCGGGGTTGCCCAAAATGCTGTCCAGAGGGCTGAGGAAGGGTTGTTGAGGTGGTTCGGGGCATGTAGAGAGAATGGAGCGAAACAGAATGACTTCAAGGTGTATCAGTCTGTAGTGGAAGGAGGCGGGGGTAGGGGTCGGCTAGGAAAGGTTGGAGGGAGGGGGTAAAGGAGGTTTTTGTGTGCAAGGGGCTTGGACTTCCAGCGGGGGGATGCGTGAGCGTGTTTGATATGAGTGAATGGAGGGCAAAAAGGTTTCTAATACTTGACGTGCTGTTGGAGTTTGAACAAAAGTAACATTTTTGAAGGGATTCAGGGGAACCGGCAGGCCGGACTTGAGTCCTGGAGATGGGAAGTACAGTGCCTGCACTCTGAAGGAGGGGTGTTTTAAAGTTGCAGTTTAAAAACTGTAGTGTAAAGCACCCTTCTGGCAAGACAGTGATGGAGTGAATGATGGGTGAAAGTTTTTTCTTTTTCGGGCCACCCTGCCTTGGTGGGAATCAGCCCGTGTATTAAAAAAACAAAATAATATATATATATATATATTTATATATATATATATATATATTATATATTTTTATATATTTATATATATATTTTATATATATATATATATTATATATTATATATATATTTATATATATATATATATATATATATATGTATGTCGTGCCGAATATGTAAAACTGGTCAATTGCAAGAACTCATTTAAAATTAAGTCCTTTCTAAAATTTTCTATTATACGTTTAAAGATATATTTTTTTCATTAATGTTGATGTAAAAATTTATAATTTTCCCCCAAAGGAATTAGAAAATTTACAACCTTATTATACAATCGCAATTTATTTTAGCCTAACCCAACAAAATATATTTAGTTTGTTTAAAAAATTTTAATACTAAACAACACAGTGAAATATATTTTTTCGTTAGGTTCGAATGTTTTTGGCGAAATTATTCATCACAAATTTTAACTTGCCCAAATTTGGCAAGTGAGGTTGCTTTAACCCAAGACGCAAGTTTGCATATTTATTATTATAATATATATATATATTATTTATATAAATTATTTTATTTATATATATATATTTTCCGATCGTCCAGACAGGCCGCGGGGGTTCATCCCCTTTAACCCTTCCGGGTTAACACTCTTCGGGTATACCAATATTTACATTGTTTGCACGTTTATAAAAATACCATAATGGAGGGGGTTTTGAAAAGAGAGCGTAGCATGAAGTACTACAGCTTTAGATCCCCTTTTCAGTCTAAGCTCCAAGAGACCCCTTGACGCAAGGTAGCTTACCCGGGGGTCATCCCCCACTCTGATGGCGACCTTTGCACAAACTAGCAGTCCCCCCATATCACGACTAGCGCACTCATTCAGACTGGTGGTAAACTAACGGAATTGAATGTTAGTTGCAGAAAATATGCAAGATCATGGTTACATGTGTTGAAGAATTGAACATGTGCAAAATCTGGGTATCTTAATTTGCGATCACGTCGAATAACGCCCCGGGCATACGGCAACAGTTTGTATTCTAGAATCTCCCCGAATCCCCCAAACAAGGCCAAAATAACCCCTCCTTTTGGGGGAAGTTTTTTTTATTCTGCTTTTCTTGCCAGTGTGTGTGTGTGTGTGTGTGTGTGTGTGTGTGTGTGTGTGTGTGTGTGTGTGTGTGTGTGTGTGTGTGAGTGTGTGTGTGAGTGTGTGTGTATCTTTCATGGCTCCAAAAAGGGGGTCACACGCCGCCACGTTATCACCGCATTTTTTACAGGCCTTGTTCCCCTTTGTTGGCTTTTGTGTCCCTTTTCATCTTCCCTCCTTTTCCAGTTAATGTCTATGCCCACCCTGCCCCTCCCTCCTAGTCCCAAACCCACCATATACCGGCCCCCCCCCCACGGGCCCCACCCTACCACCAACTCAACATACTACCTCCCCCCTCATATCCCTTCCCATAGAAAAGGGGGTTAATTGAAAACAAAATTTTTATATGAAATGGAACCAGAATCGCAGTCTTCCTTCTGCATAAGGGGGGTGTTGACCCCGGGCGTCTTAAAAGGGGGGAACTTGATAAAGATCGAACGTTGGACGCGTACTGCCAGAAGTAACAGCCTAGTCGATCAGATTTTGATCCACCAAGGGGCTGTCAACTATACGTACCAATTAATGTATTCAAAGTTTAAAACCTACACTAATTTTTAAGAACCTTTTTCAGATATATTTTTTAAAATTTTAAAAGAGAGAGAGAGAGAGAAGGAGAGGAAGAGAGAGAGAGAGAGATGTACAAAACTTAAAAATCTTAAAAAAATTTGCGCATGTGCACTATAATTTCCTTTTCCCCCCCAATTTCCCTGTTCGCAAATAAATCGTATTCCCAGAACTATGCAGTGTCGCCTACCCGCAAAATTTTTGTACTAATTACTAAGTTCGCTGATGCCTCATCTTAGCATCCATTGCTTTGCGTAATTAGGATATGATGGGTTGAGGGACTTCGCGGTGGGATGCGCTACCCGATTGCGGATAGGGGTATGGTTAAATAACCTCTTTATTTGCAAGGAACCCCACTTTTGAGCAAGTACGAGTGTCCCGGGCTTATTAGGGGCTGTTAATATTTAAGTCCCAGTTAAAAGCTTTACCGCTAAATAAAAAAAACCAGTCTATGTGGGAGTCATGTAGACATCCTCACTCCAGGGTTCTTAAGCTTCTAAAATGTGATTGGGTGATTGAACACGACAAAAACATCGCACTTCACATGCAAAAAAACTCAGGTAAGCAGGTAAGGAGGTCAGCCTCCTCCAGGCTGCTAACCAAAAAGTGAGCATGAAGAAACCCCCTGGGGGAACTACAAAATACCCAGTCCCCTCGTATTTCCTCACCCAAAATAACTAGAATTTTAAAAAATTAATTTATACTTCCCGCAGAGAAAACAAAATATACGTTTTTTTTAGTATTAAGAAAAAATTTGCATTGTTAAACGAACATAATTACAATTACAAAATAAGAATAAACAAAAATGATATATATATTTATATATTTATTATATTATATATATATATTTTATATTTTTTATATATACACAATACACTTTTGTAAATTACATGAAAAACACAACGAATGACAATATGTCCCTATGTTAATGTCGTATGTTAGTAATTAACTCTCTTATGTTAGTATGCTAAAATCATGGGTTGAGGGGGGAATTAATGGTGAATGGTGGGTAGATGGATGAATGGGTGGATGCATGAATTGATGGGTGGATGAATGAATGATGGATAAATGAATGTGGAGGATGGATGGAGGATGGGGTCAAACGGGGCCCATTGAGCCCAGCACCCCGTGAAAGCTCCACATTTCGCGATTGATCACAATGTGTCAAAACATGGCTGGGCTCGGGGGTCACTTGAGAGCCTCGGGCGCATTTTTAAGAGCCCTGGTGCTCACTGTGAGAGCCTCGGGGTTACTGTGAGAACCGGCACCACTGTAGAGCCCTTTGGGACTGTGTGAGAGCCCTGGGGGTCATTTTAAGAGCCCCGGTGGGTTACTGTTTATTGGTGAATTAAGTGATTAGTAAATAATATACAGAGGTGGTGATGAAGAATATAAAGGGGCAATTGGATTGGATAAGGGAGGGGGGAAGGAGTGAAGGGGAGGGAGGAAGGGGAAGAGGGGTAAGGGAGGTAACACTGCAGTTAGGATTGGGGAAGGGTAAGGGGGGGATGGAAACTGCGGTGGGGGGGGGAGGGGAAGGGGTAAGTGAGGAAACACGCAGTGGGGGTGGACATCCCGTTGTCGTGGGGAAACCCTATGTGACCTAAACCCCCCATTGCGTAATAAGTAGGTAGTGATGGTGTGCAGGTAGTGTTGTGTGCAGGTAGGTGGTAGTGCAAAGGTTGTAGTGGGAGTGCAGGAGTGGTGGTAGTGAGGTAGTAGTGGTAGGCAGGGAGTAGGGTAGTGCTGAATGTGGGAGGCAGGTAGTAGGGTAGTGCAGGTAGTATGAAGTGCGGTAGTGGTGGTAGTGCAGGTAGAGTGGTAGTGAGGGAGTATGGTAGGCATGAAGTAGTGGGGTGCAGGTAGTTGGTAGAAGGTAGTAGTGATAGTGCAGGTGTATGGCAGTGAGGTAGTGGGGTAGTGAAGTTTAAAATGGGCAGTGCAGATGTGTGGTAGTACAGGTGTAGTGGGAGGCAGGTGTAGTGGCAGTGCAGGTAGGGTGGTAGTGAAGATAATATGGGTAGTGCGGTAGCGGTGGGGAAGTGAAAGGGGGGTAGGGTAGGTGGGTTGGCAGTGAGGGAGTGGTGGGAGTGAAGATAATATGGGCGTGCAGGTGCGGTGGTTGTGCGGGAGTGTGGTAGGCAGGTAGTAGTGGTATTCAGGGAGTAGTGGTTGTGCAGGTTTGTGGGGTAGTGCAGGTAGGGTGGGAGTAGTGGGAGTGCAGTAGTGGTGGTTGTGAAGATAAATTTGGGGAGTGGGTAGGCGGTGGTAGTGCAGGTTTTTACGGTGTATGGTTTTGCAGGTAGTGGGGTTGAGGGAGTGGTGGGAGTATGGCAGTGCAGGTATAGGGGGTGGTGGAGTTCAGGTAGTAGTGTAATTCAGGTAGTGGTGTTAGTGCACGTTGTAGTGGTAGCGGTGGTATTTATGTGTAGGGAGGGGGCGGGGAATGGGTAGTGAAAAGGGATGGTGGAGTGTAGGTATGGTGGTAGGGGAGGGGAGTAGTGGTATGGGGAGTTAGTAGGTTAGTGGTAATTCAGGTAGTGGTGGTTTGTGCAGTTTGGTAGGGTGTGGGATAGTGCAGGTAGTGTGGTACTGGTTAAAAGTTCAGGGACTGTGGGAATTCATAGTGGTTTTTGTGCACGTGGTAGTGGTGGGAGTTCAGGTGTGTGGGAGTGCAGGTTTTTGTGGTGGTAGTGCAGTTGAGTGGTAGTGGTGGGGTTCAGGTTCCGGAGGGTTTTCCGGGTCAACGCCCCGCGGCCCGGTCCACGACCGGCCTCCCCATGGTCAGGGCCTATCAAAAAGGTTTACTGCTGGTCGCACGCAGTCCGACGTACGAGCACACCCGGTGATCCGGCATGACTTTGGTATCTGTCCAGCTCTCCCTTTAAGGCAGCAGGGGTTTATTGGCAATTCCCCTAATGCTTGATGGGGGGGCTGTTGAACGTTTTGGGCCCCGGGGAAATTATGGGGTTTTTTTAGTTTTCCAATGGCGCCCCCACTTTTTTTGGCGCATTTTGCTCGCCTGCCCCCGTTTTTACTTTTGTAGGGATGTTTCTGTGTGCAGATTTGGGGCCCTTCCTTCCAAGATTTTCCAAGTGTAGATTAGATATATCTCTCCCCCCGCGTTCCCAAAGGTACAAGTCAAGTGCTTTCAACGTTCCAGTTTAAGGTGTTGACAGAAATTATAGTGCGGTAAAGGATCCTGTACACTTCCCAGATCTGCGATTTTACCTGCTTTGTATGGAGTGTTAATGTAAGCTTTCCCCGCTAGAGAGAACAATGTTTGAAAAGGTCATCATGGGCTTGCATCTTCTTTTTAAGTTTCATTATCCTCCCATCATTTTCTTTGCCGTGCGATCGTGGCCCTGCTGTGATCCTTGAAAGTGAGCCCCGACATTACTACTCCCGGTCCCTTACATTATTTTTCCCCCCCTATGTAGGCCCGAGTCAGTGTATACTCTGTTTTGTTTTTTATCTCCTCCAGTTTTTCCATAACGGAGTATTTGGATTTGTCTCATTGAAATCTATTGTTTACCGTGGGCCCATGGGAAAATTTTTTATATCTTCTTTGGGTTTACGCGTCTCAGCAGATGACAGCCTCATGCAGATCCCAGTATATCCGCCCCAAGGATGTACGGGGCTGTGGTGTATATCTCTGTTTTTTGTTGAAATTTGGGGTAAGGAATAAGTGGGGGCGAGTACGTGCCTTGGGAACAAGCCTTCACTATGGGGAGCCCCCCGATTTTAACTCTGTTGACCACTACTCTTTGTGTTCGATTTGTTAGGAAATTAAAATCCCTTCCCCACTTTCCCAGTTATTCCTTTTGCCGTATTTATGGGCTATTACGCATGATCGCATTTGTCAAATGCTTTTGCAAATCTGTGTATATTTACATCTGCATTATGATTTTCTTTGTGCATCAAGGCCTGTCATATGATCCAGTATTGTGAGAGGCAGGGCGACCTGCCCTGAACCTGTTGCCTGGATTTTGCAGATTTGGGAATCCAGGTGATTTGCATCCCCGCTTCTTAGCCTCTTTCAAGTTTTTATGATGTGGGACGTCAGAGCTATTGGTCTATAGTTTTTACTAATGCTTTTCTGCCCCCTTTTTTGGAGCGGGGCTTATCCGTTGTTTTAAGGACTGTGGAAATTTTCCCCCTGTCCAAGCTCCTCCTCCAAGTGACTTGGGCAGCGAGAGGGGGTTTTTGCAGTTTTTAAAGAAAAAAAAGTTCCACGGTTGGGCCCGGGGTGAGGCTAGGCATGTTGTCAATGGCTTTTTTGAATTTTCGGGGTTAGGGGAAGTCGGAAAACTGGGATACATTTATGGGTTTTGAGACTCATTCATGAAAAAATATTTTGGGGCGTCGCCCCGGACCCAAATTTGTGGTTCACTAAAACAGATCGTACTGGGATTTCAATATTTCACTCATTTCCTTGTGTGTCTGTGAAGTCCCATCCTGTCTGATAAGGGGCCCCAAATAGATGTGGTATTTTCCTTGTTTTTGGCAAATGAAAAAAAATATTTGGAATTTCTTTCAATTTCACTAAAAGTTTAGCTCCCCTCCTCTCTGGTTCCTGTAAAAGTCATTTAGCTTAAGTTCGATATTTCCATTCCCCGGTCGCCCTCCCTTTTGGTTCAAAATTTTGCACTCCTGAGAGCTCAGGATCTTCGTCGTCTTCGTAGAGGGGGCGTCTTTTTTTCCCAGTTTACCCCCTTTCTCTTCTTCTTTCTTAGGGGGGGTATGCCTAGAAAAATGCTTCGGGGTACAAAGAAGTGATCCTTTCAAGGCCCCTGGTTTTGGGGCCATGTCATTTAAGACTCTTCCCAACATGTTTTTGTTTTGGACATGGTTTACCGGTCCCAGTTGATGTTTTTGTTGTTGAAATTGTATTTTTTGAAGACACCTTTACCGGGACATGCATTTGCTGTCAGGGCCCCCCTGCATGTACGTCTGGATTCGATTTGATTGTGTCGGAAATTTGTTGTTTTTTAATTCTTTTGTCTCTTTCAGGTCCTTTTTTGTGAAGATAAGGTCAGTGTGTTTTTTTTGTCTTTTTGGTCCACTACTGCTGGCTTAAGGGTTTTTTCGCAGGACTTAGTAGCTCATGTTGTGTGACCTTTCATCGCGCTACCTCCGGGGATTGTTTTTAGCTATAACATTATTTCTACATTTTTCCATTTTTTATGCCTTAGGTTTAAAACACCAAGCAGTAAGTTTTTTGGGGGTGGAGTGGAAGGGTTTTTTAAACAGTAATCGATTTTCAGTAGCTGTTCCTTGAACTGTTGGGAGGTTTTATTGGTGGGTTGTAACAACCACAATGAAGGGAGTGGTGGTAGTGCACGTTGTTGTGGTAAAGGTGGATTCAGTATAGTGGTAATTCAGGCAGTGGTGTAGTGCAGGTAGTGGGGGTAGTGCACTTGTAGTGGTAGTGGTGGGAGTTCAGGTGTAGTGGTAGTGCAGGTAGTGGTGGTAGTGCCGTTGTAGTGTTTGGTGGTGTTCAGGTGTGGTGGTAGTGCAGGTATTGGTTAGTTTGGGTTAATAGTGGTAGTGGTGGTATTGTGGGGTTTTAGTGGTAGTGCAGGGACTAGTCGTAGTGCAGGTATTGGTGGGGAGCCAGGTAAATATTAGTAGGCAGGTAGTGTGGTGTGCAGTATTGGTGGAGTGCAGGTGTGGTGGTAGTGAAGGTAGTGGTGGTAGTGAAGATAATATGGGTAGTGCAGGTTAGCGGTGGTAGTGCAGGTAGTAGAGGTAGTAGTGGTAGTAGTGGCAGTGCAGGTAGTGGTGGTAGTGAAGATAATATGGGCAGTGCAGGTAGCGGTGGTAGTGCAGGTAGTAGTGGTAGTGCAGGTAGTAGTGGTATTACAGGTAGTAGTGGTTGTGCAGGTAGTGGTGGTAGTGAAGGTAGTGGTGGTGTAGTGGCAGTGCAGGTTAGTGGTGGTTGTGAAGATAATATGGGTAGTGCAGGTAGCGGTGGTAGTGCAGGTAGTACAGGTAGTAGTGGTTGTGCAGGTAGTGGTGGTAGTGCAGGTAGTGGTGGTAGTAGTGGCAGTGCAGGTAGTAGTGGTAGTGGTGGTAGTTCAGGTAGTAGTAGTAATTCAGGTAGTGGTGTTAGTGCACGTTGTAGTGGTAGCGGTGGTAGTTCATGTAGTAGTGGTAGTGCAGGTAATGGTGGTAGTGCAGGTAGTGGTGGTAGTGTAGGTAGTGGTGGTAGGGCAGGTAGTAGTGGTAGTGGTAGTTAGTCAGGTACTAGTGGTAATTCAGGTAGTGGTGTTAGTGCACGTTGTAGTGGTAGTGGTGATAGTGCAGGTAGTAGTGGTACTGGTAATAGTTCAGGTACTAGTGGTAATTCAGGTAGTGGTGTTAGTGCACGTGGTAGTGGTGGTAGTTCAGGTAGTAGTGGTAGTGCAGGTAGTGGTGGTAGTGCACGTTGTAGTGGTAGTGGTGGTAGTTCAGGTTACCTGGAGGTTATTCCGGGGATCAACGCCCCCGCGGCCCGGTCCACGACCAGGCCTCCCGATGGATCAGGGCCTGATCAACTAGGCTGTTACTGCTGGTCGCACGCAGTCCGACGTACGAGCCACAGCCCGGCTGATCCGGCACTGACTTTAGGTATCTGTCCAGCTCTCTCTTGAAGGCAGCCGGGGGTTTTTTTTGGCAATTCCCTAATGCTTGATGGGAGGTGTTGAACAGTTTTGGGCCCGGACACTTATGGTGTTTTCTCTTAGTGTACCAATGGCGCCCCTACTTTTTTTTTGGCGGCATTTTGCATCGCCTGCCAGTCTTTTACTTTCGTAGGGAGTGATTTCTGTGTGCAGATTTGGGACCTTTCCTTCAAGATTTTCCAAGTGTAGATTATGATATATCTCTCCTCCCGCGTTCCAACGAGTACAAGTCAAGTGCTTTCAAGCGTTCCCAGTAGTTAAGGTGCTTGACAGAAACTTATCGTGCGGTAAAGGATCTCTGTACACTCTCTAGATCTGCGATTTCACCTGCTTTGTATGGAGATGTTAATGTACAGCAGTATTCCAGCCTAGAGAGAACAAGTGATTTAAAAAGGATCATCATGGGCTTGCATCTCTCGTTTTGAAGTTCTCATTATCCATCCTTCATTTTCTTTGCACGTGCGATCGTGGCCTGCTGTGACCCTTTGAAAGTGAGATCCTCAGACATTACTACTCCCAGGTCCCTTACATTTTTTTTTCCGCTCTATTGTATGGCCTGAGTCAGTAGTATACTCTGTTCTAGTTATTATCTCCTCCAGTTTTCCATAACGGAGTAGTTGGAATTTGTCCTCATTGAACATCATATTGTTTACCGTGGCCCATGGAAAATTTTTGTTTATTTCTTCTTGGAGGTTAACCGCGCCCTCAGCAGATGACAGCCTCATGCAGACCCTAGTATCATCCGCAAAGGGATGATACGGTGCTGTGGTGTATATCTCTGTTTATGTCTAAATATGAGGATAAGGAATAAGATGGGGGCGAGTACTGTGCCTTGGGGAAAACAGAGCTCTTCACTATGGCACCCTCCGATTTAACTCTGTTGCCCACTACTCTTTGTGTTCGATTTGTTAGGAAGTAAAGATCCATCTCCCCACTTTCCCAGTTATTCCTTTAGCACGTATTTATGGGCTATTACCCCAAATGATCGCATTTGTCAAATGCTTTTGCAAAGTCTGTGTTATTACATCTGCATTATGATTTTTTTCAGTGCATCCAAGGCCATGTCATAATGATCCAGTAGTTGTGAGAGGCAGGAGCGACCTGCCCTGAACCCATGTTGCCCTGGATTGTGCAGATTTTGGGAATCCAGGTGATTTGCAATCCTGCTTCTTAGCACTCTTTAAAAGATTTTTATGATGTGGACGTCAGAGCTATTGGTCTATATTTCTTAGCTAATGCTTTGCTGCCACCTTTATGGAGCGGGGCTATATCCGTTGTTTTAAGTGACTGTGGAATTTCACCCATGTCCAAGCTCCTCCTCCTTAGTGTACTTAGGGCACGCGAGAGGGGTTTCTTGCAGTTCTTAATGAAAACAGAGTTCCACGGGTCTGGGCCCGGGGCTAAAGTGCATAGGCATGTTGTCAATGGCTTTTTCGAAATCTATCGGAGTTGGGGTTTAATGTCGGAAATCGGGCATACATTATGGAGTTTTGAGA
This sequence comes from Cherax quadricarinatus, assembly GCF_026875155.1. Lineage (NCBI taxonomy): Eukaryota > Metazoa > Arthropoda > Malacostraca > Decapoda > Parastacidae > Cherax > Cherax quadricarinatus. The sequence continues at coordinate 47,073,650 of NC_069413.1, read as the reverse complement.
CTCATTCATGAAGAATCATTTGGGTCGTCGATCCTCAGACCGATTAGTGGTTCACTAAACACAGAGTGTTACTGGGTTTTTCAATATTTCACTCATTTCCTTGTTGTCGTCTGTGTAAGTCCCATCCTGTCTGAGTAAGGGCCCGATACTAGATGTGGTATTTGCCTTGTTTTTTGGGATATGAAAAAAAAATATTTGGAATTTCTTTCATTTCACTATAGCTTTAAGCTCCTCCTGCCTCTCCTGGTTCCTGTAAGAGTCATTTAGCTTAAGTTCGATAGTTTCCACTTCCCTGGTCAGCGCCTCCTTTCGTGTATCAGATATTCTAGCACTCCTGAGGAGCTCAGTGACTCTTCGTCGTCTTCTGTAGAGGGAGCGTCTTTTTTTCCCAGTTTACTCCTGCTCTTCTTCTTTCTTAGGGGAATATGCCTAGAACATGCTTCGGGTACAAAAGGGAAGGGTTTATCCTTTCAAGGCACTGGTTTGGGTCCATGTCATTTAAGACATCTTCCCAACATGTTTCGTTTAGGACATGGTTTACCTGGTCCCAGTTGATGTTCTTGTTGTTGAAATTGTATTTTGTGAAGACACCTTCACCGGTACATGCATTCTGCTGTTCAGGACCCCTATGCATGTACGTCTGGACTTCGATTAGATTGTGATCGGAATTAGTTGTTTTTGATATTCTTATGTCTCTTATAGGTCCTCATTATTTGTGAAGATAAGGTCAAGTGTGTTTTCTAGTCTTGTTGGCTCCACTATCTGCTGGCTTAAGGTGTGTTTTTCGCAGAGACTTAGTAGCTCATGTGTGTGTGACCTTTCATCTGCGCTACCTCCGGGGATTGTTTCAGCTATAACATTATTTGCTACATTTTTCCATTTTGTATGCCTTAGGTTGAAATCACCAAGCAGTAAGATGTTTGGGGATGGAGCTGGAAGGTTTTCCAAACAGTAATCGATTTTCAGTAGCTGTTCCTTGAACTGTTGGGAGGTTGTATCTGGTGGCTTGTATACAACCACAATGACTAGGTAGTGGTGGTAGTGCACGTTGTAGTGGTAATGGTGGTAGTTCAGGTAGTAGTGGTAATTCAGGCAGTGGTGGTAGTGCAGGTAGTGGTGGTAGTGCACGTTGTAGTGGTAGTGGTGGTAGTTCAGGTAGTAGTGGTAGTGCAGGTAGTGGTGGTAGTGCACGTTGTAGTGTTAGTGGTGGTAGTTCAGGTAGTGGTGGTAGTGCAGGTATGTGGTGTAGTGCAGGTAGTAGTGGTAGTGGTGGTATTGTGGGTTGTAGTGGTAGTGCAGGTACTAGTCGTAGTGCAGGTATTGGTGGTAGCGCAGGTAGTATTAGTAGTGCAGGTAGTAGTGGTAGTGCAGTCATTGGTGGCAGTGCAGGTAGTGGTGGTAGTGAAGGTAGTGGTGGTAGTGCTGGTAGTGGTTGTAGTGCAGGTATTGGTGGTAATGGTGGTAGCGCAGGTTTTGGTGGTAGTGCAGGTAGTATTGGTAGTGCAGGTAATGGTGGTAGTGCAGGTAGCGATGGCAGTGCAGGTAGTAGTGGTAGTGCAGTTAGTGTTGGTAGTGCAGTTAGTGGTGGTAGTGCAGTTAGTGTTGGTAGTGCAGTTAGTGGTGGTAGTGCAGGTAGTGGTGGTAGTGGTGGTACTGCGGGTAGTGGTGGTAGTGCAGGTAGTGGTGGTAGTGCAGACAGTAGTGGTAATGCAGGTAGTGGTGGTAGTGCACGTTGTAGTGGTAGTGGTGGTAGTGCAGGTAGTAATGGTAGTACAGGTAGTGGTTGTATTGCAGGTAGTGGTGGTAGTGCAGATAGTGCAGGTAGTAGTGGTAGTGCAGGCAGTATTGGTAGTGCAGGTAGTGATGGTAGTGCAGGTAGTAGTGGTAGTGCAGGTAGTAGTGGTAGTGCACGTTGTAGTGGTAGTGTAGGTAGTAGTGGTAGTACAAGTAGTGGTGGTATTGCAGGTAGTGGTGGTAGTGCAGGTAGTGGTCGTAGTGCAGATAGTGGTCGTAGTGCAGGTAGTGGTCGTAGTGCAGGTAGTATTGGTAGCTGTAGTAGTCTTGGTAGTGCAGGTAGTAGTGGTAGTGCGGGTGATGGTAGCACAGGTAGTAGTGGTAGTGCAGGTGGTGGTAGTGCAGGTAGCGGTGGTAGTGCAGGAAGTGGTGGTAGTCCAAGTAGTAGTGGTAATGGTTGTAGTGCAGGTAGTAGATGTGGTGATAGTGCAGGTAGTAGTGGTAGCGCAGGTAGTAGTGGTTGTGGTAGTGCAGCTACACCTCCAGCTGAGACCTTCACAACCAGCTACACCACCAGCTGGAGCCTTCATAACCACCTACACCACCAGCTGAGACATTTACAGCCAGCTACACCACTAGCTGAGACCTCACAACCAACTACACCACCACCTGAGACCTCACAACCAACTACACCACCACCTGAGACCTCACAACCAACTACGCCACCACCTGAGACCTCACAACCAGTTATAACACCAGCTGAGACCTATACAACAACTGTACACCAGCTGGGACCCATACAACCAAATATACAACCAGCTGCGATCTATACAACCAGCTATACCACCAGCTGGGATCCATACAACCAACTATACCACCAGCTGGGACCTATGCCACCAACTATACCACCAGCTGGGACCTATGCCACCAACTATACCACCAGCTGGGACCTATACAATCAACTATACCACCAGCTGGGACCTTTACAACGAGCTACACTTTATATCCATGCTATGGAGGGTAGTGGCTAGTTTATTGTACAACCCACATCAGTTCTCTTGACTGTACCTCAAAAATATTAGATGGAAAAATGGCCCTGGAGCTAGAGCCTAAAGAGATTAAAGCAAGTACTCCCGGATATACAGTCTGACAACTAGGATGTATTGTAACTTTTGTTAATAACTCAGTATTGATTGTCGTAACCTTATATATTTTTTTTACGTTAAGATGTGAAGGAAACATCTCATGAAGCCAGTAGTGTAGAATGTGGAAAGGAGAAGGCACAAGACAACCGATATTTTTTATGTATGCTTATAATTTTATGATGGAGAGTAGGTTGTGTCGGCGAGGGCGGGCGGCGGCTGTTACCCGCCGCCCGCCCGTCACAGCGCTGTGTTGTGGCTGCAGCGCCACCTACACAACCACCTACACAACTACCTACACAACCACCTGCACGACCATCACCTACATGTATCACAGTTATCCAGCACTGGCAAACATTCCCTCGTCCTCCCTTAGTTTTCAGCCACCAGGCTTCACACAGGGGGCTTCACCTACCAGCTTCATACAGGTGGCTTCGCCTCCCAGGCTTCATACAGGTGGCTTCGCCTACCAGGCTTCATACAGGTGGCTTCACCCACTAGGCTTCACACAGGTGGGTTCACCCATCAGGCTTTACACAGGTGGCATCACCCACCAGGCTTCATACAGGTGACTTCACCCACCAGTCTTCATACAGGTGGCTTCACCTACCAGGCTTCACACAGGGGGCGAAGGCTTCACTCATCAGGCTTCACACAGGTGGGTTCACCCATCAGGCTTCACACAGACACACAATAGCCGGAAAAAAATCTGGTGTTCATTACCTTTAGGCGCCGCGAGCAACGACTCTCCCACGACCATGAATCAGTAACAACAACAACGATGATGATAATAAAAATAATAATTATAATAATTGCAATACTTTGTACAAGTACATGATAGAGCGTATACAGACGTAGCTGACACCAGTGATATACTATATAGAAAGCTCCTGCTTATGCAAAGCATTTCGGGCAACTTTTGTTAATTTTGCCCCCATGATGCGACCCACACGAGTCGGCTAATACCTAGATATATATACACTCAAAAGTGCATCGCTATGCATCCAGAGGTGTGTATCAATGTATATACATCGAGAAGTGTGTTCCTGTCAATGTACATTCGCCAAAGGGTTGTGCATATCTCAGTTTATATGAACGCTGAGATTACTTTTTATTTTAGCGATAAAAATTGTCTACCTGCATGTGAGTCTGTCTTAATGATACGTGTACTACAGCATCACCACGGCAACATCTTCACCAGAAGTAGGACACTGTAGGTGATGGTGGGGGGGGGGTACCACCAGGGCAAGTCATTTCTAGCAATATCCTGGCCACAAATATAATGATGATGTTTGTGTTATGATGGAGGCTGGTGTGGTGAAGGAGTCTCTCCATCATATTGTGTTGTGAGGGAGTCTGGTGTGGTGAAGGAGTCTCTCCATCACGCTACATAGTGTTGTGAGGGAGTCTGGTGTGCTGAAGGAGGTTCTCCATCACACTACATAGTGTTGTGAGGGAGTCTGGTGTGCTGAAGGAGGTTCTCCATCACACTACATAGTGTTGTGAGGGAGTCTGGTGGGGCTGAAGGAGGCTCTCCATCACACTACATAGTGTTGTGAGGGAGTCTGGTGTGCTGAAGGAGGTTCTCCATCACACTACATAGTGTGTTGTGAGGGAGTCTGGTGTGCTGAAGGAGGTTCTCCATCACACTACATAGTGTTGTGAGGGAGTCTGGTGTGCTGAAGGAGGTTCTCCATCACACTACATAGTGTTGTGAGGGAGTCTGGTGTGTTGAAGGAGGTTCTCCATCACACTACATAGTGTTGTGAGGGAGGCTGGTGTGCTGAAGGAGGCTCTCCATCACACTACATAGTGTTGTGAGGGAGGCTGGTGTGCTGAAGGAGGCTCTCCATCACACTGTAATCACGTTGTGCCGTTGTATCACGTGGTGCAGTTTTTTAAGTGATACTGTTTTACGTGGGCTGTTCCACGTGATGCCATTGTTCCACGTGGTGTCGTTGTTCCACGTGGTGTCGTTGTTCCACGTGGTGTCGTTGTTCCACGTGGTGGTGTTCCACGTGGTGTCGTTGTTTCACGTGATGCCATTGTTCCACGTGGTGTCGTTGTTCCACGTGGTGTCGTTGTTCCACGTGGTGTCGTTCCACGTGGTGTCGTTGTTCTACGTGGTGTCGTTGTTCCACGTGGTGTCGTTGTTCCACGTGGTGTCGTTGTTCCACGTGGTGTCGTTGTTTTCTTTGTCGCTGTTATAAAAGTGGTTGGTGACTTTGTATACCTTGTCAGACAGTCGTTGTTTGTGTTAATGATGTTGATGCTGTTGTTCCCGTCGCAGCCGCCGCTACCGCTGCCTCTGCCGCTGCTGCTACCGCCGCCACTACCGCTGCTGCTACCGCCGCCACTACTGCTGCTGCTACCGCCGCCACTACCGCTGCTGCTACCGCCGCCGCTACCGCTGCCTCTGCCGCTGCCTCTGCCGTCGCCGCCGAAATCGTTGTTACCATCTTGACCGCCTCCGCGGTAGTGCTGCCTTTCATGGTAGTCCTGTGTTGAGAGTGCAGCTAGTGGTGGCGCCCTAGTGGTGCAGCTGGTGGTGGTGCTCTGGTGGTAGTGGCGGTGGTGCAGGTGGTGATGGTGCTCTGGTAGTAGTGGTGCAGGTGGTGATGGTGCTCTGGTAGTAGTGGTGCAGATGGTGATGGTGCTCTGGCGGTAGTGGTGCAGCTGGTGATGATGCTCGGCGGTAGTGGTGCAGCTAGTGATGGTGCTCTGGCGGTAGTGGTGCAGCTGGTGATGATGCTCTGGCGGTAGTGGTGCAGCTGGTGATGGTGCTGTGGTAGTAGTGGTGCAGCTGCTGACGGTGCTCTGGTAGTAGTGGTGTAGCTGGTGATGGTGCTCTGGTGGTACTGGCAGTGGTGAAGCTGGTGATGGTGCTCTGGTGGTAGTGGTAGTGGTGCAGCTGATGATGGTGCTTTGGTGGTAGTGGTGCAGCTGGTGATAGTACTTTGGTGGTAGTGACAGTGGTGAAGCTGTTGATGGTGCTCTAGTGGTAGTGGTGCAGCTGATGATGGTGCTTTGGTGGTAGTGGTGCAGCTGATGATGGTGCTTTGGTGGTAGTGGTGCAGCTGGTGATGGTGCTCTGGTGGTTATGGTAGTGATGCAGCTGGTGATAGTACTCTGGTGGTGGTGGTGCAGCTAGTGATGGTGCTTTGCTGGTAGTGGTGCAGCTGGTGATGGTGCTCTGGTGGTAGTGGTAGTGGTGCAGCTAGTGATGGTACTCTGGCGGTAGTGGTGCAGCTGGTGATGGTGCTCTGGTGGTAGTGGTTGTGGTGCAGCTAGTGATGGTGCTCTGGCGGTAGCGGTGCAGCTGGTGATGGTGCTCTGGTGGTAGTGGTGCAGCTGGTGATGGTGCTCTGGTGGTAGTGGTAGTGGTGCAGCTGTTGATGGTGCTCTGGTGATAGTGGTGGTGCGTAGTGAGTGTCTGGTGAGTGATGTCTGGGTGGTGTTCTGGTAGTGGTGGTGCAGCTGCTGTTGGTGGTGGTGCAGCTGCTGCTTTTGGTGTTCTGGTGGTGGTGGTGCAGCTGCTGTTGGTGGTGGTGCAGCTGCTGTTGGTGATGGTGTTCTGGTGGTGGTGGTGCAGCTGCTGCTTTTGATGGTTTCTGGTGGTGGTGGTGCAGCTGCTGCTGGTGATGGTGTTCTGGGGTGTGGTGTGCAGCTGCTGTGTGATGGTGTTCTGGTGGTGGTGGTGCAGCGCTGCTGGTGATGGTGTTCTGGTGGTGGTGGTGCAGCTGCTGCTGGTGATGGTGTTCTGGTGGTGTGGTGGTGCAGCTGCTGCTGGGTTGATGGTGTTCTGGTGGTGGTGGTGCAGCTGCTGCTAGGTGATGGTGTTCTGGTGGTGGTGGTGCAGCTGCTGCTGGTGATGGTGTTCTGGTGGTGGTGGTGCAGCTGCTGCTGGTGATGGTGTTCTGGTGGTGGTTGGTGCAGCTGCTGCTGGTGATGGTGTTCTGTGGTGATGGTGCAGCTGCGCTGGTGATGGTGTTCTGGTGGTGGTGGTGCAGCTGCTGCTGGTGATGGTGTTCTGGTGGTGGTGGTGCAGCTGCTGCTGGTGATGGTGTTCTGGTGGTGGTGGGTGCAGCTGCTGCTGGTGATGGTGTTCTGTGGTGGTGGTGCAGCTGCTGCTGGTGATGGTGTTCTGGTGGTGGTTGGTGCAGCTGCTGCTGGTGATGGTGTTCTGGTGGTGGTGGTGCAGCTGCTGTGCTGGTGATGGTGTTCTGGTGGTGGTGGTGCCAGCTGCTGCTGGTGATGGTGTTCTGGTGGTGTGGTTGCAGCTGCTGCTGGTGAGGTGTTCTGGTGGTGGTGGTGCAGCTGCAGCTGGTGATGGTGTTCTGGTGGTTGGTGGTTGCAGCTGCTGCTGGTGATGGTTTTCTGGTGGTGGTGGTGCAGCTTGCTGCTGGTGATGGTGTTCTGGTGGTGGTGGTGCAGCTGCAGCTGGTGATGGTGTTCTGGTGGTGGTGGTGCAGCTGCTGCTGGTGATGGTGTTCTGGTGGTGGTGGTGCAGCTGCTGCTGGTGATGGTGTTCTGGTGGTGGTGGTGCAGCTGCTGCTGGTGATGGTGTTCTGGTGGTGGTGGTGGTGCAGCTGCTGCTGGTGATGGTGTTCTGGTGGTGGTGGTGCAGCTGCTGCTGGTGATGGTGTTCTGGTGGTGGTGGTGGTGCAGCTGCTGATGCCTAACCTCTCCTTGGCCTCCCAGGAAATTGTTTTCATTGGCGCCCCAACTTTTGCTTCCCTGGTAATGAAGGCGTCACCTCCCAGGCCTCTGCTAGCAAATACCGTAAATCTTGAGTCGGTTATGTCCTCCGTTACCGTGGTGACCTCCGACGCAGGGTCACCTCACTCTGGTAGTGGTGGTGGTATTTATGACCTCCGACGCTGGGTCACCTAATAGTGCTGACGAGGTTTGAGTGTCTTGAGTACTTGAGTAAAACTCCAGACACCGATTATTCGGCCTAGGTAGTGGGGAGATTTGCCCTTTCGTCAAAATTGGCTGTAACTTACAACTTGTAAATGATGACACAAATATGGATACGATTTGTACCGCGACTCCTGAATTGTTCTATTTATATTCTAATGAAATCTACAGTACGATAATGAATTACCTGTGGTAGAGAAAGATTAGTGATGATGACAAGACGTTCTGAAGATTGTGTGTGTGTGTGTGTGTGTGTGTGTGTGTGTGTGTGTGTGTGTGTGTGTGTGTGTGTGTGTGTGTGTGTGTGTGTGTGTGTTTAACAAGGAAAGGTCATTCAGTACTTGTCGAGGTTGGGCTTCAGTTCAGTAAAGCAGGATTTGACTAGAGTGATAGATGAGTGGAACAAACTGCCGAGCAGCGTTACTGAACCGAGAAATTAGGTTGGACAGGTGCGTGAGTGGGTTAGTTGTGAGTTGGACCTGCCTAGCACGAGGTAAGTCTGCGGTAGTGCTTCTCCATTTCATTTTATACAAGCTCCATCGTTTGAATTTTCATTAGGTATGGTGAATGCAGTTCTGAAGGGCGAATTTTGAAACCACACGTGGCTTCCATTGTTCCCGTGGAATGTGTACCCTCCCACCAGACAACCTCCAAACTGAAGAATTAGACACATGTGCAACATCTGGGTATCTTTATTTGTAGACGTTTCTCCAGCCAATAGCTTTGTCAATACAATACAAGGATATAATGTGAAGAATTATATACAAAAGATGAGGTAATTCGTCCCTCAGCCTTTGGAGTTGGTGAAGTGCACCGTAGTCTTGAAGACTACAGTTTAAAAATGGGATTGTTGGTTTCTGAGCGATAAATGGAGAATGCCTCTTATGATAGGCTTCAAATTTCCTGTGTTGGTGTTTGTGACTTAGAGGAAGGTTCGAAGTGGTTTTCTGTTGTGTTGAGGTGGGGATATTGGACTCCACATGTCTCTTCTGACCCAATTCGAACCTTCAGCGCTGGGCTGAGTTTCAGTTCCTGGTCCTCTTAATGGTGTTGATCTAAAATTCCCTGTATCTCTTTAGAGGGCTGAGCTATACCTCCTGGCTTTCTTAAGGAAGTTGTACTGCCGCTCCTCTGCTTGAGGGTAGAGGCACAATAATACCTCTTGTATGGAATAAGGTAAATTGGGCTGGGGTTGTGGTACACGGGGAATACCTTCCTCAGATCACATAGCATCATAGTATATCTAATACATCTAATTATTAAATAATTTTGATCATGATGACACTCCTGCTACTACTTCTAATAATAAAAAAAATTAGAAAATTTATAAAAGACAAGAGAGGCAGCTTAACTCTTAAGAGAGTGTGTTAAGCACCTTAAGCTGTGGACACTGTACCCGCCGTCTCTTGTACCGCATCCTTATTGTCATTAGTTTATATATAATATTAGTCCTGCATTTTCTAACCTGTAAGTCCAACATTTTTACATAATTAGGTATCCCTTGAAAGGAAGTAGTTACCTGTAGGTTACCTGTAGATGGTTATGGGGGACACCAGCCGCCCGGCCCGGTCCCAGACCAGACCTCCTGGTTGCTGGCCTGTTCGACCAGGGTTAAGTGCCAGTAGTACACAGACCAACGTATGCACCACAGCCTGGGTAATCAGGAACTGACCTTAGGAAATTATCAGTTCCCTACTGAAAACAGGAGCGTGTTGTCAATTTCCCTTGTACATGAAGGGAGGGTGTTGAAGAGTTCTGGTTCCCTTACGTTTATCGTCTCTTTGTGTAATATTATGTTTTTAATATAATGGTCGACTTTTTTTTCTTCCTCTCAGCTCCGAGATTTTTGTGCGGTAACTTGAGAATGTTTCTTTAGATCGGTTTGAATCTTGTGCACTTTTGCTTCGAGGAAGATTAGCATTATTACTGGTTTGATTATTCCATCTACTGTCTCGTTTCTTTGTATGGAGAGAAATGGTATAAAATACCGACACGATTCCAAAAAAAAAAAAAAAAAAAATAGACGCAAATGCAATGTAATGCGATCCTTTATTGACAACGTTTCGCCCACACAGTGAGATTTATCGAGTCACAAACAGATCTGTTTGTGACTTGATAAAGCCCAAAAATGGAGGAAACGTAGTCAGTATGGGTTCGCATTATGCTGCATTTGTGTCTATTTTTCCATCTCTGTATGGAATTGATTAAGTCACGCGTTGGCGAAACATCTACACAATACACAGGTGTTGCAAGGGTCTGATTCATCTCTCTGTCAGTACTGAACATCATTATGTCATGATGTCAAGAGTTTTGTTTGATGTTTGATGTGTGTCAGGTTGTGGTAGTTTATGAGGCCAGGTGCCAGCACAGTGTGCAGTGTGTACTGAGGATTGAGCTATACCGCGTAGGACTCCCAAGCAAGTTGAGCTACAGCTCCTCTGTCTCTTGGGGATTTTGGATACACCCACCATTCATCTTGCTGCCAGTGAGGTAGAGAGGGCTGGGGTTCTGGAATATGAGGGATACCTCTCTGGTATCATCAAGGTACAGGAGGCTGGAGTACTGGAACATGAGGGATACGTCTTTGGTATCATCAAGGTACAGGAGAACATTAAAATGGTATAAAATACCGACAGGTTGTTAGGTAAGACACATATGCAACAGTTAGGTATCTTTATTATGAAACGTTTCGCCTACACAGTAGGCTTCTTCAGTCAAGTACAGAAAAGTTGATAGAAGCAGAAGATACTTGAAGACGATGTAATCAGTCCATCACCCTTAAAGTTTTGAGGTGGTCAGTCCCTCAGTCTGGAGAAGATCATTGTTCCATAGTATGAAACAATATTGTTTCATACTATGGAACAATGATCTTCTCCAGACTGAGGGACTGACCACCTCAAAACTTTAAGGGTGATGGACTGATTACATCGTCTTCAAGTATCTTCTGCTTCTATCAACTTTTCTGTACTTGACTGAAGAAGCCTACTGTGTAGGCGAAACGTTTCATAATAAAGATACCTAACTGTTGCATATGTGTCTTACCTAACAACAAGGTACAGGAGGCTGGAGTACTGGAACATGAGGGATACCTCTCTCGTATTATTGAAGTACAGGAGGCTGGAGTACTGGAATATGAGGGATTTCTTTAGCGTCTATCGGATCTCATCTAGTTTGTTGTTTATAGACATAGAAAGAGACATAGAAAGAGAGAGAGAGAGAGAGAGAGAGAGAGAGAGAGAGAGAGAGAGAGAGAGAGAGAGAGAGAGAGAGAGAGAGAGAGAGAGAGGCGCGGAACTAACTTACAACACAACACAGTCTAAACAGAGCTGTATACAGTTTACTTTCAGGTAACTGCAAATTTATTTTGCCTTTCCAGATTGTTAATGGTTTCTGCCCACCCGGGAACGTGCCCACCCGGGAACGTGCCCACCCGGGAACGTGCCCACCCGGGAACGTGCCCACCCAGGAACGTGCCCACCCGGGAACCAGAAGCTCTGCCCACTCCAGGGGCGCGTCATGGAGTAGTCGCACACTCAACAGACCGTGCCCACAATAGGGACTCTCCCCTGTGGTGGCCTGCAGGCCATGCCCACCCACAGTGTGTCCACCTGTGGTGGCCTGCAGGTCATGCCCACCCACAGTGTGTCCACCTGTGGTGGCCTGCAGGTCATGCCCACCCACAGTGTGTCCACCTGTGGTGGCCTGCAGGTCATGCCCACCTACAGTGTGTCCACCTGTGGTGGCCTGCAGGTACATGCCCACCCACAGTGTGTCCACCTGTGGTGGCCTGCAGGTCATGCCCACCCACAGTGTGTCCACCTGTGGTGGCCTGCAGGTCATGCCCACCCACAGTGTGTCCACCTGTGGTTGAAGACTGAGACACTTGTGCAATATTTGGTAATCTGCATTGAGGAAACGTTTCGCCAGCCAGTGGCTTTTTCAGTTCAATACAAAGAATAACAAAAGGAAATTAGGTAAGCCGTCCCTTAGCCTGGAGTCGATGTGTTCAGTCTATCAATCCTGAGAAATGTACATTTCTCAAGATTGATGAACTGAACAAATCCACTCCGGGCTGAGGGACTATTTACCTCATACTCCTTCTCATCTTTCCTTGATATTTTCTGTATTGGACTGAAGAAGCCACTGGCTGGCGAACGTTTCCAAATGTTGCACAAGTGTTTCAGTCCTCAACTTGTCGGTTCTCAACACCATGCCACCTGTGGTTGCCAGCTGGTATCAACGAGAGGTAAGTACACTCGCAGCGTCTCTTCTCTCACACAGTACTCCAGCCTCATTTGCATGAACGATATTCTCGCTTAGATCATTGCATATGTTAAAATATTTCATAAAATTTCTTCTCATTGGATAGACACCAAGGCAGTATAGTGCGATCCTTTACTGATAACATTTCGCCCACACATGAGGCTCTATCAAACCACAAACAGATCTACCTGGAATAGAGACTTCACTAAAGTTCACTGTCAACCCCCCCAAAACATTAACCCCCCAAACCAAAAACCCCCACCACCAAGATAACCACCACACCAAACCCACCCACTTTCCAATGTAAATGAAACCCCGAAGTCCATTTTGGATTTCACAAAATTACATAACAGTAACAGCCAGATCAGGCCTGTACCCCTCGCGAGTCTGCCAACCGCCTGGGGCCTTCCCCCCCGAACACCCTCCAGCATACCCTCATTTTATACTGTCATCTAATCCACCGCTGCATTACCGTTTGTAAAAAAGCTGAGGATCCAGTCCCCCCTCTGAACATAGTAACAAACCATTTGTCTCTCTTACCTACAGATCACCGACAGGTAATTTATACTTTTACTAGTTTATACATGTCTTAAATATAATATTAAAGGGAGAACTTTAGAAGCGACACGTGGAAATTTAAAAGCTTTAAGCGCAGAGAAAAAGAAAAAATAATGAAAATCAACAAGCATATCCCTCCGCACACGACTCAGAGGGAAACGACCGTAAAACATATTTTTCTCCGCTTGTTTTAATGCTTTACCTATCATGTATAAGTGCACTTAACCATCATAAATTTATTATAACGTTTCTACACCCCTATAACACTTTTAAACTCCCAACAGTTACCATCACCTCACCAGTAAATTTCCATTCTCTTATAACCCACCCCCCCAGTCCAACCCCCACCCTCCCCCCAACCCAATCCCCCACCACCACCATACCTCACCCCCCCCCCCCATCAACCCCCCCCCCCACACACCCACCACCCCCCCCAAACCACCACCACCCATCACCCCCAACCCAAAACCACCAAACCACCCACCATCAACCCCCCCACCACCACCATCACCACCACCACACCACCATAACCCCCACACACCACCATCACCACCACCATCACCCACCACCATCACCCACCACCATCACCACCACCATCACCACCCACCACCATCACCCACCATCACCCACCACCCCACACCACCACCATCCCCCACCACCACCAATCACCACCATCACACCCCCCCACCACCATACCCCCCCCCACCACCACAAATCACCACCATGAAGTCATAATTCACCCCACCCAACAGTTAATAACCCATCAACAAAATAAAATTAGACACATGTGCAACATCTGCAACATCTGGGTACCTTATTGAAGACGTTACCCATATTTGAAGAGATAGATCTATATACAAAAGATGAATTTAATCAACCAAATTCAGTTCCTGAGTTGATGACGACGGTGTTTTTCCCATCAATTCCCAAGACTGATAAAGCCACGAGGGCGAAACGTCTACAATAAAGATACCCAGATGTTAGCCCATTGTCTAATTTTCATCCTGTCTGATTTATACCATTCATGTCCCCACCGCCAGAAAATAACCCACCACCAACACCACCAGCATAACCCCCACCCACCAACACCACCAATAACCCACCACCAACACCACCCAGCATAACCCACCACCAACACCACCGGCATAACCCACCACCAACACCACCACAAAACCCACCAACCAACACCCACCAGCATAACCCACCACCAACAACCACCAGCATAACCCACCACCAACACCACCAGCATAACCCACCACCAACACCACCAGCATAACCCCACCACCAACACCACCAGCATAACCCACCACCAACACCACCAGCATAACCCACCACCAACACCACCAGCAAAAACCCACCACCAACACCACCAGTATAACCCACCACCAACCCCCCAGTATAACCCACCACAACACCACCAGTATAACCCACCACCAACACCACCAGCATAACCCAACCACCAAACACCACCAGCATAACCCACCACCAACACCACCAGCATAACCCACCACCAACACCACCAGTATAACCCACCACCCAACACCACCAGTATAACCCACCACCAACACCACCAGCATAACCCACCACCAACACCACCAGCATAACCCACCACCAACAACCGCCAGCATAACCCACCACCAACAACCACCAGCATAAACCCACCACCAACACCACCAGCATGACCCCCACCAACACACCACCACCACGTAACCCACCACCAACACCACCAGCATAACCCACCACCAACAACCACCAGCAAACCACCACCAAACACACCCAGCATAACCCACCACCAACACCACCAGCATAACCCACCACCAAACACCACCAGCATGACCCACCACCACAACCACCACCACCACCAGCATAACCCACCACAAACACCGCCAGCATAACCCACCACCAACACCACCAGCATAACCCACCACCAACACCACCAGCATAACCCACCCCCAACACCACCAGCATAACCCACCACCAACACCACCAGTATAACCCACCACCAACACCACCAGCATAACCCCCACCAACACCACCAGCATAACCCACCACCAACCCCAAACCAGTATAACCCAACACCAACACCACCAGTATAACCCAAACACCAACACCACCAGTATAACCCACCACCAACACCCACCCATAACCCACCACCAACACCACCAGCATAACCCACCACCAAAAACCACCAGCAAAACCCACCACCAACACCACCAGCATAACCCACCACCAACACCACCAGTAAACCCAAACCACCAACACCACCAGTATAACCCACCACCAACACCACCAGCATAACCCACCACCAGCATAACCCACCACCAACACCACCAGTATAACCCAACACCAACACCACCAGTATAACCCACCACCAACACCACCAGTATAACCCACCACTAACACCACCAGTATAACCCACCACCAACACCACCAGTATAACCCAACACCAACACCACCAGCTTAACCCATCACCAACACCACCAGCATAACCCACCACCAACACCCCCACCACCAGCATAACCCACCACCAACACCACCAGTATAACCCACCACCAACACCACCAGTATAACCCACCACCAACACCACCAGTATAACCCACCACCAACACCACCAGCATAACCCAACAATCACCAGCATAACCCAAACACAAATACCACCAGTATAACCCACCACCATAAACCTCCCCCCAGCACCACCAGCAAAACCCCAAACCACCAGTATAACCCACCACAAACACCACCAGTATAACCCACCACCATCACCACCAGCATAACCCACCACCAAGACCACCAGTATAACCCACCACCAACACCACCATGTAACCCACCACCAACACCACCAGTATAACCCACCACCAGTATAACCCACCACCAAGACCACCATTTATAACCCACCACCAACACCACCAGAAATAACCCACCAACACCACCAGTATAACCCACCACCATCACCACCAGCATAACCCACCACCAACACCACCAGTATAACCCACCACCAACACCACCAGCATAACCCCACCACCAGTATAACCCAAACCACCCAACACCACCAGTATAACCCACCACCAACACCACCAGTATAACCCACCACCAACACTTCCAGTATAACCCCACCAACACCACCAGTATAACCCACCACCGTCACCAACCAGCATAACCCACCACCAACACCACCAGCATAACCCACCACCAACACCGCCAGCATAACCCACCACCAACACCACCAGCATAACCCACCACCAACACCACCACATGACCCACCACCAAAACCACCACCACCAGCATAACCCACCACCAACACCACCAGCATAACCCACCACCAACACCACCAGCATAACCCACCACCAACACCACCAGCATAACCCACCACCAACACCACCAGCATAACCCACCACCAACACCCGCCAGCATAAACCCACCCACCAACACCACCAGCATAACCCACCACCAACACCACCAGCATGACCCACCACCAACACCACCACCACCAGCAAACCCACCACCAACACCCCCAGCATAACCCACCACCAACACCACCAGCATAACCCACCCCCAAACACCACCAGCATAAACCCACCACCAACACCACCAGCATAACCCACCACCAACACCACCAGTATAACCCACCACCAACACCACCAGCATAACCCACCACCAACACCACCAGCATAACCCACCACCAACACCACCAGTATAACCCAACACCAACACCACCAGTATAACCCACCCAACCAACACCCCCACCATAACCCACCACCAGCATAACCCACCACCAACACCACCATATAACCCACCACCAACACCACCAGTATAACCCACCACCAACACCACCAGAAATAACCCACCACCAACACCACCAGCATAACCCACCCACCAACAACCACCAGTATAACCCAACCACCAACACCAACCAGATAAACCCACCACCAACACCACCATATAACCCACCACTATCACCACCAGTATAGCCCACCACCAACACCACCACATGACCCACCACCAACACCACCAGTAAAACCCAAACACCAACACCACCAGCTTAACCCACCACCAACACCACCAATAAACCCACCACCAACACCACCATATAAAACCCACCACCAACACCACCAGCATAACCCACCACCACACCACAGTATAACCCACCACCAACACCACCAGTATAACCCCACCACCAACACCACCAGCATAACCCACCACCAACACCATCAGTATAACCCACCACCAACACCACCAAGTATAACCCACCACCAACACCACCAGTATAACCCACCACCAACACCACCAGTAAAAACCCACCACCAACACCACCAGCATAACCCACCACCACAGCACCATCATATAACCCACCACCAACACCACCAGTATAACCCACACCACCAACACCACCAGTATAACCCACCACCAACACCATCAGTATAAACCCACCACCAACACCACCAACATAACCCACCACCAACACCACCAGTATAACCCACCACCAACACCACCAGCATAACCCACCACCCCAACAACCACCAGTATAACCCCCCAAACCAGCACCACCAGTATAAACCCACCACCAACACCACCATATAACCCACCACCAACACCACCAGCAAACCACCACCCACCAACACCACCAAACAATAACCCACCACCAACACCACCAGCATAACCCACCACCAACACCACCAGTATAACCCACCACCAGCACCACCAGTATAACCCAAACCACCAACACCACCAGTATAACCCACCACCAACACCACCAGCATAACCCACCACCAACACCACCAACATAACCCACCATCAACACCACCAGTATAACCCACCACCAACACCACCATATAACCCACCACCAACACCACCAGTATAACCCACCACCAACACCACCAGCATAACCCACCACCAGCACCATCAGTATAACCCACCACCAACACCACCATATAACCCACCACCAACACCACCAGTATAACCCACCACCAACACCATCAGTATAAACCCACCACCAACACCACCAGCATAACCCACCACCAACACCACCAGTATAACCCACCACCAACACCACCAGCAATAACCCACCACCAACACCACCAGTATAACCCACCACCAACCCCAAACCAGTATAACCCACCCCCAAAACACTCCACCAGTAAAACAACCCACCACCCAACACCACCACAGCATAACCCACCACCAGCACCACCAGTATAACCCACCACCAACACCACCAGTATAACCCACCACCAGCACCACCAGTATAACCCACCACCAACACCACCAGTATAACCCACCACCAACACCACCAGAATAACCCACCACCATGTAACCACCACCAGTATAACCCACCACCAACACCACTAGAAATAACCCACCACCAGCACCACCAGTATAACCCACCACCAACACCACCAGTATAACCCACCACCAACACCACCAATATAACCCACCACCAACACCACCGTATAGCCCACCACCAGCACCACCAGTATAACCCACCTCCAACACCACCAGTATAACCCCCCCCAACACCACCAGTATAACCCACCACCAACACCACCATATAACCCACCACCAACACCACCAGTATAACCCACCACCAACACCACCAGTATAACCCACCACCAACACCACCAGTATAACCCACCACCAACACCACCAGTATAACCCACCACCAGCACCATCAGTAACCTTAGGATTTCTATTATTTATACTTTACTTGAAGCCAAAAATCCAATTATCTTGGCATTAAATTTCTGTGAACCAGAACTCCTTAATTTTTTTTTGCATTCATTTTGACTAAGATCTACATTATGTAGCATATAAGTATTATAGATTTTTCTTTTCCTTGGATTAGAACTATACATTTGTCGGCACCGAAGTACACTTACCGCTTCTCCGGCAACATCAACCTATCCAGGTCATCCTGTTGGCTTGTAATGTCCTCATCAGAAATTAATTGGCGGCCATTTATGTCATTGGCAAACTTATGCCGTCATTTATTCCCTTATTTATGTTGTTTAAGTAGATTGTGCTGTATAGCCCTTGTGGCTTAGCTCTTCTTTTTGATTATAATAATAATTAAGTAGATTGTGATTCCGTGGCACACTTACAACGAGTCCCTATTCTGATTTCTTTCCATTTATGCACATTCTCTGCTGCCTGTTGGTCAGCCATGACCCCAAATAGGGGGTAATTTCTCCTATTCCATGTGCTGCTACTTTCTTTATCAGTCTCCTTTGTGGAACTCTATGGAAGGCCGTACTGAAGCCCATTTACACTATATCATAGTCATTATTTCAGTAATAAAGTTTAGCACATTCGTGAGACAAGAACGTCTTTTTTGTAAAAAAAAAGAAAAAAAAAAACGTTGAGAGTCATTCCTTAAAATGTATCCTTCAAAGTGGTTTCAGTTTACATCCACAAGTATTGATTTCACAACTTTCCCAGAATTGATGTTAGGATGATTGGTAGATAATTTGAAGCTAATGACTTATTTCCCTCATTGTAAATCGATATTACATTTGTTGTTCCCTCTTATCCAGTACGATACTTGTTTGTAGTGATCTATTGATGAGACCGGCTAATTGTTTACCAGGTTCCTCCTTACATTCCTTTAGAACCCTTAGAAATGGAACGTCGGGGCCAGGCGACTTTAGTCATTCTATCTAGTTGTCTGAAGACTAGGTCACTAGTGACTTTGATCTTGTTTAATTTATTTTCTTCCTGGCCTGTATACAGTAATTATTTATATCTGGGATTTCATTTGTATCTTCTTGTGTAAAAACACTCAAATAATATTGGGAAAACACCCAAACATATGATATTCTAAATTGTTTTTCCAAGATCTTTCTCAGTGTGATTGCTGTGGACTAAACTCTTTTTGTCTATTCTGGCGATTACCAACGGCAGGGATTAACGGACGCAGGATCGAACCTCCTACTTTTTGTGTTGTATGATCCACACTGAGGGAACCCTGGCCCATTCGGTCCTGATGACCTACACTGCCTCTTGTGGTCTCCAGCAGTAGCCTCGCCGGCGCCTCAACACACACTCACGAGGCTTGATTAATGGGGACACTCTGCATGACTGGTGTAACATGAGCTGTCATTGCCTGGGATGGTTGTCATAATAAGAGGTATGAGAGGCAATGAGAGGTGTCCTAGTCCACAGCTACAGGGCCACTTTGTGTCATCTTACTCAGGCAAGAACAGATGGGATCACGGGATAACTTATTCGTCCACCTGTTTGTGTATATACAGTGCCTTCTGTTTAAGTTGTGCTTTATAGTATTAGCTCATATACTTGGTTTATTAGTCAACGATATGGGTAATATAAAGATACATAGAGTGTAAATATTGTTTATACTGTATTTGGTGCTATAAACTTGTGTTATGGTGACTCAGCACAAGGCATAATGGTGGCTGTGTATAAATGGTTTAGAAAACCGACGAATTGATAAATGAGACACTTTTTCAACATTTGGGAATCTTCATTCTGAAAGCGATCACCACACAGTGGCTTCTTCAGTCCAGTGCAGAGAAAGGTGGAAGATGAGGAGGAGTTTGAGACAATCAGTCCCTCAGCCCAGAGTCGATGTGTTCAGTCCATCAGTCTTGACGAACGTCAAAATTTGTGGACTGAACCTTTAATAGATTTGCGTAAATTTTAATTTCCATAAATTCTAACTTGGGTTGCTGAGTTTTGGTTCACAACTATTATTTGCATTCAACGCTAATTCTCGTGATTATGTCTGTGAATCCATAAGAAAAAATCGACTCTAGGAGAATTTGGCTTCTTTGATTTTGTGTTAAAAAAAACACGACGTTTCCATTTCCTCTTGTAAATATAGATCCCTAACATCACAACATTAACCCTAACAGACGTTAAAAATAGCAGTGTTAACCGTAATATTAACTGTAACAGAGGGTAAAAATCACAGTATTAACAGAGGCTGAGTGCTTCATACAGCAAGGTGTGAGTGTTTCATGTCTTGTTTAATAAAGTTCATTTCCACAACCTAAGAGGTACTGGAATGCCTCTTAGGCTATAAAAATGAACTCTTTGTCTCTGGTTCTCTGTACTAGACTGAAGAAGGCCCTGCTGGGCGAAATGTAGCCTCAGTTAATGTAATTATGCCCGCATGCGGCACTTACATCCCCAGGATATAAATCACAGTAGTGAAGTACCTATTTGCTGCTAGGTGAACAGGTACAGCAGGTGGAAAAAGACTTGTTCATCCATCTCCCGTGCCCAGAGAGTTCAAAATTTACACACTTCCTAGTGTATTCCATCCGTTCTCATCTGTGTGTATATTTTCTGGTGT
The DNA here is from genome assembly GCF_026875155.1 of Cherax quadricarinatus. Taxonomy (NCBI): domain Eukaryota; kingdom Metazoa; phylum Arthropoda; class Malacostraca; order Decapoda; family Parastacidae; genus Cherax; species Cherax quadricarinatus. Next base: position 47,052,725 of record NC_069413.1, on the reverse strand, counting down.
ACAAAATTTCCCGTTTCACACTGTACAGAGATATCGTCTGTAGCAAGAGAGACTGTTGTTGCTTCTGGTTGTGTCCCCGTCATAGCACCGCCAGGACCGCTGAACAGGACCTTATTTGAGAAAGAAACGAATGCACTAACACCAGAAAACTTTTGATTCGCCAGTCATAGCATCTACCTGCGGTCCTCTGTTACTGTCTTGTACACCTGCATGTCTGCTAAGACAGACATGCAGGTGTGCAAAATAAAGATCTATCTAGAGTGCATCAGCCATCAGATAGACATGATTTACGTTTAAAATACCAGTCGAGCTACACGGACCTATACATGTCTGAGAAACAAGAATTTTGGTTATGGATTATATGGGAAGAATTAAACTCATGCGAGTTATTCGGGTTTGATCCTCCGTCAGCTATGTGCAAGACAAACACGCTTTTCTAGTTGTACTGGCCAGATAGCACCTTGAGGAAGACAGGATACTTTTATTACAGTGTGTAGTGTTGTTTATACTGTCACCCACGCTTCAGTATTACTCTCTCTGCTTGTAAAAGATGTCTCCACGCTCGTCTCTATTATTAACAATTATGCATATTTTGAACTATCCAACGTTTGAGTAGTTACGCTCTGATTACAGTTTGCGAAGTGTTGTAGTCAAGGGTGTGTGACCTTGTAATTTCCCTAGGAACGTGTGTGTGTGTGTGTGTTGTGTGTGCACTTACCAAGTTGTACACAGAGTTATGTTTGGGGTGGTTGAGACTCAGCTCCTGGTTCCACCTCCTAGAGTACTGACTATCAGATGTTTTGAAGTCGTGTATTGAGTACCTTCCCCCTCCCCTGTGTTAACCAAGTCATCCCTGGAGGTTACCTGGAGGTTATTCCGGGGATCAACGTCCCCGCGGCCCGGTCCATGACCAGGCCTCCCGATGGATCAGGGCCTGATCAACCAGGCTGTTACTGCTGGCCGCACGCAGTCCAACGTATGAGCCACAGCCCGGCTGATCCGGCACTGACTTTAGGTATCTGTCCAGCTCTCCCTTGAAGGCAGCCAGGGGTTTATTGGCAATTCCCCTAATGCTTGATGGGAGGCTGTTGAACAGTCTTGGGCCCCGGACACTTATGGTGTTTTCCCTTAGTGTACCAATGGCGCCCCTACTTTTAATTGGAGGCATTTTGCATCGCCTGCCCAGTCTTTTACTTTCGTAGGGAGTGATTTCTGTGTGCAGATTTGGGACCATTCCTTCCAAGATTTTCCAAGTGTAGATTATGATATATCTCTCCCTCCTGCGTTCCAACGAGTACAAGTCAAGTGCTTCCAAGCGTTCCCAGTAGTTAAGGTGCTTGACAGAACTTATACGTGCAGTAAAGGATCTCTGTACACTCTCTAGATCTGCGATTTCACCTGCTTTGTATGGAGATGTTAATGTACAGCAGTATTCCAGCCTAGAGAGAACAAGTGATTTGAAAAGGATCATCATGGGCTTGGCATCTCTCGTTTTGAACGTTCTCATTATCCATCCTATCATTTTCTTTGCACGTGCGATCGTGGCACTGTTGTGATCCTTGAAAGTGAGATCCTCAGACATTACTACTCCCAGGTCCCTTACATTATTTTTCCACTCTATTGTATGGCCAGAGTCTGTGGTATACTCTGTTCTAGTTATTATCTCCTCCAGTTTTCCATAACGGAGTAGTTGGAATTTGTCCTCATTGAACATCATGTTGTTTACCGTTGCCCACTGGAAAACTTTGTTTATATCTTCTTGGAGGTTAACCGCGTCCTCAGCAGATGACAGCCTCATGCAGATCCTAGTATCATCCGCAAAGGATGATACGGTGCTGTGGTGTATATCTCTGTCTATGTCTGATATAAGGATGAGGAATAAGATGGGGGCGAGTACTGTGCCTTGTGGAACAGAGCTCTTCACTATGGCAGCCTCCGATTTAACTCTGTTGACCACTACTATTTGTGTTCGATTTGTTAGGAAGTTGAAGATTCATCTCCCCACTTTCCCAGTTATTCCTTTAGCACGTGTTTTGTGGGCTTTTACGCCATGTCAAATGCTTTTGCAAAGTCTGTGTATATTACATCTGCATTCTGAATTTCTTCCAGTGCATCCAAGGCCATATCATAGTGATCCAGTAGTTGTGAGAGGCAGGAGCGACCTGCCCTGGACCCATGTTGCCCTGGATTGTGCAGATTTTGGGAATCCAGGTGATTTGCAATCCTGCTTCTTAGCACTCTTTCAAAGATTTTTATGATGTGGGACGTCAGAGCTATTGGTCTATAGTTCTTAGCTAATGCTTTGCTGCCACCTTTATGGAGTGGGGCTATATCCGTTGTTTTAAGTGACTGTGGAATTTCACCCATGTCCAAGCTCCTCCTCCATAGTGTACTTAGGGCACGCGAGAGGGGTTTCTTGCAGTTCTTAATGAAAACAGAGTTCCACGAGTCTGGGCCCGGGGCTGAGTGCATGGGCATGTTGTCAATGGTTTTTTCGAAATCTATCGGAGTTAGGGTAATGTCGGAAATCTGGCATACATTTATGGAGTTTTGAGTCTCATTCATGAAGAAATCATTTGGGTCGTCGATCCTCAGACTGATTAGTGATTCACTAAACACAGAGTCGTACTGGGATTTCAGTATTTCACTCATTTCCTTGTTGTCATCTGTGTAAGTCCCATCCTGTCTGAGTAAGGGCCCGATACTAGATGTGGTATTTGCCTTGTTTTTGGCATATGAAAAGAAATATTTTGAATTTCTTTCAATTTCACTAATAGCTTTTAGCTCCTCCTGTCTCTCCTGGTTCCTGTAAGAGTCATTTAACTTAAGTTCGATAGCTTCCACTTCCCTGGTCAGCGCCTCCTATCGTGTATCAGATATTCTAGCACTCCAGTGTCTCTTCGTCGTCTTCTGTAGAGGGAGTGTCTTTCTCTCTCCAGTTTACTCCTGCTCTTCTTCTTTCTTAGGGGAATATGCCTAGAACATGCTTCAGCTGCCAGGAAGTTGATCCTTTCAAGGCACTGGTTTGGATCTATGTCATTTAAGATATCTTCCTAACATGTTTCGTTTAGGACATGGTTTACCTGGTCCCAGTTGATGTTCTTGTTGTTGAAGTTGTATTTTGTGAAGACACCTTCACAGGTACATGCATTCTGCTGATCAGGACCCCTACGCATGTACGTCTGGACTTCAATTAGGTTGTGATCGGAATTAGTTGTTTTTGATATTCTTATGTCTCTTATCAGGTCCTCATTATTTGTGAAGATAAGGTCAAGTGTGTTTTCTAGTCTTGTTGGCTCCACTATCTGCTGGCTTAAAGTGTGTTTTTCGCAGAGGCTTAGTAGCTCATGTGTGTGACCTTTCATTTGCGCTACCTCCGGGGATTGTTTCAGCTATAACATTATTTGCTACATTCTTCCATTTTGTATGCCTTAGGTTGAAATCACCAAGCAGTAAGTTGTTTGGGGATGGAGCTGGAAGGTTCTCCAGACAGTAATCAATTTTCAGTAGCTGTTCCTTGAACTGTTGGGAGGTTGCATCTTTTCTCTCTGTTTATTCACCGTCTGACTAAAGAAACATTTCCTTACATCTTTGTCTTCAGCTTCCATTTGTGTCCTCTTGAACCTGTTCCTCTTAATTTAAACAGTCTATCCCTATCTGCCCTATTACCCTTTAAGATTTTGTACGTAGTAATTATATCTTTCTCTTTCCTTCTCCCCACTAAGGTAGTCAGTTTCAGTTTCTCCATCATCTGATAGTACGTTCCTTGCAGGTGTGGTACTATCCTGGATGAAAACCTTTGGACCTTTTCCAGTTTCTTTACGCGCTTGACCAGGTGTGGGCTCCATGCTGGGGCCGAGTACTCAATGACTGGCCTAACGTATGTCGTACATAAGTCTCTGAAGAATTCTTTATTCAAGTTCCTGAACGCTGTTCTGAGGTTTGCTGCTTTTGTATATGTTGCTGCCGTTGTAAAGTTTAAGTGTATTTCTGGTGATATGCTTGGCGTTATATTTATCTCCAGGTCCTTTTCACTCTCAGATATTTGTAACTTCTCTCATCCCCTAAAACACAGTAATGGGAACCCGGAATACAGTGAGAGGATCATGGAATGTAGTGACTCAGAAATCTGGAATACAGCGACTCGGGAACCTGGAATACAGTGACTCATGAGCCTAGAATACAGTGACAGGAATCTGAAATACAGTGGCCGAGGATCCTGGAATACAGTGACTCAGAAACCTGGAATACAGCGACTCGGGAACCTGGAATACAGTGACTCAGGATCCTGAAATACAATGACTCAAGATCCTGGAATGTAGTGACTTATGAATCTAGAATACAATGACAGGAACCTGGAATATATTGACTCATGAACTTGGTATGCAGTGACCCAGGAACCTGAAATACAGTGACTCAGGAACCCGGAATATATTGACTCATGAACCTGGAATGCAGGGACTCAGAAACCTGGAATATATTGACTCAGGAACCTGGAATACAGTGACTCAGGAACCTAGAATACAGTGACTCAGGAACCTGGAATACAGTGGCTCAGGAACCTGGAATACAGTGAATCAGGAACCTGGAATACAGTGACTCAGGATCCTGGAATACAGTGGCTCAGGAACCTGGAATACAGTTACTCAGGAACCTGGAATACAGTGACTCAGGATCCTGGAATATAGTGACTCAGGATCCTGGAATACAGTCACTCAGGAACCTGGAATATAGTGACTCAGGAACCTGGAATACAGCGACTCAGGAACCTAGAATACAGTGACTCAGGATCCTGGAATACAGTGACTTAGGCAGCCTGGTTCCTGCCAGACTACTTCTGTTGCTGCCTGTGCCGGTGCCGCTGCCGCCGCCCTGCTGCTGCTGCTGCTGGAGCATGTGGCATAAGACTGCAGAAAACTAATCATTACTCTGCCCCGCCTCCTTCTCCAAGGTTGTAATATCTGGCAACACTGTTCATCCAGTCAGGGATCCTCGGCCAAGACTCGCATCCCTGGCCAATCGCCACCCTCGGAACATAGCGCTGGGCAGAGGCGGCCAATGGGAGGACGCCTTTCATCCGTCGGCCTATCAGGAGCCTGGTTTCAACTGGTGGGTAGAAGGTAGGAGAGAATCTAGCACCATTTGAAATCAGTGCCTCTGTAGTCCACTGCCTTCACTTGTCCTCCAGAGGCCGCCCTCCACTTGCCCTCCAGAGGCCGCCCTCCACTTACCCTCCAGAGGCCACCTTCCATTTGCCCTCCAGAGGCCACCCTCCACTTGCCCTCCAGAGGCCACTCTCCACGCCCCCTGTGGTGGCTTCTGCGCTGTAATCAACACTTCCTCCCCCCCGTCCCCCCCTCTTGCGTTATCTGCGGCGTTAGCGTCGGCCCGTTGCGTCACCAGAGTAGCAGTCCGCCACTGATGTATCCAGTTTTGATACAAAGAAAAAATACGTAGGAGTGAGAAGACGACACATGCGTCGGGAGCGTCACTTCGAGCACGAGAGGCGTGTCAGAGTATTGGGATCGGCATTGTTATTGGTATCGGGTATCGGCTAATTTTGACGGTATCGCTATCAGCTAAAATAAGTATCGGAATCCATAAAAATTGTTGATATCGTGCCATCAGTACTCGTGAGTATTGTTCTTCGATCATCAGGACCACTACAGCGCGTCATCAGTCACACCATGTTGCGTCATCTCACATTGTATCATCAACTCTGCGCTGACGTCACCGCATTTCCTCATCAACTCAAACACTTTTAAGTTATCAGCAATGCTTTGCGTCAATATTTTGCGTCATTTTCACTACTTTGCGTCAATATCATTGCCCTGTCGAGTCATTAGCTCCACGTTGCGACATTTCATTTCTTTGGCAGATTATCTACGTCATCAGTACATATTGTTTACGTCATCAGTACATATTGTTTACGTCATCAGTACATATTATTTACGTCGTCAGTACATATTGTTTACGTCATCACGACATACTGTCTGTATTAGTACATATTGTTTACGTCATTACATATTGTCTACATCATCAGTCTACGTTACATTACTGATGGTAAACAAAGCATCTCAGGAGACAATTTTCCAATAAGGAAACAAAACCAAACAAGTTCCCTGGCCCCTCTTGACATTCTTAAAGAATGTAAACAAGGACATAGTGAGCCACTTGATAAATACTGTAAACGAGACACTTACTATGTGGAATATAGCCAGTGGAATACCTATTAATAAAATGGAGCATGAAGCCTTTTTATATATATATAAAATTAGAAGATTAACCCCAATAAAAATATGAACGTCTCTTATAATAATAATAATAATAATAATAATAATAATATCTTTATTTCTACAAGTACATGTACAGGGTATACAGATTTAACTGACATCAATGACTTACTACTACGTACATAGAAAATCGCTTGTTATGCAGAGCACTTCGGGCAGATTAGGTCAGTTTTGTCCCAGGATGCGACCCACACCAGTCCACTAACACCCAAGTACCCATTTTACTAATGTGTGAACATTGACAACTGGTGTAAAGAAACACGCCCAATATTTCTACCCTCGGCGGGAATCGAACTTGGTCCCTCACTGTGTGAAGCGAGAACTTTAGCCACAAAGCCACGGGACAAGATTCACCAGTGTTGAAAATCTAGATTCCTCAAGGGAGGTTCCTTGATGCTGGTGAGGGGCTCTTGATCTAGGGAATTGGATGTGTGCTCCACTTCCCTGAATTAAGCCTGAATACCTTCTTTCTCCCTTCCCCAAAGGCGCTGTATAACATCTACGGGTTTAGCGCTCCTCCACAATAATAATAAAAATCTCTAGCTGATAATAAAGAGATATTCTCAGATCACAGGGAAACCGGTATCACAGTTGTTCAGTAATATTGGCAGATTTGCATATTCGCAGACAATTTGAATCTTCTTTGTTACTTGTACCAGCGATGAGAGTTTGAAGCCTGTCAGAAGATGCGTTCTCAAGTTATCGCATGGAAACCGTGCGGGAGACAGAAAGATTCTTAGATAACCACTGTAGATATTCTCTAAAGGGGACATAATATAGTCACCTTAATGAGCATACCTTGATTAGCGAATCTCATTTATAGTGGACGATGTTTATAGTGGACAACGTTTGTAGTGGACGATGTTTATAGTGGACAATAATAAAAAGTAAGACGTTGCTTATTTGAGTTTCAGTAAGGCGTTTGATAAGGAACTACACGTTACAACAGATGGAGCTTCAGCTCCTGGCTCGAGGTATACCTAAGCAACAGGTAATATAAATCTGAATAAATGGGGGGAAAATCAGAATGAGGAGCAGTCACAAATGACGTTCCTTGGGGATCAATGTTTTACCCTTGTCAGTAATTTACATAAATGACCTAGAACTGGGTAAAAAATAGCAACATGGGCAAGTTCGCTGACGATACAAAAATAAAGTGACAAATAAGGTGTGAGGGGGAGCAGCAGGGAGGGTCGTGATGAATGAAATAGGTTAATGTTAATGTCGGAGAAGTGGCAGGTGAGGCAGTGAAATGTGTACATGTCTAAATTAAATGCTGTATTTTCCGGCATATAAGGCGCATAGGCATATATTTCCAAGCAATTGTAACGAAACGTTAGTAAACAACTGCTAAAGCGTAACACAAAGCCTACCCTTGATACTGACCTTGAGCATATAAGGCGCAGGATGATTTTCCAGGACATTTTGTGGGAAAAACAGCGCGCCTTGTATGCCGGAAAATACGGTAATATAAAAGCTAATTTAACCAGACAAAAAAAAAAAAGATAACAGAAATTTTAATGTCTCTTAGCCTATAAGCAGTTGTCAGTGGTAGGCATTGTCAGTGGAAGGTTACCACTGACAATACCTTCATCCACTGCACTTCATCTAACTCCAGCATTGAAAATTAGACACATGTGCAACATCCGGGTATCTTTATTTGTAGATGTTTCGCCAACCAGCGGCTTTATTAATACAAGCATATGATGGTAAGAATGTAGAATTGTATACAAGAGATGAGGTAATCAGTCCCTCAGTATAGTAGTTGCTCCACCACACACTGCTCCACACACTGCTCCACTACACACTGCTCCACCACACACTGCTCCACCACACACTGCTTCACCACACACTGCTCCACCACACACTGCTCCACCACACACTGCTCCACCACACACTGCTCCACCACACACTGCTCCACCACACACTGCTCCCACACACTGCTCCACTCAAAACTGCTCCACCACACACTGCTCCACCACACACTGCTCCACCACACACTGCTCCACCACACACTGCTCCACCACACACTGCTCCACCACACACTGCTCCACCACACACTGCCCCCACCACACACTGCTTTACCCACACACTGCTTCAAAACCCCACACAGCTCCACCAACACTGCCCCACCACACACTGCTCCACCACAACAAATTTCCCCCACACTGCTCCACTACACACGCTCCAAAACCCCACCTTTCTCCACCACACCTGCGCCCCCAAACACTGCTTTCCCCACACCCGCTCCACTAACACACGCTTCCCCACCCCAAAATGCTTTTCCCCCTCACAAATTTCTCCACCTCACCTGCTCCAAAACCCCCCCACTGCTCCCCCCAACACACCCCTTCAACCCCCCACTGCTTCACCCCACACTGCTCCAAACACACTGTTTTTACCACACACTGCTCCACCACACATGCTCCACCAAAACACGCTTTCCCCCCACACACTGCTCCAAACCCAAAACGCTCCACCAAACACGGGCCCCCCCAAAAACCCGCTTCACCACACACGCCCCCAACACCCGCTCCACCACCAAAACTGCTCCCCCCACACACTGCCCAACCCCACAACCCGCTCCCACCACACACGCCCACCCCAAACAAGAAAAATCCTCCACACACTTTCTCCATCAAAACACCCTCCACCCACACTGAGGGATCCACACACTGCCCAAACCAAAAACACTGCCCCCTCCCCACACTGCTCCAAACCCCACACTGGCCCCCACCACACTTGCTCCACCACACACTGCCCAACCGCACACAGCTTTCCCCCAAACAGGGCTCCACCACCCCCCGCCCCTTTAAACAGGCCCACCATACAAATGCCCACCACAACAAAAGGGGCCCCCTGCACACTGGGTCCACCACACACTGCTGCCCAAAAACACGCTCCACCACACACTGCCCCCATCCCACATTACAACCCCCTACTTTCTGCTTTCCCCCACAAAACGCTCCTCCACACCGCCCCCCACAAAAACCCAGATCCTCCACACACTGCTCCCCCCACAAAACGCTGCCTACACACTTCCCTCCACACACGACCACACACACACTGGGTTTCTCCACACACTGCTCCACCACACACTGCTCCACCCCACCTGCTTTCCCCCACCCAAAAGCTCCCTTCACACGCTTCTCCACCACACACGCCCCCCTCCCCCACACTGCTCCACCCTACCCCTGCCTTTCCCCCACACACCGCTCCACTTTCACACTGGGTCCACCACACTGCTCCCCCCAAAACACGCCCCACCACACACTGCTCCTCCAAACACTGCTCTAAAACCCCACAATGGGTGCTCCACACATTTCTCCTCCACACACTGTTCACCACACACGGGGAATTTTTTCACACAGTCTCCCACCATACACGCTCCCCCCCACACACCCGCTTCCACTAAAACACTGCTCCAAAAAACCACACACTGCCCATCACCCCATTACACCTCACAAACTGCTCCCCCCACACCCGCTCCACCATACACTGCCCCCACACACTGTTCCACTACATACGCTCCAAACCCCACCTTGCTTTCTCCCAACAAAAGCTCCTCCACAAAACTGCTCATCCACAAAACTGCTTTCCCAAAACACACTTTCTTTCCCGTACCAAATTTCTCCACCCCAACTGCTCCTCCACAAAACTTTCTTTCCCCTACATACTGCTCCTCACACAAATCCCCCTCCACACACTTCTCCTCTAAAACAAAAACCTTGGGGGTTTTTTTTGCACACACTGCTCCTCTATATCTCAACAAAACTGCTCCTCTAAACAAAAAGCCACCTCACACTGCCCTTTCCCCACACCGCTCAACCAAAAACTGCCCCACCACCATTCTCTTCTAAAAACTTCTAAACCCCACTGCCCTTTCCCCACATTGTTCCCCCCTGCAAAAACTGCTCCACCACACAAATGTCTTCGCACATTGCTCAAACCCCAAACCGCTCTTCCCGCACACTGCTCCCCACACACTGGGGACTTTCACACTGTTTCCCACCACACACTGCTCTTCTGCACCTGCCAACCACACCTGCTCAACGACACCCTGCTCAACGAAAACACTGCTCTAAATACACACTGCTCTACCCACACACTGCTCCCTTCCCCAGCTGCAAATGAAAACCCCCCCCTGCTTCACAACACACTGCTCCTCCACAACTGCTCTACACCCAAATGCTCCACACACTTTTTCCACCCACACCGCTGCTCCACACACTGCTCCCCCACACACTGCTCCACCACAAAATGCTCCTACAAAACATTTTCTCCAACCCCACACTGCTCCCCCCCACACTGCTTTCCCCACCACACACGTGCTTCTGCACCTGCTCCCCATACACTGCTCTTCTCCACACTGGGTCCATAAACTGCTCCTCTACACAAACTGCTTTCCCCCACACACTGGTCCTGCAAAACAAATGCTCCTCTATATACTAAATCTTCTAAACACAACTCCAATAAACACTCCTCCACCACACACGCTCTTCTCCCCCCGCTCCTCAGTACACGCTCCACCCCACACTGGGTCTTCTTACCTGTTAGACACAACTGCTCCTTTCCCCAGATTGCTCCTCCACACGGGTTTGGGCCTCTGCACACTGCTCAAAACCCCCACACTGCCCCCTTCTGCACACTGGGCCCCTGACACCTGCGTTCTACAAACTGCCCCCCCACAACCCCTGCTCTTCTCACACTGCTCAACCCCACACTCTCCACCACACACTGCCCCTCCCCACACAAAGGGTAATCAAAACACGGCCCCCCACCCACAAAATGCTCCCTACAAAACCCGCTCCCCCACACACTTGGTTTTTCCCCACACACAGCTCCACACACGCTCCTCCAAACACTGCCCTTTCCCCACACTGCTTTCCCCCACCCACTGCTCCTCTAACCAAAACCCCGCCCTCCACACCTTGCTTCCCCACTCCTGCTCCTCCCCACACTGCTCCTGTTTCACACTGGGAAAACTGCACACTTCTTTCCCCCACACACGCGTTTCCCCAAATTCCCCACACACTGGGTCCTTTCCCCACCCTGCTACACCACACACTGCTCCACACACGCTTCTCTACACACTGCTCCCCCCACACACAAATCCTCTACACACCCGCTCCTCCTCACCCTTTTCCTTCCCCCACACACTGCCCCCTCCAAAACACGCTCCTCCCCCAAAACTGCTTCCTCCACACACTGCAACCCCCACACACTGCCCCTCCCCCACTGCTAAAAAACCGCACAAATGCCCCACCACACACAAATCCTCCAAACACTGCTTCCCACCACACACTACCCTCCATTTCACCCGCTCCTCACACAAATGCTCCTCTAAAAACACTTGCCCCACCCCGCACTGCCCTTTCCCTACACTGCTTTCCCCCACCCACTGCTCTACCAAAAACTTGGGTCCACCAAACAGCTCCCTTTCCCCCCACGCTCCTCCACACACTGGGTCCTGTACACTCCCGACCTCCCCACACTGGCCCTTTTCCTAAAACTGCTCCCCCACAACACTGCTCCCCCACCACTGCTCCTCCACCCACGCTCCCCACAAAACTGCTCCGTACACCCCCTGCCCTCCGCACACTGCTTCCCCCCCCACTGGGCCCCCACACACAAACTCCTTTCCCCACATTGCTTCTCTACACACTGCTTTCCCCTACACCGCTCCACCACACACTGCTCCTCCAACCCCCCCTCAACCCCCCTGCCACTAAAACCCCTTTCTCCCCACAAAATCTCACCACCCACTGCCCTCCAACACTGCTCCCCGTAAAAACTCTGCTCCTCCGCACACGCTTTCCCCCTCACACTGCTCCCACAAAACTGCCCACCACACACTGCTCCTCTGCACAGGGGCTAAACCACAAAACGGGTCCCCCACCCACTGCTCCCCCACACACTGCTTTTCCCCACAAATCCCGCCTTCCGGATACTGCTCCCTTTTTCCCCACACTGCTCAACCCGCACAATACTCTACAAAACTGCTCCAAAACCCCAATGCTCCTCCACACAATGGGTTTTCCACACACGCCCTCACACTCTCCTCTACACACTTTCTTTCCCCCACACCCTGCTCCTCCCTGCACTGCCCCCCACCCACTGCTCTGCACACGGTTTCCCCACACGCTCCTCTACACACTGGTACAAACCCAAAACTGCTTTCCCCACCCCCCCCGCTCATTCCCCACACTGCTCCCCCCTACAAATCTGCCCCTTTTCCGGGACCTGCTTTTCCCCCACAATCCCCCGGCTGCACACTTTCTCCACCACACACTCTTTTTTCCACACCCGCTCCTCTACCACCCTGCTCCTCTAGCACACGTCCCCTAACACTGCTCAAGCCCCCAAGCTGCTCCTCCGCACACTGCTTCTATTTTCCCCCAAAAATGCTTCCCCGCACACGCTTCTCCCCACAAATGCTCCCCCTGCACACTGCTTCCCCCGCACACCCCTTTTCTCCCGCACAACGGGCCCCCTTTCAAAACTGCCCTCCACACACGGCCCCCTCTACACCCTCACCCCGCACACCCGCTCCTCCGCATCTGCTTCCCACGCAAAACTGCACCCCACGCAAAACCGCTCCTCAAAAACACTGCCCTCCGGGCCCCTTTCCCAGCACACACTGCTCCGCACACTGCCCCTACACAAATGCTCCTTTTCCCCACACTGCCCTCTAAAACACGCCCCCTCCACAAAAACTGCTCCTCTACACACGGGCCCCCCCACAAATACTTCCCCGCACACTTTCTCCTCTACCCCACTGCTCCTTTCCCCACACTGCTCCCCCTACATACTGCTACACACACAAAGTGCTTTCCCCGCACACTGCCCCCGACACTGCTCCCAAAACACGCTCCTCCCCCTCCTCCCCCCCTTCTCACCCTGCCCCCCGCACACTGCTTTCCCCCGCACACTGCTCTTTTCCCCAAAACTGCCCCTTTCCCCACACTGCTCCTCTAAAACACTGCCCTTTCCACACTGCTGCTCCTTCCCCACACTTTTCCCTCCGCACAAATGCCCTTTCCAACACTTCTCCCAAACAACGCCCCCCACAAATGCTCCTGGGGCCCCACTTTCTCCTCTACACACTGCTCCTCTACACACCTGCTCCTCTAAAAAACTGTTCCTCCCCAAAACACTGCTCCTCTACAAAGCTGGGTCCTCCACACACTGCTCCTTTTACAAAATACTCCCTAAACCAAAGCTTCTTTCCCCACACCCGCTCCTCTACAAAACCCTCCCCCCCAAAACCCGCTCCTCCAACACTTTCCTCCCCACACACTGCTCCTTTCCCCACCTGCTCCTCTCACACTACCCCCACACGCTTCTCTACACACTGCTCCTCCACACACTGCTCCTCTACGCACGCTAATCCCCACACCCGCCCCCCCCTCCCCCACCAAATGCTCCTCCACCCACTGGGCCCTCTACACACTACTCCACACACGGGTCCCCTACCCCAAATGCTCCTCCACACACCCCCTTTTGCCCCCCACACACTGCCTTTTTCCGCACATTTTGCTCCTCCACAAAAACTGCTCCCCCTTTAAAACTACCCTGAACGCACTGCTCCCCCACACCTTTCCCCCTACACACTACCCCCACACCTGCCCCCTCTAAAACCAGCTCCTCCACACACTTCTCCTCCACAAAACTGCCCCTACACACACAAATTTCCCCTACCACTCTCCTGCACACACTGCTCCCCCTACACACTAATCCACACACTTTCCCCCTCCACACACTGCTCCTCCCCACAACTGCTCCTCTACACACTACTCCCACCACTTTTCTTCTCTATACACTGCTTCTCCAACAAATGCTTTTCCCCCACACTCTATTTCCTTTTCCCCTACCACTGGGTTTCCCCCACACACTGCTCCTCTACACACTACCCACACCTCTCCTCCCCACACTGCTCCTCTAACGCACTGCTCCTCCACACCGCCTCCCCCCACAAAACTGCTCCCCCACACACTGCTCCTCTACAAAACTGCTCCCTACACAAATGCCCTCCCCACACTGCTTTCCTTTATCCGCTGCTTTCCCCGCACTCTGCTCCCCCCACACACTGCCCTCTACACACTACCCTCAACGCACTGCTCCTCCCCACACTGCTCCTCTACACACTTCTCCACACGGGGTGCTCCTCTACACACTGCTCCCCCACACCCTCTCCTCCACACACTGCTTTCCTTTTAAATCACTCCCCCTCAACACACGCTCCTCTCCGCACTGCCCCTCCACAACACTGCTTCCTCTACTCACTCCTCCTCAAAAACACTGCTTTCCCCCCACTCCTCTTTTCCGCAAAACTGCGGGTCCACAAAACTGCTCCTCTACACACCGCTCCCCACACCCCTGCTTCCTCCACTCACTGCTTCTCCCACACTGCTCCCCCACACACTCTCCTTTACACACTGCTCCTCTAAACCAGGTCCTTTTACACACTTCCCTCGCAAAACATGCTTTCCCCCAAAACCTGCTCCTCACCACCCGCTCCTCCACCCCATGCCCTCTACACAAATGCTCCCCCTACCACTGCCCTCTACACACTGCTCCCCCTACACCCCTGCTCCTCTACACACTGCCCCCTCTAAAAACACTGCTCCACCACACACTGGGCCCCCCCACACTGCTTTCCCCTACAACACTGTTTCCCCCCCACAACCCCGCTCCTCTTAAAATTTCTCCTCTACACCCCTTGGGTCCACCACACACTGCTCCCCTACAAAACTGCTTTCCCCCAAAACACTTCCCCCTCAACGCACTGCTCCTCCACACACTTCCCTCTACAACTAATCCACACCCCCTCCTCAAAACACCTTTCTCCTCCACGCACGGGGCCCTCCCACACTGCTCCTCTGCACACACTCCACACACTTCTTTTTACTCCCCTGGGTTCCCACACACTGCTTTTCCCTCCGCACGCTCCTTTCCCCAAAACTTCCCTTCCTAACACTTTCTGCTCCACAAAACCCGCTCCCTCCCCACTACACACACTGCTCCTCTACACACTCCCCTCCACACACTTTTCTCCTTTCCCCTCACTGGGTTCCTCCGCACACGCTCCTCCCCCACACGCTCCTCTACACACAAATCCTCAACGAAATGCTCCTCCACACCCTGCCCCCCAAAAACCCCACACACAAATCCCCCCCCACCCCGCTCCTCTAAAACACAGCTCCCCACACACAAAATTCCCCCACACACGGCCCTCCACACACTGCCCCCTCTACAAACAAAATTTTCCCCTACGCAATGCTTCCCCGCACACACGCCCCTCTACACACTACCCCCCACACACTCCCCTTTCCCCAAAACTGCTTTCCCCCCACACTGCTCCTCTAAAAACCCTTTCCCACAACACTGCCCTTTTCTATACACTGCTTCTCCAAAACCTGCTTTCCCCCCACTCTACTCCCTCCCCACTGGTCCCCACACACACCGCTCCTCACACACAAAACCCCCAACAAATGCCCCTCCACACACTGCTCCCCCTTTTCGCACCGCCCCCACACACTGCTCCTTCCCCACACACTGCTCCCCCACAAAACGTTCCCCTCACAAAAAAGCCCCTCTACACACGCTCCTCCCCCCACTGCTCCCATCACGCCGGGTTTTCCGCACTCCCGCTCCTCCACACAAATGCTCCCAACACACTACTCCTCAAACGCACCGCTCCTCCCCCACACGCCCTCTACACCCCTCCCAAAACGCTGCTCCTCTACACACTGCAACCTCCACACCCCCGCCCTCCACACACTGCTCCCCCTACTCCCCGGGTCCTCAACCACCCGCTCCCCTCCGCACTGCTCCCCACACACTGCTCCTCAAAACCCCTGGGTCCTCACCCCACTGCTCCCCACTCACCGCTTACCCCACACTGCTGCTCCACACACTGCCCCCTCTACACACCGCTCCTCCCACACAGCCCCTCCACTCCCCTCTTCTCCGCACACTGCTCCACCACACCTGCTTTCCTTTTAAAAACCTGCCCTCTACACACTGCTCCTCAAAACACCCTTTTCCCCTGCACACTGCCCTCACACACTGCCCCCCTCAAAACACGCTTTCCCCCACCACTGGCCCCCCTACACACTGCTCCTCTACGCACTGCTCCTCTTACACACCGCCCCCCCTACAAAACGCCCCTACACACTGCCTTCCTCTCCACAGGCCCCCCCACCACACACCTCCTTTCCCCCACACTGTCCTCAACCCCACGCCTCCCCCCCACACAAATCCCCCTCTACATTGCTCCTCTACACACTTCTCCACCACACACTGCCCTCTACCACTGGGTTCCTCTTCACACAAAATCCTTTAACGCACTGCTCCCCCCACCCACGCCCTCTACACAAAAACTCCCCACGCTGCTCCTCAAAACACTGCCCTCCACCGGGACGCTTTCCCCCACACACTGCTCCTCTGCACACTACCCCCACACTGCTTTTTCTAACTCACTGCTCCTTTCCAAAACACTTCTCCTCCCGCACTGCCCTCCACACCTTTTTTTTTCTACACACTGCTGCTCCCCACACTGCTCCCCCTACACACTACACACACTTTCCTTTTCCCCTCAACACTGCTCCCCACACACGGCCCCCTCCACTCACTGCTTCCCCCGCACACTGCTCCTCCCACAACTGGCTCCCTTTTAAAACACTACTCCTCAAAGCACTCTACCCCCACACCCCCGCTCCCCCTTTCACACTACTTCCTCCACACCCCTGCTCCTCTACAAAACAACTCCCCCACCCCACAAATTTCCCCCACACACTGCCCTCTACACACGCTCCTCTAAAACCACTACTCCACACATGATCCTCCCCACAAAAGCTCCCCCCCACACACTAAATACTCTACAAAAAACTTGGCTCCTCCCCACTCACTGCTCCCTTTCAAAGCGCTCCTCCCTCACTGCCCTCTACACGCGCTCCTCCACACACTGCTCCTTTACAAAAATGACCTTTCCCCACCCTTCCCTCCCAAACACTTTTTCCTCCACCACTGCTCCTCTACACACGCTCCTTTCCCCACACGCTCCTCCACAAAAACTGCCCCTCCACAACCCGGGTTCTCACACACTGTTCCCTACACACTGCTCCTCCAAAACACTGCTCCTTCACACACTGCTCCTCTACACACTGCTCCTCGCACACTGGGCCCTCCCCACACTGCCCCTTCCCCACACGCCCTCCACACATGCCCTCCACAAAACTTCGCCTCTACACAAATACACACTGCTCCCCACACACTGCCCCCTCTACACACTTCTCCTCTACACACTACAAAACACCCTCACCACACACTGCTGCGGGTACCCCAAAATGCCCCTCTACACTCCCTCCTCCCACACTGCTCCTCTAAAACACGCTTTCCCCTACAAAACTGCTCCTCTAAACCTGGGGGTACCCACACACTGTCCCTTCCCCCTTTTCCCCACACTTCCCCCCCCACACACTGCTCCCCCTTTCACACTACACAACTGCTCCTCCACACACTGCTCCTCTAACCACTGCTCCTCTACACACTACACACACGCACCCCACACCGCTCCTCTACACACTTTACCTCTACACACGCTCCCCACACCTGCCCTCAAAACACTGCCCTCCACCAATGCTCCCCCACACACTGCCCTCTACTCACTTCTCCTCCACAAACTGGGTTTCCCCCACACAACTGCTCCTCTACCCACTACACAAACGGGTCCACCACACACGCTGCGCTAAAACCCCTGCACCTCTACAAAACTGCTCCTCCAAAACAGTGGGTTTTCCAAAACCCCACACTGCTTCCCCTCATACTGCTCCCCACACCTGCTCCTCTACACACTTTTTTCCCCTACACACTACCACACTTTTCTCTTTTTAAAACAAATGCTCCACCACACACTGCCCTTTTCTTTCACACCTTTCCCTCTCCCACACTTTCACACTGCTCCTCTAAAAACACAAATCTCCCCTTCAAAACTTCTCCCTACACAAATAAAAACACCGCCCTTCCCACACCTACAACCCCAAGCTCCTCAAACAATTTCACACACTGCTCCTCTACACACTGCTCCCGACAAAAACCCGCTCCTCCACAACAAATACACACCCCCTCCACACACTAAATTCCCCACACGCCCTTTCCCCAACTGCCCCCCACACACCCGCTCCTCTACACACTGCCCCTTTCCCTACACGGGTCCCCCCACAAACTGCTTTCCCTAAACACTGCTCCTCCACAACCTGCTCCACGGCACACTGCCCCTTTCCCCACACTTCTCCTCCACCCTGCTCTTTTCCCCCACTACAAACACACTCTTCCCCACACAATCACCCCACTGCCCCCCCCACACACTGCTCCCTTTCCCGCACTCCACTCCACACTGCTGTACACACTGCTCCTCTACACACTGCTCCACCACACACTGCTCCTCCACACACTACTACACACACTTGTCCTCCACACACTGCTCCTCCACACACTGCTCCTCCACACACTGCTCCTCCACACACTGCTCCTCCACACACTACTACACACACTGCTCCTCCACACACTACTACACACACTGCTCCTCCACACACTACTACACACACTGCTCCACCACACACTGCTCCTCTACACACTGCTCCTCTACACACTGCTCCTCTACACACTGCTCCTCTACGCACTGCTCCTCTACACACTGCTCCTCCACACACTGCTCCTCCACACACTGCTCCTCCACACACTGCTCCTCCACACACTACTGCACACACTGCTCTTCTACACGCTCCTCCTCTACACACTGCTCTTCCACACACTGCTCCTTCCACCACACTGCTCCTCCACACACTGCTCCTCCACACTACTACACACACACTGCTCCTCCACACACTACTACACACTCTGGTCCACCACACACTGCCCTTTACACACTGCTCCTCTACACACTGCTCCTCCACACACTGCTCCTCTGCACACTGCTCCTCTACACACTGCTCCTCCACACACTGCTCCTCCACACACTGCTCCTCCACACACTGCTCCTCCACACACTGCTCCTCTACGCACTGCTCCTCTACACACTGCTCTTCTCCACACTCTTCCTCTACACACTGCTCCTCTACCACTGCTCCACCACACACTCTGCTCCTCCACACACTGCTCCTCTACACACTGCTCCACCACACACTGCTCCTCCACACACTGCTCCTCTACACACTGCTCCACCACACACTGCTCCTCCACACACTGCTCCTCTACACACTGCTCCTCTACATTGCTCCTCTACACACTGCTCCACCACACACTGCTCCTCTACACACTGCTCGTCTACGACACTGCTTTTCTACACACTGCTCATCCTCTACAAACACTGCTCCACCACACACTGTTCCCTCCTACAAAACACTGCTTCCTCTACACACTGCTCCTCTACACTGCTCCTCAAGAGCCACTGCACCTCCACACACTGCTCCTCTACACATACAACACTGAGCTCCTCCACACACTGCTCGTCTACAACACTGCTCCCTCTACGCACGCTCCTCACACCCTGCTCCTCTACACACTGCATCCTCTACACACTGCTCCTCCACACACTGCTTCCTCAACAACTGCTCCTCACACACTGCTCCTCTACACACCTGTTCCTCTACACACTGCCTTCCTCCACACAACTGCTCCTCTTCACACTGCTCTCCACCCACACACACGTGCTCCTCTACACACTTGCTCGTCTACACTGCTCCTCTTATACGCACTGCTCCTCCACACACTGCTCCACTACAACACTGCTCCCACCCCACCACACACTGCTCCCTCACATACACTGGCTCGTCTACACTGCAGCCTCTACGCACTGCCCTCCACACACTGCTCCTCTACAAACACTGCTCCTCTACACAGCTGCTCCTTCCACAGACACCTGAGCTCCTCTACACACTGCTCCTCCACACACTGCTCCCTCTACACAACAGCTCCTCCACACACTGCTCTTCAAACTTCTCTTCTACATAATTTTTTATATCTGCGGTTTCATCTTCCCGCTGGTTTCACTTCCTCTTTGTCTCTCACTCCCCCCTTCTTCCTCCTCTTTACTCAGTCCTTTTTTATTCTTCCCCCCTCTTATTTCTTTTTCTACTCCTTCCTCTTTCTTTCCCTCTTCATCTTCGTTACTCTTACTCTTTTTATTTTTTCCTCTTTATATTTTCCCCTCTCATTTCTTTCCACCTATCACTCCTCCCCTTCCCCTCCATCACTCATCTTCCACCTTCCCCTCCATCACTCCCTCTTCCACCTTCCCCTCCATCACTCATCTTCCACCTTCCCCTCCATCACTCATCTTCCACCTTCCCCTCCATCACTCCCTCTTCCACCTTCCCCACCTCACTCATCTTCCACCTTCCCCTCCAGCACTCATCTTCCACCTTTTTCCCCTCCACACTCCCTCTTCCACGTCCCCACCATCACTCCATCTTCCACCTTCCGCTTTCCCCCTCCATCACTCATCTTCCATTCCAGCTTCCCCTCCACACTTCCCCTCTTCCACCTCCCCATCCTTCCACTCATCTTCCACCTTCCCCTCCATCACTCATCTTCCACCTTCCCCTCCATCACTCCCTCTTCCACCTTCCCCTCCATCACTCATCTTCCACCTTTCCCTCCAATCACTCATCTTCCACCTTTCCCCTCCAACACTGCCCTCATCCACCTTCCCCTCCATCACTCATCTTCCACAATACCTTCCCCTCCATCACTCCCTCATCCACCTTCCCTCCATCATCCATCTTCCACCTTCCCCTCCATCACTCCCGTCTTCCCCTCCCCTCCATCACGTTCACTTCCACCTTCCCCTCCATCACTCCATCTTCCAGCTTCCCCTCCATCACACCCTCTTTATTCCACCTTCCCCTCCCATCACTCATCTTCCATTCCACCTTCCCCTCCATCACTCATTCTTCCACCCCCCTCCATCACTCCCGTCTTCCCACCTTCCCTCCATCACTCCCTCTACCACCTTCCCCCTCCATCCCACTCCCTCTTCCAGCCTTCCCCTCCATCACTCATCTTCCACCTTCCCCTTCCATCACTCCCTGCTTCCCACCTTCCCCTCCATCACTCATCTTCCCACCTTCTCCCCTCCATCACTGCTCCCATCTTCCACCTTCCCCCTCCATCACTCTCTTCCACCTTCCCTCCATCACTCATCTTCACCTTCCCCTCCATCACTCATCTTCCACCTTCCCCTCAATACTGTTTCCGCTTCCACCTTCCCCTCCATCACTCATCTTCCAACCTTCCCCTCCCATCACTCCCTCTTCCACCTTCCCCTCCATCACTCATCTTCCACCTTCCCCTCCATCACTCATCTTCCACCTTCCCCTCCATCACTCATCTTCCACCTTCCCCTCCATCACTCCATCTTCCAACCTTTCCCCTCCATCACTTACTCCCTCTTCCACCGTGTCCCCCCATCACTCATCTTCCCACCTTCCCCTCCACACTCAAATCTTCCACCTTCCCCTCCAACACTCCTCTTCCACTTTCCCCTCCACCTCCTCATCCTCCACCTCCCCCTCCACCTCTCATCCACCACCTTCCCCTCCACCTCACATCTTCCACCTTCCCCTCCACCTCTCATCCTCCACCTTCCCCTTCAACCTCTCATCCTCCCACCTTCCCCTCCACCTCTCACCCCACCTTCCCCTCCACCTCTCATCTTCCACCTTCCCACACCTCTCATCCTGCCACCTTCCCCTCCACCTCTCATCCTCCACCATTCCCCTCCACCTCTCATCTTCCAACCTTCCCCCACCACCTCTCCATCGTCCACCTTCCCTCTCCCACCTACTCATCCTTCCACCGTTCTCCCCTCCACCTCTCATCTTCCACACTTCCCCTCCACCTCTCATTCCTCCACCTTCCCCTTCACCCTCTCATCCCTCCACCTACCCTCCGACCTCTCATCGTCCACCTTCCCTCCAGCGCCTCTCATCCCTCCACTTCCCCTCCACCTCTCATCTCCACCTTCCCCTCCCCTCCATCATCCTCACACCCTTCCCCTTCACCTCTCATCCCCACCTTCCCCCTCCACCTCTCAATCCACCACCTTCCCCTCCACCTCTCATCTTCCCACCTTTCCCCCCACCTCTCATCATCCCACCTTTCCCTCCCACCTCTCATCCTCCACCTCCCCTCCACCTCTCATCCTCCACTTTTCTCCCTCCACCTGCCCATCCTCCACCTCTGACATCCTCCCACTTTCTCCTCCACCTCCCCACCCTCCACCTGTCCCTCCACATTCATCCTTCACCTTCCCCCTCCCATCCCATTCATCCTCCATCTTCCCCTCCACCTTTCATCGCTCATCTCCCCACCGCTCATCTTCCACCTTCCCCGTCCGGCACTCCATCCTCCACTTCCCCTCCACACTCATCCTCCCCCCCTTCCCATCCACCTCCTCATCCTCCGCCTATCCCATTCACCACTCATCCTCCCCCTTCTCCTCCACCTATCATCCTCCACCTACCACCTCCACCTCTCATCTTCCACCTTCCCCTGCACCTCACATCCAGCAACTTCCCTCCACCTGTGATCCTCCACCTTCCCCTCCACCACCTTTCATCCATACCATCTTCCCCACCGCGTCATCTTCCACCTCCCCTCCACCAATTTCATCCTCCATCTTCCCCTCCACCTCTTATTCCTCCATCCTTCCCCCACCACTCATCCTCCCACCTTACCGTCCATCACTCATTCCTCTCCTCTTTCCTCTTTTCCTTCCCCCTCCATTTTTGCATCCTCACACCTTCCTCTCCAGTTTTCTTCTGATCCTCCTCCATCCCCCCCACCTCTCATCCTCCACCTTCCTTTCCACCTCTCGTCCACCACCTTCTTTCCATTACTTCGTTTTCTCTACCTCCCTTCTCCTCTTTCCACCTCTTCTTATCCCCTTTTCCCACCTTTTCCTCTACTTTTTATCTCTGTTAACCTGTTTTATTTCCCCGCTGCTCTGTCTTTTCTTCCGTCCTCTATCTCTATCTCCCTTCTCCTCTCCTTCTTATCTCTTCCTCCTCTCTCCTTCACGTTTCTCAGCCTCGACTTTCTCTTCTCTAATAACAGTTTCTCTTGCAACAGGTCCAGATTTGTTGACATCTCCCCTCCTTTCCCTCCAGTGGTGTGTACTCACCTTTATGTACTTGAAGGGGTCGAGTCTCGGCTCCTGGACCCGCCTCTTCGCTGGTCGCTACTAGGTTCATCCCAGCCTTGTCGTAACTCTTTTTGAAGCTGAGTATAGAGCCTCCTCTGTGTACTCACCTATTTGTGGTTGCAGGGGTCGAGTTATAGCTCCTGGCCCCGCCTCTTCGCTGATTGCTACTGGGTCCTCTCTCTCCCTGCCCATGAGCTTTATCATACCTAGCTTTAAAACTATGTATGGTTCCGCCTCCATACGTCACTTTCTGGCTTTTCCCAGGGCCTATCTCTATGATGAAGAAATACTTCCTAACCCCCTTTGATTCTTGAGTCTTAACTTCATTGTGACCTTTTTGCGCCCTTCCCTTTCTGGAAAACCCGTCTTTGCCCACCTTGTCTTTCCGCGCAGTATTTTATATTCGTTATCATGTCCCCTGCCCCCTCTGTCCTATGTCGTCAGGCGATTTCCCTCACCTTTTCTTCGGGGGACAATCCCCGAGCCGGGGGCAGTCTTGTTGCAAACCTTTGCATTTTCTAAAAATTCTTGACGTGCTTGACTAGGTGTGGATTCCAAATGGTGCTGCATACTCCAGTAGGGGCCTGCTTTAAATGGTATACAGAGTCTTGAATTAACCCTTCTGAGGTATGGGAACGCATCCGTGGTTTTGCCGGGCCGCCCGTATGCTGCAGCGTTATCTGATTGATGTCCCCCTCAGGATTTTGTCGGTGTTTTACCCCCCCAGATCTTTTTCCTTGAGGAGGTTTGATTCTTTGGCCATCAAACTATATTGTGTCTGCGGTCTTCTTTCCCCTTCCCCCAATCTTCATGACTTGCTTTTGGCAGGGTTAAACTAAAGGATGGTGTAATCCCTGTTTGTAGCTACGTAGCGGATTGTGGTGGTGTCTCCTCGTCAGTATCTTTTATATTTTTTTTTTTAAGCTGCATGTTTGCTCTTTTAAATTCCCCCTTTAGTGCTTCCACGGGTAAATACTTTTTTTGTACTATCCTTTCCGCTCCCTTTTTTCCTCAATTGCAACTGTGACCCTTTTTATCACTGTGACCTCTTTTATACTGTGCCCTTGTTATCACTGTTGCGGGAACTAAAAATTTCTTTATCACTTTTTCAAGTCCTTTAGTTTCATGTCTCCTTTTTCCCTGCTATCACCCAAACCCTGGGATTTCCTGCTATCACCAACCGGGGCAATTTTCCTGCTTTACCAACCTGGACAATTTTCCCTGCATCACCCAAGGACAACTTTCCCGCTATCACCAACCTGGGCAACTTTCCCTGCTACAACCAACCGGGACAATTTTCCTTCTATCACCCAACTGGACAACTTTCCCTGCTATAAACCAACCTGGAAATTTCCCCTGCTATCAGCCAACCGGGGCAACTTTTCCTGATTACCCAAACCCTGGAAAACTTTCCCTGCTTTTTTCCCAACCTGGACAACTTTCCCTGCATCCCCAAACCCTGGAAAAATTTTCCCCCTGCTTCAGCCAAACCGGGCAACTTTCCCTGCTTAAACCCAAACCTGGACAATTTTCCCCGCTATCACCCAAACTGGACAATTTCCCTGCTATCGCCAACCTGGGACAACTTTCCTGCAATCAGCCAATGCACAATTTTAATCTTTCAGTATTTCATCAATTTATTTTCAATTCGGCAGCCTTTTAACTCCTGAACTTTTTCTAATTATTGCTGTTTTTTTCCTGGTGTACCCGCCACACAACCCTGCATATTCCAATTTTGGTCCAATAAATTTATAAAAACTTTTTTTAACATTTCCCATCCATAAAAATTTATAAGTTTTTTTCTAGTCTGCCTGTGGGGAAAATAAGTTACTCACTATTTCTGTTGATCTTCCGGTGTAATTTTTTTTGAAAATAGTACTTGTATATCTTCTTTCGGTTTGATACTTTCAGTATTTCCCCATACTTTATCAAATTAAATTCCATCATCTATCTGTCACTCCATGTGCTCGTGTAAAAACCCTTTGTAAAGTTTTTGGTCTTTTGCATTATTGATTTTTGTAGATTTTCCATTACTGAAAATATATTCTATTTTTATTCCTTCTAATAAATTGTTTAACCCAATTAAAAAAACTTTGGGGGGAAGTACAGACCTTGTGGAACCCCATTTGTGACATCCCCCCAGTAGACATTTTTCCCTTTTATAACTGTTCGCTTTTTCCCTCTAAATAAAAAAATCTCTATCCATTATAAAAAATTTCCCTTTAATCCCCCCTCTTTTTTCCCAGTTTCCCGGTTAGTTTTCCGGGGAAAACAAATAAAAACTTTTTTAAAGTCTAGTAAAATACAACTGCCCACTTTTTTTTGAAAAATTTCCGTAACTTTCGAAACTAAAAAATTTTTTTACCTGAACGTTGTGGTTGGGTAAGTTTGTCAGGAAACAGAAAAAGGTTTCCTACGAGGGGGGTTTGTTGTGACCCCATTGGAGCTTTTGGTCATCCCACCGAGGCCTTCAGCTGGGTTACCGGCCCCCCCCCTTTAAAAATTATTTTTGTTTTTAACCCTTTTGTTAATGAACGTTGCAATAAGAAACCAAAATTTTTTTACCATTTTGTTTTTATTTTCTTTCCGTCACATTTTTTTAAATGGCCCCTTGGCCCTTCCTGGGCTTCACTAATTTTTCCCTAAGCAAAAATCCTAAAAATTTTTCCAAAAAGAATAAAGTAAACTCCTCTAAAAAACCAACACCCCAGGGGGCTGCCCCCGGGGGCCCAGGAGTTTTTTTTTTCGTTCTTAGATTTTTTTATTTTTGGATAATTTAGTATTATTTAAATTTAGTGTTGAGGGAATTAAAATTTTGGATGAAAAATAACTTTTGTGGGAAATTTAAGTTTTCAAATATTTAGCAAAAATTAAAAATCTTAAATATTTAAAATATTTAACCCAAAATTTTTAAAATACAATAAAATATTTAAAATCTTTTAAAACTTTAAAATATTTCAATTTTTATAAATTTTTTAAAAATATTTAAAAATTTTTTTAACAATTTTTTTAAATACTTTTAAAATATTTAAATATTTCACAATCTTTAAAATACTTTTCCAATACTTTACACAATACTTTTTAAAAAATACTTTACCAAAATACTTTACACAATACTTTACACAAACTTTTAAAATTACTTTTCACAATCTTTACACAATACTTTACACAAAATTTTTTCACAAAACTTTACACAATACTTTACAAAATACTTTTTTCCCCAATATTTCAAATACTTTACACAATTTTACCAAAACCCCTTTTAAAATTTCCTACTTTTCCCAAACTTTACAAAACTTACCAAAAACTTTACACAATACTTTACACCTTTAAAAAATTTTACAAAAAAAAATTTCACAATACTTTAAAAAAAACCTTTACAAATCTTTACACAATACTTTTCAAATCCCTTTTCACAATATTTAAAACAAACTTACACAATACTTTACAAATATTTTTAAAAAATCTTTACAAAATACTTTACACAATATTTAAAAACTTTTCACAAAAACTTTACACAAAATTTACACAATACTTTACACAATACTTTACACAAAATTACACAATACTTTCACAATATTTACACAATACTTTTCACAAACTTTTCTACTTTAAAAATTTTCCAATCTTTACAAATACTTTTCACAAACTTTACAAAATTTACCCTTTTAAAAATATTTTCAAATACTTTAACAATATTTACACAATCTTTACAAATACTTCACAATACTTACACAATACTTACACAATACTTTACACAATCTTTACACAAACTTACCAAAACTTACACAATACTTTACACAATACTTTACACACATACTTTTCACAAATTTTTTAAAAATTTTTCCAATACTAACACAATACAAAACAATACTTTACACAATACTTTCACAATACTTTACACAATATTTACACAAAATTTACAAATACTTACCAATACTTTACACAATACTTTACACAATACTTACCAATACTTTAACAATATTACACAATACTTTAAAAATATTAAAAAATATTACACAATTTCTTTACACAAATTTACACAATACTTTTAACAATTCTTTAAAAATACTTTACACAAAAACTTTTCACAATTTTCTTTACCAATACTTTAAAAATACTATACACTAATATACACAATATTCACAAATTACTTTACACAATATTTTTCACAATACTAAAAAACAACCAATATTTACACAAAACTTTACACAAAATTAAAAAATAACACAATCTTACACAATACTTTACACAATCTTTACACAAATTTACACAATACTATTACACAAAACTATACACAATACTTTACACAAAATTTACACAATACTTACCCAAAATTACAATTTTTCCAATACTTTTTCACAATATTTTCACAAAACTTTACACAATCTTTACAATACTATCACAAAACTTACCAATACTTCCACAATACTTTTCACAATACTATACACAATACTAAAACAATCTTTACACAAACTTTCACAATATTCACAATACTTAAAATATTTACACCCAAACTAACACAATACTTTAAAACAAAATTTTTACACAATACTTTACACAATACTTACACAATACTATACACAATACTTTCCAAAAACAAATTTCTTTACACAATTTTAAAAACCCAATTTCTTTACCAAAAATTTCCCAAAACTTTACACAATACTTTACACAATTACTTACACAATATTTTACAAAAATAAAAATTTTACACAAAACTTTTACCCTCTATAACAATACTTACAAATACTTTACCAATTCTTTACACAATACTTTACCAAAACTTTACACAAAAAATTAAAAAATTTACACAATACTTTACACAAACTTCACAAACTTTTCACAATACTTTAACAATACATACACAATACTAAAACCCAAAATTTACACAATACTTACACAAAACTTTACACAATTTTCTTTACAATACTTTACACAATATTTACACAAAACTTTAAAAACCAAAACTACTATAACAATACATACACAATACTTAACAATCTTTTACACAATACTTACACAATACTTACAATTTCTTACACAAAACTTACACAAACTTTCACAATTTTTACACAATTTCTTTTCACAATACTTAAAAAACAATACTTTACACAAAACTTACACAAAACTTACACAATACTTTACACAATACTTACACATACTTTCAAATACTTTCACAATACGTCACAAAACTTTACACAAACTTTCACAATACTTCCCCAAAACAAAAATACTTTTCACAATACTTTACCAATACTTACACAAAACTTTTAACAATACTTAACCCCAAAATTACACAATCTTTTACACAAAATTACACAATACTTTACACAATACTTACAAATCGAAAATTTCCCAAAACTATACACTACTTTTCACAATCCTTTTCACAATACTTTACACAATACTTTACACAAACTTTTCACAATACTTACACAAAATTTACTTTCACAATACTTTACACAAAACTTACCCAATACTTTACAAATACTATACACATACTTACACAATCTTTTCACAATACTTACACAATACTTACACAATACTTACACAATATTACACATTTTACACAATACTTACACAAAAACTTTACACAAAATTTACACAAATTTTTCACAATACTTTACACAATACTTTACAAATACTTTTTCCAATACTTAAACAATACTTACCCCAATATTAACAATACTAACAATACTTACACAATACTTAACAATACTTTAAAATACTTACCCCAAACTTACACAATATATACACAATACTTACAATTTTACCCAATACTTACACAATACTTTACACAATCTTTACACAAACTTTTCAAAAACTTTTACACAATACTTTACACAATACTTACCCAACCAATATATTACACAAAACTTTTAAAAATACTTTCACAATCTTACACAATACTTACACATACTTACAAATACTTTTTCACAATACTTACACAATACTTAACCCAAACTTTCACAATACTTTCATCAATACTTTACAAAATACTTCACAAACTTTAACAATACTTCAAAAACCTTACTTTAAAACAATACTTATAAAACCACAAAACTTTACACAATCTTTAAAAAACACAAAAATTAACAATACTTAACAAAACTTTACACAATTTTCTATACCAAACTTCACAATACTTTTTAAAAACTTTAATATTTTCACAATACTTTTAAAACAACTCTTTTTATCAAAACTTTACACAATACTTCTACAATACTTACACAAACTTAACAATACTTTAACAAATTTTTACTTTCCATACCCCTACTTCATACAATACTTTACACAATACTTAACAATATTAACAATCTTAACAATCTTCTACAAAACCAAAAATACTTCATACAATACTTTACAATATTAACAAACTTTACACAAAACTTCATACAAACCAAAAATCTTTAAAAATACTTTACACAATCTTTTTACCACAAACTTTACACAATACTTTTCACAATCTTTACAAACTTTACACAATATTTTTACAATATTTCACAATACTTAACAATCTTTACACAAAACTTCATAAATCTTTACACAATACTTTAACAATTTTAACAAAACTTATACAATCTTCAACAAAATTTTTTAAAAATACTTTACAATATTCATACTTTTTAAAATACTTCTACAATACTTAAACAAATTCCATCATTATTTAAAAAATACTTAACAATCTTTTACAATCTTCATCAATACCCTTTTTTTTTTCACAAAACTTTTAACAATACTTCTTTTCAAAAACTTTTACAATCTTAAAATACTTTCACAATACTTCATACAATACTTTCACAATACTTCACAATACTTTAACAAAATTAACAATCCCTTACAAAACCCTTTTTAAATCTTTCCAAACCATAAAATATTTAAAATCTTCAACAATAAATTTAAAATATTTACCTTTTTTAACCATATTATACTATTAACAAAACTATAATTTTTTAAAATAATTTACAATCTTCAAAAATCTTCATACAAATTATCTTTTTCATACAATTTTTAACAATCTTTCACAACTTCATCAATCTTTAAAAAAAACTTCATACAAAATCTTTTTTTTTTTTTAAAAATTTAACAATACTTACAAACTTAAAAAAATTTACTACTTTCCCTCTTTACAAAAACTTTAACAAACCCCTTTTACAACTTTAAATCTTAAAACAATTATTTCCAAACTTCCATCCCACCAAATTAAACCCCCTTTTAAAAAATACTTTCCTTTTTTTTACCAATTTTACTCTTATTTAAAACTCTTTTTACATTTTCTAACAACTTCTTCATAACGACTTTTTACTTTCCCTCTTCCTACCCTTTCCAACCTCAACTTTCTCAATATTTACTCTCAAATTTTCCTCTTTTTTCCCCAAATTCCCCTACACCCTTCCCATCCCAAAATTTTTTTATACTTCTTTTAAAAATTTCCCCTTTTTTTTTATTCCATTTTAAAAATTGGCCACAACAATTTAAAATGTTAAATTTTAAAACGTTTACATTTACCGAAATAAACTTACAGGTTCTTCACTATGTTTCAGTACTGAGCAGGAGGTGTGAGTCCTGCTGTGCACTTGACGCCTTGGTACGTTCACCCAGGTCTAAGCTCTTTCTTTACAGGATATTGAGTGCTCGTGCTAGGGGTATTTTGCACTGCATTATAAATAAACAATTCCATGGACCAGTCCAGGTGCTGCGTGAGTGGCCATTTTTTCTATGACTTTTTTTAATTCCACAGGATTAATGTTATGTCAGTTACATGAGGTGTGGGGCCTTGCAAGGCACTGTCAAAAAAATGTGTACTCTTTACCCTGTTTTCACCTGTGCTTCACCTCACAGTCCACACACACCCCCCGCTCCCACCACCTCCATCCCTACTACCCCAACATCTACCATCTCACTACCACCCCTCCCAACAACCCCCGCTCCCACCACTGGTCCTGCCACCCCACCTCTCAACTCTCCACTATTCAAGTCCTCTACTTTCTTTGAGCACAATGTTTACTCAACCATCCGTCTACTGCTCTATTTTATGGCCTCCCCGTCTTCCCCACCCGTCCCTCCCCACAACCTCACCACCTCCACCCGCTTCTCCCCACTACCTGACCTTCTCCACCCGTTTCTCCCCACTACCTCACCTCCTCCACCCGTTCTTCCCAAGCGCCTCCACCTCCCCCTCCACTCATTTACCTCGTCACCTTTTCCCTCCTCTCTTCTTCCCCAACCTTCCCCATCACACCCCCTCCCAGCCTCCACACTACCTCTCCTCTTTCTTCACTTCCTCTTCTTCCGCTATTTCTCCCCCTTTTATGTGTGGTTAGTAGCACGGTCCCCGCCCCTCCCAGCGTGTGTTAGGGAGGTGGTGGTCACAGACCCACTATTCACTACGTTAATAACCTGCTTTGTACACTACCTATGGCTCGCCAAAACTTGTTTTAGATTTATCCTTTAAACAAAATTGAATACATGAGCAGTGTGCTGCTGCCGTCTTGTACGTCAGTGTGTTGCTGCCGTCTTGTACGTCAGTGTGTTGCTGCCGTCTTGTACGTCAGTGTGTTGCTGCCGTCTTGTACGCCAGTGTGTTGCTGCCGTCTTGTACGCCAGTGTGTTGCTGCCGTCTTGTACGTCAGTGTGTTGCTGCCGTCTTGTACGTCAGTGTGTTGCTGCCGTCTTGTACGTCAGTGTGTTGCTGCCGTCTTGTACGTCAGTGTGTTGCTGCCGTCTTGTACGTCAGTGTGTTGCTGCCGTCTTGTACGTCAGTGTGTTGCTGCCGTCTTGTACGTCAGTGTGTTGCTGCCGTCTTGTACGTCAGTGTGTTGCTGCCGTCTTGTACGTCAGTGTTGTTGCTGCCGTCTTGTACGTCAGTGTGTTGCTGCCGTCTTGTACGTCTGTGTGTTGCTGCCGTCTTGTACGCCAGTGTGTTGCTGCCGTCTTGTACGTCAGTGTGTTGCTGCCGTCTTGTACGTCTGTGTGTTGCTGCCGTCTTGTACGTCAGTGTGTTGCTGCCGTCTTGTACGCCAGTGTGTTGCTGCCGTCTTGTACGTCAGTGTGTTGCTGCCGTCTTGTACGTCAGTGTGTTGCTGCCGTCTTGTACGTCAGTGTGCTGCTGCCGTCTTGTACGTCAGTGTGTTGCTGCCGTCTTGTACGTCAGTGTGTTGCTGCCGTCTTGTACGTAAGTGTGTTGCTGCCGTCTTGTACGTCAGTGTGTTGCTGCCGTCTTGTACGTAAGTGTGTTGCTGCCGTCTTGTACGTAAGTGTGTTGCTGCCGTCTTGTACGTCAGTGTGTTGCTGCCGTCTTGTACGTCAGTGTGTTGCTGCCGTCTTGTACGTCAGTGTGTTGCTGCCGTCTTGTACGTCAGTGTGTTGCTGCCGTCTTGTACGTCAGTGTGTTGCTGCCGTCTTGTACGTCAGTGTGTTGCTGCCGTCTTGTACGTAAGTGTGTTGCTGCCGTCTTGTACGTAAGTGTGTTGCTGCCGTCTTGTACGTAAGTGTGTTGCTGCCGTCTTGTACGTCAGTGTGTTGCTGCCGTCTTGTACGTCAGTGTGTTGCTGCCGTCTTGTACGTAAGTGTGTTGCTGCCGTCTTGTACGTGTGTTGCTGCCGTCTTGTACGTCAGTGTGTTGCTGCCGTCTTGTACGTCAGTGTGTTGCTGCCGTCTGGTACGTCACAGTTACACAGTGGCAACATAACTTGACCAGGTTTCCCCGTCATTCTATCACCCAGGAATAGTCACGTGCATAGAGCTGAAATATGTCAGCCTGAGCTGGTAGACTTCAGTAGTGTCAGCGTGAGCTGGTAGACTTCAGTAGTGTCAGCCTGAGCTGGTAGACTTCAGTAGTGTCAGCCTGAGCTGGTAGACTTCAGTAGTGTCAGCCTGAGCTGGTAGACTTCAGTAGTGTCAGCCTGAGCTGGTAGACTTCAGTAGTGTCAGCCTGAGCTGGTAGACTTCAGTAGTGTCAGCCTGAGCTGGTAGACTTCAGTAGTGTCAGCCTGAGCTGGTAGACTTCAGTAGTGTCAGCCTGAGCTGGTAGACTTCAGTAGTGTCAGCCTGAGCTGGTAGACTTCAGTAGTGTCAGCCTGAGCTGGTAGACTTCAGTAGTGTCAGCCTGAGCTGGTAGACTTCAGTAGTGTCAGCCTGAGCTGGTAGACTTCAGTAGTGTCAGCCTGAGCTGCTAGACTTCAGTAGTGTCAGCCTGAGCTGGTAGACTTCAGTAGTGTCAGCCTGAGTTGGTAGACTTCAGTAGTGTCAGCGTGAGCTGGTAGACTTCAGTAGTGTCAGCGTGAGCTGGTAGACTTCAGTAGTGTCAGCCTGAGCTGGTAGACTTCAGTAGTGTCAGCCTGAGCTGGTAGACTTTAGTAGTGTCAGCGTGAGCTGGTAGACTTTAGTAGTGTCAGCCTGAGCTGGTAGACTTCAGTAGTGTCAGCCTGAGCTGGTAGACTTTAGTAGTGTCAGCCTGAGCTGGTAGACTTCAGTAGTGTCAGCCTGAGCTGGTAGACTTCAGTAGTGTCAGCCTGAGCTGGTAGACTTCAGTAGTGTCAGCCTGAGCTGGTAGACTTCAGTAGTGTCAGCCTGAGCTGGTAGACTTCAGTAGAGTCAGCCTGAGCTGGTAGACTTCAGTAGTGTCAGCCTGAGATGGTAGACTTCAGTAGTGTCAGCCTGAGCTGGTAGACTTCAGTAGTGTCAGCCTGAGCTGGTAGACTTCAGTAGTGTCAGCGTGAGCTGGTAGACTTCAGTAGTGTCAGCGTGAGCTGGTTAGACTTCAGTAGTGTCAGCTTGAGCTGGTAGACTTCAGTAGTGTCAGCCTGAGCTGGTAGACTTCAGTAGTGTCAGCGTGAGCTGGTAGACTTCAGTAGTGTCAGCCTGAGCTGGTAGACTTCAGTAGTGTCAGCCTGAGCTGGTAGACTTCAGCAGTGTCAGCCTGAGCTGGTATAGACTTCAGTAGTGTCAGCCTGAGCTGGTAGACTTCAGTAGTGTCAGCCTGAGCTGGTAGACTTCAGTAGTGTCAGCCTGAGCTGGTAGACTTCAGTAGTGTCAGCCTGAGCTGGTAGACTTCAGTAGTGTCAGCCTGAGCTGGTAGACTTCAGTAGTGTCAGCGTGAGCTGGTAGACTTCAGTAGTGTCAGCGTGAGCTGGTAGACTTCAGTAGTGTCAGCGTGAGCTGGTAGACTTCAGTAGTGTCAGCGTGAGCTGGTAGACTTCAGTAGTGTCAGCGTGAGCTGGTAGACTTCAGTAGTGTCAGCGTGAGCTGGTAGACTTCAGTAGTGTCAGCGTGAGCTGGTAGACTTCAGTAGTGTCAGCGTGAGCTGGTAGACTTCAGTAGTGTCAGCGTGAGCTGGTAGACTTCAGTAGTGTCAGCCTGAGCTGCTAGACTTCAGTAGTGTCAGCCTGAGCTGGTAGACTTCAGTAGTGTCAGCCTGAGCTGGTAGACTTCAGTAGTGTCAGCCTGAGCTGGTAGACTTCAGTAGTGTCAGCGTGAGCTGGTAGACTTCAGTAGTGTCAGCGTGAGCTGGTAGACTTCAGTAGTGTCAGCCTGAGCTGCTAGACTTCAGTAGTGTCAGCCTGAGCTGGTAGACTTCAGTAGTGTCAGCCTGAGCTGGTAGACTTCAGTAGTGTCAGCGTGAGCTGGTAGACTTCAGTAGTGTCAGCCTGAGCTGGTAGACTTCAGTAGTGTCAGCGTGAGCTGGTAGACTTCAGTAGTGTCAGCGTGAGCTGGTAGACTTCAGTAGTGTCAGCGTGAGCTGGTAGACTTCAGTAGTGTCAGCCTGAGCTGCTAGACTTCAGTAGTGTCAGCGTGAGCTGGTAGACTTCAGTAGTGTCAGCCTGAGCTGGTAGACTTCAGTAGTGTCAGCGTGAGCTGGTAGACTTCAGTAGTGTCAGCCTGAGCTGGTAGACTTCAGTAGTGTCAGCCTGAGCTGGTAGATTCAGTAGAGTCAGCGTGAGCTGGTAGACTTCAGTAGTGTCAGCCTGAGCTGGTAGACTTCAGTAGTGTCAGCGTGAGCTGGTAGACTTCAGTAGTGTCAGCGTGAGCTGGTAGACTTCAGTAGTGTCAGCGTGAGCTGGTAGACTTCAGTAGTGTCAGCCTGAGCTGGTAGACTTCAGTAGTGTCAGCCTGAGCTGGTAGACTTCAGTAGTGTCAGCCTGAGCTGGTAGACTTCAGTAGAGTCAGCCTGAGCTGGTAGACTTCAGTAGTGTCAGCCTGAGATGGTAGACTTCAGTAGTGTCAGCCTGAGCTGGTAGACTTCAGTAGTGTCAGCCTGAGCTGGTAGACTTCAGTAGTGTCAGCGTGAGCTGGTAGACTTCAGTAGTGTCAGCGTGAGCTGGTAGACTTCAGTAGTGTCAGCTTGAGCTGGTAGACTTCAGTAGTGTCAGCCTGAGCTGGTAGACTTCAGTAGTGTCAGCGTGAGCTGGTAGACTTCAGTAGTGTCAGCCTGAGCTGGTAGACTTCAGTAGTGTCAGCCTGAGCTGGTAGACTTCAGTAGTGTCAGCCTGAGCTGGTAGACTTCAGTAGTGTCAGCCTGAGCTGGTAGACTTCAGTAGTGTCAGCCTGAGCTGGTAGACTTCAGTAGTGTCAGCCTGAGCTGGTAGACTTCAGTAGTGTCAGCCTGAGCTGGTAGACTTCAGTAGTGTCAGCCTGAGCTGGTAGACTTCAGTAGTGTCAGCGTGAGCTGGTAGACTTCAGTAGTGTCAGCGTGAGCTGGTAGACTTCAGTAGTGTCAGCGTGAGCTGGTAGACTTCAGTAGTGTCAGCGTGAGCTGGTAGACTTCAGTAGTGTCAGCGTGAGCTGGTAGACTTCAGTAGTGTCAGCGTGAGCTGGTAGACTTCAGTAGTGTCAGCGTGAGCTGGTAGACTTCAGTAGTGTCAGCGTGAGCTGGTAGACTTCAGTAGTGTCAGCGTGAGCTGGTAGACTTCAGTAGTGTCAGCCTGAGCTGGTAGACTTCAGTAGTGTCAGCCTGAGCTGGTAGACTTCAGTAGTGTCAGCCTGAGCTGGTAGACTTCAGTAGTGTCAGCCTGAGCTGGTAGACTTCAGTAGTGTCAGCGTGAGCTGGTAGACTTCAGTAGTGTCAGCGTGAGCTGGTAGACTTCAGTAGTGTCAGCCTGAGCTGCTAGACTTCAGTAGTGTCAGCCTGAGCTGGTAGACTTCAGTAGTGTCAGCCTGAGCTGGTAGACTTCGGTAGTGTCAGCCTGAGCTGGTAGACTTCGGTAGTGTCAGCCTGAGCTGGTAGACTTCGGTAGTGTCAGCCTGAGCTGGTAGACTTCAGTAGTGTCAGCGTGAGCTGGTAGACTTCAGTAGTGTCAGCGTGAGCTGGTAGACTTCAGTAGTGTCAGCCTGAGCTGCTAGACTTCAGTAGTGTCAGCGTAAGCTGGTAGACTTCAGTAGTGTCAGCCTGAGCTGGTAGACTTCAGTAGTGTCAGCGTGAGCTGGTAGACTTCAGTAGTGTCAGCCTGAGCTGGTAGACTTCAGTAGTGTCAGCCTGAGCTGGTAGACTTCAGTAGAGTCAGCGTGAGCTGGTAGACTTCAGTAGTGTCAGCCTGAGCTGGTAGACTTCAGTAGTGTCAGCGTGAGCTGGTAGACTTCAGTAGTGTCAGCGTGAGCTGGTAGACTTCAGTAGTGTCAGCGTGAGCTGGTAGACTTCAGTAGTGTCAGCCTGAGCTGGTAGACTTCAGTAGTGTCAGCTGAGCTGGTAGACTTCAGTAGTGTCAGCCTGAGCTGGTAGACTTCAGTAGTGTCTGCCTGAGCTGGTAGACTTCAGTAGTGTCAGCCTGAGCTGGTAGACTTCAGTAGTGTCAGCCTGAGCTGGTAGACTTCAGTAGTGTCAGCCTGAGCTGGTAGACTTCAGTAGTGTCTGCCTGAGCTGGTAGACTTCAGTAGTGTCAGCCTGAGCTGGTAGACTTCAGTAGTGTCAGCCTGAGCTGGTAGACTTCAGTAGTGTCAGCCTGAGCTGGTAGACTTCAGTAGTGTCAGCGTGAGCTGGTAGACTTCAGTAGTGTCAGCCTGAGCTGGTAGACTTCAGTAGTGTCAGCCTGAGCTGGTAGACTTCAGTAGTGTCAGCCTGAGCTGGTAGACTTCAGTAGTGTCAGCCTGAGCTGGTAGACTTCAGTAGTGTCAGCCTGAGCTGGTAGACTTCAGTAGTGTCAGCCTGAGCTGGTAGACTTCAGTAGTGTCAGCCTGAGCTGGTAGACTTCAGTAGTGTCAGCCTGAGCTGGTAGACTTCAGTAGTGTCAGCGTGAGCTGGTAGACTTCAGTAGTGTCAGCCTGAGCTGGTAGACTTCAGTAGTGTCAGCCTGAGCTGGTAGACTTCAGTAGTGTCAGCGTGAGCTGGTAGACTTCAGTAATGTCAGCTGAGCTGGTAGACTTCAGTAGTGTCAGGCTGAGCTGGTAGACTTCAGTAGTGTCAGCCTGAGCTGGTAGACTTCAGTAGTGTCAGCCTGAGCTGGTAGACTTCAGTAGTGTCAGCCTGAGCTGGTAGACTTCAGTAGTGTCAGCGTGAGCTGGTAGACTTCAGTAGTGTCAGCGTGAGCTGGTAGACTTCAGTAGTGTCAGCGTGAGCTGGTAGACTTCAGTAGTGTCAGCGTGAGCTGGTAGACTTCAGTAGTGTCAGCGTGAGCTGGTAGACTTCAGTAGTGTCAGCGTGAGCTGGTAGACTTCAGTAGTGTCAGCGTGAGCTGGTAGAATTCAGTAGTGTCAGCGTGAGCTGGTAGACTTCAGTAGTGTCAGCGTGAGCTGGTCGACTTCAGTAGTGTCAGCGTGAGCTGGTAGACTTCAGTAGTGTCAGCCTGAGCTGCTAGACTTCAGTAGTGTCAGCCTGAGCTGGTAGACTTCAGTAGTGTCAGCCTGAGCTGGTAGACTTCAGTAGTGTCAGCCTGAGCTGGTAGACTTCAGTAGTGTCAGCGTGAGCTGGTAGACTTCAGTAGTGTCAGCGTGAGCTGGGTAGACTTCAGTAGTGTCAGCCTGAGCTGCTAGACTTCAGTAGTGTCAGCCTGAGCTGGTAGACTTCAGTAGTGTCAGCCTGAGCTGGTAGACTTCAGTAGTGTCAGCGTGAGCTGGTAGACTTCAGTAGTGTCAGCCTGAGCTGGTAGACTTCAGTAGTGTCAGCGTGAGCTGGTAGACTTCAGTAGTGTCAGCGTGAGCTGGTAGACTTCAGTAGTGTCAGCGTGAGCTGGTAGACTTCAGTAGTGTCAGCCTGAGCTGCTAGACTTCAGTAGTGTCAGCCTGAGCT
Organism: Cherax quadricarinatus; assembly: GCF_026875155.1. NCBI lineage: Eukaryota > Metazoa > Arthropoda > Malacostraca > Decapoda > Parastacidae > Cherax > Cherax quadricarinatus. The sequence continues at coordinate 47,014,000 of NC_069413.1, read as the reverse complement.
GGTAGACTTCAGTAGTGTCAGCCTGAGCTGGTAGACTTCAGTAGTGTCAGCGTGAGCTGGTAGACTTCAGTAGTGTCAGCCTGAGCTGGTAGACTTCAGTAGTGTCAGCCTGAGCTGGTAGACTTCAGTAGTGTCAGCGTGAGCTGGTAGACTTCAGTAGTGTCAGCCTGAGCTGGTAGACTTCAGTAGTGTCAGCGTGAGCTGGTAGACTTCAGTAGTGTCAGCGTGAGCTGGTAGACTTCAGTAGTGTCAGCGTGAGCTGGTAGACTTCAGTAGTGTCAGCCTGAGCTGGTAGACTTCAGTAGTGTCAGCCTGAGCTGGTAGACTTCAGTAGTGTCAGCCTGAGCTGGTAGACTTCAGTAGTGTCTGCCTGAGCTGGTAGACTTCAGTTAGTGTCAGCGTGAGCTGGTAGACTTCAGTAGTGTCAGCCTGAGCGGTAGACTTCAGTAGTGTCAGCCTGAGCTGGGTAGACTTCAGTAGTGTCTGCCTGAGCTGGTAGACTTCAGTAGTGTCAGCCTGAGCTGGTAGACTTCAGTAGTGTCAGCCTGAGCTGGTAGACTCAGTAGTGTCAGCCTGAGCTGGTAGACTTCAAGTAGTGTCAGCGTGAGCTGGTAGACTTCAGTAGTGTCAGCCTGAGCTGGTAGACTTCAGTAGTGTCAGCCTGAGCTGGTAGACTTCAGTAGTGTCAGCCTGAGCTGGTAGACTTCAGTAGTGTCAGCCTGAGCTGGTAGACTTCAGTAGTGTCAGCCTGAGCTGGTAGACTTCAGTAGTGTCAGCCTGAGCTGGTAGACTTCAGTAGTGTCAGCCTGAGCTGGTAGACTTCAGTAGTGTCAGCCTGAGCTGGTAGACTTCAGTAGTGTCAGCCTGAGCTGGTAGACTTCAGTAGTGTCAGCCTGAGCTGGTAGACTTCAGTAGTGTCAGCGTGAGCTGGTAGACTTCAGTAATGTCAGGTGAGCTGGTAGACTTCAGTAGTGTCAGGCTGATGGTAGACTTCAGTAGTGTCAGCCTGAGCTGGTAGACTTCAGTAGTGTCAGCCTGAGCTGGTAGACTTCAGTAGTGTCAGCCTGAGCTGGTAGACTTCAGTAGTGTCAGCCTGAGCTGGTAGACTTCAGTAGTGTCAGCCTGAGCTGGTAGACTTCAGTAGTGTCAGCCTGAGCTGGTAGACTTCAGTAGTGTCAGCCTGAGCTGGTAGACTTCAGTAGTGTCAGCCTGAGCTGGTAGACTTCAAGTCTAGTGTCAGCCTGAGCTGGTAGACTTCAGTAGTGTCAGCCTGAGCTGGTAGACTTCAGTAGTGTCAGCGTGAGCTGGTAGACTTCAGTAGTGTCAGCGTGAGCTGGTAGACTTCAGTAGTGTCAGCGTGAGCTGGTAGACTTCAGTAGTGTCAGCCTGAGCTGGTAGACTTCAGTAGTGTCAGCGTGAGCTGGTAGGACTTCATTAGTGTCAGCCTGAGCTGGTAGACTTCAGTAGTGTCAGCGTGAGCTGGTAGACTTCAGTAGTGTCAGCGTGAGCTGGTAGACTTCAGTAGTGTCAGTGTGAGCTGGTAGACTTCAGTTGTGTCAGCCTGAGCTGCTAGACTTCAGTAGTGTCAGCCTGAGCTGGTAGACTTCAGTAGTGTCAGCCTGAGCTGGTAGACTTCAGTAGTGTCAGCGTGAGCTGGTAGACTTCAGTAGTGTCAGCCTGAGCTGGTAGACTTCAGTAGTGTGAGCCTGAGCTGGTAGACTTCAGTAGTGTCAGCCTGAGCTGGTAGACTTCAGTAGTGTCAGCCTGAGCTGGTAGACTTCAGTAGTGTCAGCGTGAGCTGGTAGACTTCAGTAGTGTCAGCCTGAGCTGCTAGACTTCAGTAGTGTCAGCGTGAGCTGCTAGACTTCAGTAGTGTCAGCCTGAGCTGCTAGACTTCAGTAGTGTCAGCCTGAGCTGCTAGACTTCAGTAGTGTCAGCCTGAGCTTGTAGACTTCAGTAGTGTCAGCGTGAGCTGGTAGACTTCAGTAGTGTCAGCCTGAGCTGGTAGACTTCAGTATGTGTCAGCCTGAGCTGGTAGACTTCAGTAGTGTCAGCGTGAGCTGGTAGACTTCAGTAGTGTCAGCCTGAGCTGGTAGACTTCAGTAGTGTCAGCGTGAGCTGGTAGACTTCGGTAGTGTCAGCGTGAGCTGGTAGACTTCGGTAGTGTCAGCCTGAGCTGGTAGACTTCGGTAGTGTCAGCCTGAGCTGGTAGACTTCAGTAGTGTCAGCCTGAGCTGGTAGACTTCAGTAGTGTCAGCCTGAGCTGGTAGACTTCAGTAGTGTCTGCCTGAGCTGGTAGACTTCAGTAGTGTCAGCCTGAGCTGGTAGACTTCAGTAGTGTCAGCCTGAGCTGGTAGACTTCAGTAGTGTCAGCCTGAGCTGGTAGACTTCAGTAGTGTCAGCCTGAGCTGGTAGACTTCAGTAGTGTCTGCCTGAGCTGGTAGACTTCAGTAGTGTCAGCCTGAGCTGGTAGACTTCAGTAGTGTCAGCCTGAGCTGGTAGACTTCAGTAGTGTCAGCCTGAGCTGGTAGACTTCAGTAGTGTGAGCCTGAGCTGGTAGACTTCAGTAGTGTCAGCCTGAGCTGGTAGACTTCAGTAGTGTCAGCCTGAGCTGGTAGACTTCAGTAGTGTCAGCGTGAGCTGGTAGACTTCAGTAGTGTCAGCCTGAGCTGGTAGACTTCAGTAGTGTCAGCCTGAGCTGGTAGACTTCAGTAGTGTCAGCCTGAGCTGGTAGACTTCAGTAGTGTCAGCCTGAGCTGGTAGACTTCAGTAGTGTCAGCCTGAGCTGGTAGACTTCAGTAGTGTCAGCCTGAGCTGGTAGACTTCAGTAGTGTCAGCGTGAGCTGGTAGACTTCAGTAGTGTCAGCGTGAGCTGGTAAGCTTCAGTAGTGTCATTCCTGAGCTGGTTTAGACTTCAGTAGTGTCAGCTGAGCTGGTAGACTTCGTAGTGTCAGCCGAGCCTGGTAGACTTCAGTAGTGTCAGCCTGAGCTGGTAGAAATTCAGTAGTGTCAGCTGAGCTGGTAGACTTCAGTAGTGTCAGCAAAACTGACGCCCCCCCCCCCCCCCCCCCCCCCCCCCCCCCCGTAGACTTCAGTAGTGTCAGCTGATGATTGGTAGACTTCAGTAGTGCGGACGGAGAATGTCAATATTTTTAGAAACAGTGGTACACCAGTACCATCAAGTTGATGAGTAAAGGAAACTATAAGGGTGAGGTGTGGTCCAGGGGTGAGGTGTGGTCAGGGGTCGTGAGGTGGGTTTTGGTCCAGGGCTAGTGAGGTGTGGTCCAGGGGTGAGGTGTGCGTCCAGGGGTGAGTGTGGTCCAGGGGTGAGGTGGTGGTCCAGGGTGGGTGGGTCCAGGTGTGAGGTGTGTTCCCGGGTGAGGTGTGGTCCAGGGGTGAGGTGTGGTCCAGGGGGGTTGAGGTGTGGTCCACTGGTGAGGTGTGGTCAGGGGTTTGATGTGTTGTCCAGGTTTTGAGGTGTGGTCAACCCCCCTTCCCCCCCCCCCCCCCTGCCCCCCCCCCCCCCCCGGGGGCCCCCCCCCCCCCCCCCCCCCCCCCGCGAGGGGGGGGTGAGGTGTGGTCAGGGTGAGGTGTGGGTCAGGGGTGAGGTGTGGTCCAGGGGTGAGGTGTGGGTCAATGGTGAGGTGTGGTCCAGGGGTGCAGGTGTTGGTCTCTCGGGGTGAGGTGTGGGTCCTGGGGTGAGGTGTGGTCAGGGTGAGGTGTGAGTCCAGGGGTGCAGTGTGGTCCAGGGCGTGAGGTGTGGTACACTGGTGAGGTGTTGGTCGGGGTGAGGGTGTGGTCCAGGGGTGAGGTGTGGTCCAGGAGGTGAGGTGTGGTCCAGGGTGAGTGTGGTACAGGGTGAGGTGTGGTCTGGGGTGAGGTGTGGTCCAGGGGTGAGTGTGGTCCATGGTGAGTGTGGTCCAGGGTGAGGTGTGGTCCAGGTTTGAGGTGTGGTCCAGAGGTGAGGTGTGGTCAAGGGTGAGGTGTGGTCAAGGGGGTGAGGTGTGGTCAGGGGTGAGGTGTGGTCCTCTGGGTGAGGGGTGGTCCGGGTGAGGTGTGGCCCCAGGGGTGAGGTGTGGTCCAGGGGTGAAGTTTGGGTCATGGGGTGTGGTGTGGTCAAGAGGTGAGGTGTGTCCAGGTGGTGAGGTGGGGTCCAGGGGTGAGGTGTGTCTCCTGGGGTGAGGTGTGGTCCAAGGGGATTTGGATGTGGTCATAAGGGGGTGAGGTGTGGTACAGGGGTGAGGTGTGGTCCAGGGGTGAGGTGTGGGCCCGGGGTGGGGTGTGGTTCCGGGGGGAGGGGTGAGGTGGTTAAACAAGCAAAAGAGGGAGAGGGAGTAGAGGGGATGGAGGAAAGGGAGTAGAGGGATAGGGGAAATAGTAAAAAAGGGGGAGGGAGCATAGTGAGGGGAGTAGAGTGGAGGGAGTTGAGGGGAGAGGGCATAAGAGGGGTGGGAGAGTAGAAGGGAGGGAGAGTAGAGGGAATGGGGGAGTAGAGAGGTGAGGGAGTTGAGGGGAGAGGGCGTAGCGGGGAGGGAGAGTAAAGGGTAGTGGGATTTGGGGGGGAGAGGCTGGAGTAGAGGAAGAGAGAGTAGTGGGAGGGAGTAGAGGGAGAGGGAGTAGAGGGGAGAGGGAGCTGGGAGAGGGAGTTGAAGGGGAGAGGGAGTTGAGGGAGGGAGTGTAGAGGGTAGGAGAGAGTAGAGAGAGTAGAATGGAGAGGGATTAGAGGGGAGAGGGTAGAGGGGGGGGAGAGTAAAGGTAGTGGGATTTGGGGGGAGGGGCTGAGTAGAGGGAGAGAGAATAGTGGGAGAGTAGAGGGGAGAGAGAGTAGGAGGGGAGGGGGAGCAGAGGGGAGGAAGGGAGTAGTGGGGAGGGAGTAAGGAGAGGGTGAGTAAAGGGGAGAGGGGAGTTATGGGATAGGGAGTAGGGGAAGAGAGTGGTAATGGGAGTAGAGGAGAGAAGGGAGTTGAGGGCAGGGGAGTAGAGGGGGAGAATAGAGGGGAAGGGGAGTAGAGGGGAGAGGAGTAGAGGAGAGGGGGAGTAGAGGGAGAGAGTAATGGAATAGAGTGGAGAGGAGGTAGAGGGGAGAGGAAGTCTAGGGGAGAGGAAGTATGGGAGAGGGAGTCGAGGGGAGGGGGAGTAGAGGGGAGGGATGTATAGGGGCGAGGGAGTAGAGGGGAGAGCGATTAGAGGGGAGGAGTAGAGGGAGCGGGATTAGAGGGGTGGAGTAGTAGGGGAGGGGATTAGAGGGGAGGAGAGTAGAGGGGAGGGGGAGTAGAAGGGAGAGTGGGGGAGAAAAGGGGAGATGAGTGAGGGAGGGGTAAAGGGAGTGGGAGCTTGAGGCAGGGGAAGGAGAGAGGAGAGGGGGTTGAGGGGGTTGGGAGTAGTGGAGAGGGGGTGGGGGGGATTTTGAGGGGTGGGCTGTAGCGGGAGGGGTAGTAGAGGGGAGTAGGTGTATTATTGGGAGCGGGAATAATGGAGAGGGGGAGTAGAGGGGAGAAAGTGGAGATTGCTTCTTTCATTCTGTGTTTCGTCTGTGATTTATCACCTCATCTGGTTTTCGTGGGTGCTCTTGTGTTGCTTCACTTGTGTTGCTTCACTTGTGTTGCTTCACTGTGTTGCTTCCTTTGTGTTCACAATCACTTGTGTTGCTTCATTGTGTTGACTTACCCCCCCCCCCACTTAGGTTCCATCAACTTTTGTTGCTTCACTTGTGTTGCTTCACTTGTGTTGCTTCATTGTGTTTTCCATCTCTGTGGGCTTCACTTGTGTTTGCTTCAATTGTGTGGATGTCACTTGTGTTGCGTTACTTGTGTTGCTTCACTTATGTTCCATCACTTGTGTTGCTTCACTTGTGTTGCTTCACTTGTGTTGCTTCACTTGTGTTCCATCACTTGTGTTGCTTCACTTGTGTTCCATCACTTGTGTTGCTTCCACTTGTGTTCATCATATCTTGTGTTGCTTCACTAGTGTTCCATTCTCTTGTGTTGCTTCACTTGTGTTGTTCACTTGTGTGCCATCACTTGTGTTGCTTCAATTGTGTTCCATCTTTGTGTTGCTTCACTGGTGGTCCCATCACTTGTGTTGCTTCACTTGCGTTCCGTCACTGGTTTGACTTCAACTTGTGTTCCTTCACTTGTGTTGATTCTATTATGGTCCCATCATTGGTGGCTTCACTTGGGTTCAATGCACTTGTGTTGCTTCACTTGTGTTCATCAATTGTGTTGCGTTCACTTGATGTTGCTTCACTTGTGTTCCCATCACTTGTGTTGCTTCACTTGTGTTCAATCCTCTTGTGTTGCTTCACTTGTGTTCCATCACTTGTGTTGCTCACTTAGGTTCCATCACTTGTGTTGCTTCACTTGTGTTTCCAGAACTTGTGTTGCTTCACTTGTGTTCCATCACGTGTGTTCCTTCACTGTGTTACATCACTTGTGTTGTTCACTGTGTTCCATCTTGGGGTTCATTCCTCTTGTGTTCTTGCACATTGTGTTGCTTTCACTTGTGTTCAATCTCTTGTGTTGCTTCTCTTGTGTTCCATCTCTTGTGTTGCGTCACGTGTGTTGGCTTCATTGTGTTGCTTCACTTGTGTTACAATCACTTGTGGGGCTTCACTTGTGTTGCTTCACTTGTGTTCCATCACTTTTGTTGCTTCACTTTTGTTGCTTCACTTGTGTTCCATCACTTGTGCTGCTTCAACTTTTGTTTGCTTCAATTGTGTTGCCTGCCTTGTGGGACCATCACTTTTTATTGTTCGCTTTTGTTGCTTCACTTTTGTTGCTTACTTTTGGTCCTTCACTTGTGTTGCTTCACTTGTGTTGCTGCTCTTTGCTGCTTCACTTGTGTTGATTCTATTATGTTCCTTCACTTGTGTTGCTTCACTTTTGTTCCTTCTATTGTGTTTGCTTCACTTTTGTAATTGCTTCACTTGTGGTCCTCATTGTGTTGCGTCTCTGGGGTGGCTTCACTTGTGTTCCATCACTTTTGTTGCTTCACTTTTGTTGCTTCACTTTTTGTTCCTTCATACTTGGGTGTGCTTCACTTGTTTTGCGTTTCACTTTTGCTGCTTCTCGTTATGTTCATCACTTGTGTGCTTCACTTGTGTTCCAAGCACTTTGGTGGCTTCACATTGTTGCTTCACTTTTTGTTGCTTCACTTTTGGTGCTTTCACTTGTGTTCCATCACTTGTGCTGCTTCTCTGTTTTTGCTTCTCTTGTTTGCTTCATCTTGGGTTCCATCACTTGTTTTGCTTGCTGTTGTTGCTTTCACTTTTGTGTGCTCCACTTGTGTTCCATCACTTGTCGTTGCTTCCCCAAAAACCTTTTGTTTTGTGTTCTATCACTTGTTGTTGCTTCACTTGTGTTGCTTCACTTGTGTTGCTGCTCTTTGTTGCTTCAACTTGTGTTCCATCATTGTTCGATCACTTTTGTTGCTTCATCTTGTGTTCCTTCCTTGTGTTGCTCTATCTGGTGGTTGGTACTCTTGTGTTGATTCTATTGGTGGGCTTAACTTGGGTTCTGAACTTTGTGTTGCACTTCTCTTGTGTTGCGTTCACTGGTGTTGCTTCAGTCTTGTGTTGCTTCACTTGTGATTGCTTAATTGTGTTGCTTCATCTTGTGTTCCATCTCTTGTGTTGCTTCATTGTGTTGTGCACTTGTTTTGCTTCACTTGTGGTTCCTTCACTTGTGCCCAGCACCTTTTTTGCTTCACTTTTTGTTGCTTACTTGTATTGACTTCACTTGTGTTGTTATTGGTGTTGCTTCACTTGTGTTCCATCACTTGTGTTCCATCACTTTTGTTGCTTCACTTGTGTTGCTTCACTTGTGTTCCTTCACTTGTGTTGCTGCATATTGTGTTGCTTCTACTTTTGTTGGCTTTACTTGTGTTGTTTCACTTGTGTTCCATCACTTGTGTTCCTCACTTGTGTTGCTTCACTTGTGTTTCCATCTATTGTGTTCCAATCACTTGGTGTTGCTTCTCTTGTTGTCGCTTCACTTTTGTTGCTTCATTGTGTTGCTTTCCACTTGTTGTTCCATCACTTGTTCCATCTCTTTTGTTGCTTCACTTGTGTTGCTACACTTGTGTTGCTTCATTGTGTTCACATCATTGTGTTGCTTCACTTGGGCTCCATCACTTTTGTTGCTTCACTGTTGTTGCTTCACTTGTGTGCCATCATTTTGTTGCTTCACTTGTGTTGCTTCACTTGTGTTGCTTCAATTGTGTTGCTTCCCTCTTGTGTTCAATCACTTGTGTTGCGCACTTGTGTTGCTTCATCTTGTGTTCCATCACTTGTGTGGCTTCACTTGTGCTCCATCACTTTTGTTCTTCTCTTTTGTTGCTTCACTTTTTGTTGCTTCTCTTGTATTGCTTCATTGTGGGTGCTTCTTTTGTGTTGCGTCACTTGTGTTCATCCACTTGTGTTCCATCACTTTTGTTGCTTTCACTTGTGTTGCTTGCAAGTGTGTTTCCATCAACTGTGTTGCTTCTCTTGTGTGGCTTCTCTTTTGTTTGATTCCTCTTGTGTTGTTTAACTTGGGTTACATCACGTGTGTTGCTGAAATTGTGTTGCTTCACGTTTGTTTTGCTTATCTTGTGTTGCTTTCACTTGGGTTCCTTCAATTGTGTTCACATCCGTTTTGTGTTGCTTAACTTGGGAGCCATCACTTTTGTTGCTCTTCACTTTGTGTTTGCTTCACTTGTGTTCCACTCCGCTTTGTTGCTTCTTTGTGTTGCTTCACTTGTGTTTGAATTCTCTTGTGTTGCCTTCAAGTGTGTTTCCATCTATTGTGTTGATTCTACTTTGTGTTGCCTTCAATTGTGTTCCATCTCTTGTGGTGCTTCAATTGTGTTGCTTCACTTGTGTTCCATCACTTGTGTTCTCATTGGTGCCTCCATCACACTTTTGTTGCTTCCTTTTGTTGATTCATACTTTTGTTGCTTCTCTTTGTTATTGCTTCTCTTGTGGTGCTGACATGTGGGGTGCGTAATTGGGGGCCATCTCTTGTGGTCCTTATAGGTTGTGGCGGCTCTTGGGTTGGCGTCATCTGGGGTGAAAGATCTGGTGTTGCTTCTATTGTGGTTGCTTCTATTGTGTGCTTTCTATTGTGGTGTTTCCTCTTGTGTTACCATCACTTGGGTTCACATAAATTGTGGTTGACTTCTCGTGTGTTCCTTCACTTGTGTTACTATCACTTGTGTTGATTACTTGTGTTGCTTCTCGTTTGTTGCTCACTTGTGTTGCTTCAAGTGTGTTCATTCACTGTGTTCCATTCTCCTTGTTCCATCACTTTGTTGCTGCAACTCTGGTGGATTCTCTTGGTGGCTTCTATTGTGGTCATTTCTATGGTGTGCAAATCAACGTGTGTGGCTTCACTTGTTCCTTCACAGTGTGTTCCAATCACTTGTGTTCCTTCACTGTTGTTGACTTTTCTGTGTTCCATCACTTTTGTTGCTTCTCTTGTGTTCCATCTTTTGTGTGTTAGGTAAGACAAATATGCTTTCAGTTAGGTTTCTTTATTTCGAATCGTTTCGTCTTACCACTGTAGTCGTCTTCAGTTGTGTTCAGGTAAAGTTGATGGAAGCAGAAGAGACGTGAAGGAGTAAAGAGACCAAAACTGAGCAGCATAATCACAATGAGGCCTGATAGTGATATATAGAGCTGTAAAATAACTTTTGGGGACTTCTGTTACTTATATTGCTTGAACCACCCCACCCCCCCCCCACTTCCCCCCCACATCCCCCCCCCCCCCCCCCCCCCCCGCCGGCCCCCCCCCCCCCCCCCTCCCCACCCCACCACCGCTGGCCCTACCCCCCCGCCCCACCGCCCCCCCCAATACCCGCCCCCCCCCCCCCACCCACCCCCCCCCACCCCTCCCGCGCACATAAGAGCACTGCTGTCTTGGCTTTAGATTTATGATTCCACCATGACTCCCAAGTCTTTTTACATTTTCACGATTAAGCAGACACCTGAGCTTTGTTTACTACACTGCTGTGGTGCTTTACAGGGTGTCTCAGTGCTGCTATTGGTTCTGTATACCCCCCCCCCCCCCCCCCCCCCCCCCCCCCCCCCCCCCCCCCCCCCCCCCCCCCCTGATGTTTCTATGTGGTGTTGGTGTACTACAGGTGTCTATGTTGGTGACATACAGGTGTATATGCTGGTGTAGGTGCAAATACATGGTGTGTATGCAAGGTGTGGTGTACTACAGTGTCTATTCTGGTATTGGAGCACAATCAGTTGATTTCTATGCTGTGTTGTGCACTACAGTTGTTTCTATGCTGGTGTGCACTACAGGTGTTTCTATGCTGGTGTGGTGCACTACAGGTGTTCTATGCTGGTGTGTGGTGCAGTACAGGTGTTTCTATGCGGTCTGGTGCACTACAGGTGTTTCTATGCTGGTGTTTGGTGCACTACAGGTGTTCTTGCTGGTGTTGGTGCTTCTAAGGTGTCTAGCTGATGTTGGTGCAGTACAAGTGTTTCTATGCTGGTGTTGGTGCACTACAGGTGTTTTATGCTGGTGTTGTTTCATACAGTGTTTCGATGCTGGTGTTGTTGCATACAGGTAGTTTTTATGGTGTTGCACTACAGTGTTTCTATTGCTGGGCGTTGGTGCACTACAGGTGTTTCTATGCTGGTGTTGGTGCCTATAGGGTCTATGCTGGTGTTGGTGCACTATAGGTCTGTCTATGCTGGTGTTGGTGCACTACAGGTGTTTTTATGCTGGTGTTGTTTCACTACAGGTGTTTCTATGCTGGTGTTGTTGCACTTCAGTTGTTTTTATGCTGTGTTGCACTACAGGTGTTTCTATGTGGCGTTGGTGCACTACAGGTGTTTCTTATGCTGGTGTTGGTGCAATATAGGTGTTCTATGCTGGGTGTTGGTGCTATAGGTGTTATGCTGGTGTTGGGGTTACATTTTCTTCCTATGATCTTGCAGAATTTCCTGTTCCTAGTTACTGGAGGTAGAGTGTCGTCACTCATACTTGCAATGATTGAGCATAAGCTGTACTAGCATGCATTCACTTCTGGAAGGGGGAATGAATGATACCTTTAGCCTTTCGTCTTTCAATAAACACCTCTTCAGTAGCTTGCATTGTTGCAGAAATGATTAGGAAGTCCAGGTAGATTCGTTCTAGGGAACGACTCGGGCTGGTATGATAGCTTGAAGGATCTACCGGACTTCATTCTCATTTCTGCAACATTCATGATGATTATGATGTGTTAGATTGAACACGATGGCCTAGAGATATTATTCCAAACACTCCCCCCGTGGTTGTTGTGTTGATATGGTTTAGAAATTCAAGTGATGAGCGTGACACTCATGCAACACTTGTGTCATAGTGAGTTTGTTTTGCCTCACCAGTGTGATGATGGTGGTTGTGGAGTTGTTTTATAGTATTCGTCTCAGCATCCATTCACACCCCTCCCTGGCTCTCTCCTTCTATCTTCTAACTCATTCTTGTTTACTTTATATTCTCTTCCCAGACTGGTTATCAGCGTCTTTTCTTATATTTTCCGTTTTACTCCTTCCAGACTTTTTTTTTGTTCATAGACAGTCTGATCCTTACTGATTAATGTAAAGGAGGAGGGAGGTAGTGATGGGTTGAGGGAGGTAGTGATGGGTTGAGGGATGGTAGTGATGGGTGGAGGGAGGTAGTGAGGGGTGAGGAGGGATGATGGGTTGAGGGTGGTAGTGATGGGTTGAGGGAGGTTGTGATGGGTTGAGGGAGGTAGAGTGGGTTGAGGGAGGTAGGGTTGGGTTGAGGGTGGTAGTGAGGGTTGAGAGGTGTGATGGGTTGAGGAGAGGTATTGATGGGTTGAGGAGGTAGTGATGGTGAGGGAGGTAATGAGGTTGAGGGAGTAGTGATGGGTTGAGGGAGGTAGTGATGGGTTGAGGGGAGGTAGTGAGGGGTTGAGAGGGGGAGTGATTGGGTTGAGGGAGGTAATGAGGGGGTGTGGGGGGTGTGATGGGGTGAGGGAGGTTGTGATGGGTTGAGGGAGGTAGTGATGGGTTGAGGGAGGTAGTGATGGGTTGAGGGAGGTAATGATGGGTTAGGGAGGTTGTGTGGGTGAGGGAGGAGTGATGGGTTGAGGGTGGTAGAGATGGGTTGAGGGAGGTAGTGATGGGTTGGAGGAGGTAGAGATGGGTGAGGGAGAAGTGATGGGTTGAGGGCAGGTAGTGATGGGTTGAGGGGAGGCTTCGTGATGGGTTGAGGGAGGTTGTGTTGGGTTGGGGAGTTAGAGATGGGTTGTTTTTAGGGGGGGGGGTGGAGTAAAAAGGTAGTGAGGGGTGAGGGAGGTAGTGTTGGGTGAGGGAGGTAGTTGGGGTTTGAGGGAGGTTAGAATGGGTTGAGGGAGGTTGTGATGGGTTGAGGGAGGTAGTGATGGGTTGAGGGAGGTAGTGATGGGTTGATGGAGGTAGTGGGGTTGAGGGAGGTTGTGATGGGTTGAGGGAGGTAGAGATGGTTGAGGGAGGTAGTGGTGGGTTGAGGGAGGTAGTGATGGGTTGAGGGGAGATAGTGATGGGTTGAGGGAGGTAGAGATGGGTTGAGGGGAGGTATGAGATGGGTTGAGGGAGGGGTTTGGGTTAGGGGTTTAGTGATGGGTTGAGGGAGTAGAGAGGGTTGAGGGAGTAGAGATGGGTTGAGGGAGGTTAGTGATGGGTGAGGGAGGTAGTGATGGGTTGAGGGAGGTAGTGATGGGTTGAGGGAGTAGAGATGGGTTGGGGCAGGTAGAGATGGGTTGAGGGAGTAGTGATGGTTGAGGGAGGTAGTGATGGGGTTGAGGGAGGTAGTGATGGGTTGAGGAGGTAGGATGGTTGAGGGAGGTAGTGATGGGTGAGGGAGTAGTGATGGGCTTGAGGGAGTAGTGGATGGGTTGAGGGGGTAGTGATGGGTTGAGGGAGGTTGTGATGGTTGAGGGAGGTGTTAGGGGGAAGGGGAGGTGTAATCGGGAAGGGAGGTAGTTAATGCGGGAAGGGAGGTTGCAATGGGGAAGGGAGGTAGTGATGCGGGAAGGGAGGTAGTGCTGCGGGAGGGAGGTAGTGATCGGGAGGGAGGTAGTGATGCGGAAGGGAGGTAGTGATGCGGGAAGGGAGGTTAGTGATGCGGGAAGGGAGGTAGTGATGCAGGAAGGGAGGTAGTGATGGAGGGTTCCTGTAGCTGCCGAAAGCCAATTTTTTTTTAGACTGTGTTGTACTCTATTCTGTATGATAATTACACCGTGGGAAGTAAGGTAGCCACTGTGTGTTTGCTATGGCCCCCCCCCCCCCCCCCCCTCCCCCCACCCCCCCCCCCCCCCCCCCCCCCCCCCCCCCCCCCCCCCCCCCCCCCCCGGGGCGGGCGGCTCTTCAACAGGATGGCGATCATACAAAGGTGTTGAATCTGTCAACTGACTGGTAGATTTCAGTAAGAAAATGTAGGGAGAGGAGGATTATGTGGAGGAAGTGAGGGAGGGAGAAAGTGAGAGAGGGAGGGAGGATGCGAGGGAGGGATCCTGATAGATGGCAGGCCAGGACAGAGAGCGTCTGCTTCTGGAGAACCAAAGGAATTCAACGCCTCTGAATGCTGTATTCTTGGGGGTGTAGGCGTCCGAAACTCCATAGTTGTGCTATATTCCTGGTTAACCGAACACATAGGAATCATATATCGTCCCGAGAATAGTAAGTGATTAATGTTTGATCCAACGATGTGGAGAGTAGGTCTACTTCCTTGGATCAAAAGCCTTTCACTCACTAGGTCAAGGCATTAGCTTTAGCCGGTGGTGAGAATTTGGACCTTCTCGCATAGGCCAGTAGGCCTGTTACAGTATTTCTTCTTTCTTATGTTCTTATATACACCCTTAAGGTAGAGTGTTTTGCTGGTGATGAAGGATGACCAGTACAAAATGAATTAATAGTTTATAAAACTATCGACTCCAACCTGAGGGACTGATTACCTCAAACTCCTAATCTTCCACCTTTCTCTGTATTGGACTGAAGAAGCCAATGACTGGCGACACGTTTCCAGAATAAAGATACGCAAAACTTGCACAAGTCTCTCTTTATCCTCTTAAATTCAATTAAAATGATTCATTTTCTGCAATATAAGGGTAAAGCTGTTTAAACAGGACCAAACTTATTCTACACATTGATTCCTGCTTAACCTAAACACATTATAATAAAAGGTATAGCACTAAAACGACAAAAATTTATATAATATATTTATAGGTGCCCATCATAGTATAAAATTGTTAGGTTTGGACATTCTCGTAACACCGAGATACATTAACCAGGACACCGTTGGAGCCTCACACCCACTTGTGGATCTCTTAATAACTAAAACACCACTCCTTGCAAACCATCAGCACAACACACCAAGCACCTGGGGACTCATCAACAGATTCGGTACGAAATTAGATTGAGAAACGTCTGGGTATTCTTTTATGTTGTCGTTTTGCCAGTCAGGGGCTTTATCAGTGCAACATTCAAGGACATAAAATGGAGACGTAGAACTATATACAAAAGATGAGGTAATTAGTCCCTCAGCCTTGCGTAGACATGGTTTGGTTAGGTAAGGTTAGTCAGGAGACACGGGTGTAGTCAGTTGATGTCCCGCCTTTGGAGCTTTGTTATCCGACCGAGGCCTTCCGCTGGTTTACCGGTCCACCCTTTAAAAATTATGGTCAGTTTTAACATTTTACTATTGCATTGGAAATGGTGAAAAGCATCGTAGTCATGATTGTCTTCACGACTACGGTGCTCTTCAGCAACTCCAAGACTGAGGGACTGATTACCTCATCTTTTGTAGTTCTACTGTCTTCCAATTATGTCCTTGAATTTGTATGATAAATCACTGTGGCGAAAAGCCTGCAATAAAGATACAAGATGTTGCCATATGTCGTTTTTTTTTTATTTGTCGGTATTGTGTACCATTCATGTGACCTGGTTCAATATAGTTTGTCAACAGAGTGGAATCGGTGGGTATGTTTCCTTACATTTGTTGTCTCTGGTCATCCAACATTAAGTAGATACCTGGATGTTAGTCGAATGTTGTGGGTGGCGTCCCAGAGGAGACGCCACCCAAGTTGACCGAATTAGAATGTTAGGTAGGTTGTGTTTGAGAGGGACCTTAGTCAATAAAGAATCGCATGTTTGTTTTCCATCGTGTCGTATTTTATATGTTTTATTTCCATCCATATAGATATATGTGACCTCGCTGGCCCACTCCACACCTCACAGACTTTTCGACTACTACGCTATCTCTCATGTTTCTTTTTTGTATGAAGTGATAGTCTGTGGTGGCTCAGACATCTTCCACGTAAAATGCCGTAACCCGCGCGAAAATAATTGTCTACGTAATTCAACCTTTTTCTTTTCATCAATATGAGTTGTAATCGAGAGTTTCTGTTGCACATTGACTGTAGTACCTGTTGCGGATGTGTTCTGCTCCTCACTACCGGAGTGTTACTATCCTCACTGCTGGAGCTGATAATAATATCTGTATTTTCTTCAGTTACATGTACAAGGTATAGGCTTAGCTGAAATCAATGACATACTACTATATAGAAAACTCGTTATGCAGAGCATTTCGGGCAAATTAGGTAATTTTGTCCCAGGATGCGACCCACACCAGTCGACTAACACCCAGGTACCCATTTTACTGATGGGTGAACATGGACAACAAGTCTAAGGAAATACGCCCAATGTTTTCACCCTTGCAGGGAATCGAACCCGGACACTCAACATGTGAAGCGAGAGCATTGCCTACCAGGCATTGCCTCAAAGATAGATTCTCTTCCTGGAAGAGATAGCAGCTGATGATAACATCATTGCCACAAATGTCGATGAAGGTGGTGATGCAGGTTTAACCTCGGTCTGTATTATGTCCAGATGGTTAGATCTTCTCAGTGATAGTGCCGTGTGCGTGTGTGTTCATCTCAATGACCAGTGACCAAAATAAATCTCAAATTTCCCATTTAAAGCATGACACCAGGTGTTATATGATCAGTTAACCGAAACAAATTAGATAGGGACTCTCAAAGACACTCCTGGCTGTTGGTAGTCGCTGTCACTGTTCATCTAGAAGAACAGTAAGTACGCGGGTCGCATCCTGGGGAAGAGAAGTAAAGTCCCACAATAGAAATAAACACAATCCTCGATGACATACAGACCTTATTGCGTTATGCTCAATTACTAAACTTTCCCGTTAATTATCCCAATAAAATCTTCTTCTTCTTCTTCTTCTTCTTCTTCTTCTTCTTCTTCTTCTTCTTCTTCTTCTTCTTCTTCTTCTTCTTCTTCTTCTTCTTCTTCTTCTTCTTCTCAAAGCAGAGCAGAGTAAATATTCCATCCAGGTTCATTACATTCGGCATCATAAGCGTCTCTCATAAAGTAACAAGTGTTCTGACGAAATCTTTCACCAGAGTTCTTTGGCTCCAGTAATAATTCGAATTTACCGCACTCCGGCGACCTCATCTCACGTCTACAGCAGAACATTATTAATAACATGATATTCGCTAGTTTGCACGTCATGTCCCTCTTCACCGAGGTACCCATAGCCAGGTTGTCGACGACTTGCACCGACAAATAAGGTGAAGGTTTTGAACTACCGTATACACCGAGAGATGTATGCTCGTCGGTATACACAACTGAGAGCTTACTTTAATTCCTTTCTGAAGTATTAAGTTCCTTTCTGAATTATTAAGTTCCTTTCTGAAGTATTTAATTCATTCCTGAAGTATTTTATTCCTTCTGAAGTATTAGAGTATTCTTGACAGGTGGTGAACAGGTTACATGCAGTGTTAATGACCCTTGTGTAGTCGATAGACCATTTAAACTCCATTTACCAACTACCCAACTCTCTCTTCTACGCACTGGCTTCACTGACTTAGTGGAATTAGGCATTAATTGCTTCACTTAAGATAACACAACAGACTTTGGCATGGCCATGAGCCCGCTACTTAGGAGGTGCACTTGTGAACGTCTTCATGGAATCTGAATTTGACCCACTTGCCAACATAATTCTAAACATTATAACTTACATGATATAAGTGGTCAAAATTGCATTGTGAGAGGTAGGTGGTGTAAGGTAAGTTTTACGAGAGGAAAGTGGTGCGAAAGGGAACGCTAAGTCGACAAAGGAGGTGCCACAAGACTGCCAGAACAGCCTGCTTGATCACCTCAGCAAGGAAGCAGTATGCTTTTACCCTCCCCCAGTAACTTACGTATGTTTCTGCTGCCTTAGTGTGTAGAAGGTTGGTGGTGGGTGGTGTATACTGGAAGGAGTCCTGTCGTGACTGGGCGCGGAGGGCCCGTCATGACTGGCTCACGGGTCGGGTCTGAAACAGGCTGTTACTGCTGGCCACAAGCTCCTATGACCCAGCCCGGGGTCAGGTCTGATAACCAGGTTGGTTACTCTTGAACAGAATGAGGCTATGAACCATATTAAATGTGGAGCTGTAAAGCCTTGGACCTTCCTTATTTAATTTTTTTCGAAGTGTAACTTATGATTTTACTCGTAGTGTAAGTATGCGGCCTTCAAGTTTCGGAGATCTTGCTTACTACTTATTCCTTGCAATTATTTTTCTCTATGATTAGCAGTTTGCCTCCTTTACGTGCTAGCTTATACATAATTTTCCATAACTGGTAACTGATTGTTCTCATACATTATATTTGCTCGCCCATGAAACTTGAGTTTAATTCCGTTGAAGATTTACAGTGTACCTCTATGTGATATATGCAAATTCTAGTATGGTCTTCGGGTAAAAAGGTGAGACTGGTTAAACTCCGTCTTACGTTGAGTTATTTGCTTATGGGAGTAGCACTTGACTTATGTTGTTAGTATTACTCTTTAGTTTTCTAATGTGAAGCTAGGATTGTTCTTTAGCATTTTAGTTATTCCCTGTACCATTTAGTTTGTTTTACCGTTGAAGATTTCAAGTGCCTTTGAAGTGTTTGCATGCAAATTCTAGTATGAGTCTTCGAAGGAAAACAAGGTACGATGGTTTACATCTCCGTCTATACCGGATATGAGGATGAGGAAAATGATGGGAGCGAGTAGCCTCTGACTTAAGTCTGTTTAGTATTACTCTTTGTGTTATCTTGGATAGAAGGCTAGAGATCCATCTGCCCACTTTTCTAGTTATTCCCTTAGTACGCATTTTGTGTGCTATTACACTATGATCGAGCTTGTCAAAGGCTTTTGCAAAGTCTGTGTATGCTACATCTTCATTCTGTTAGTCTTCCAGTGCATCCAAGACCGTGTCAAAGTGGTCCACTAGTTGACAGGCAGGAGTGACCTGCTCTGAACCCATGCTGTCCTGGGTTGTGTAATTGTTGGGAATCCAAGTGGTTTGCGTTCTCGCTTCTTAAAACTCTTTCAAAGAGATTATGATGTGCAAGACGTTAGAGCAATCGGTCTATAATTCTTTGCTGTTGCTTTACTGCCACCTTCGTGGAGTGGGGCTATATCTGTTGTTTTTAGCGACTGTAGGATCATCCGTGTCAAGGCTCTCCATAACATACGTAAGGCACACGATAGAGGTTTCGTGCAATTCTTGATGAACACGGAGTTCCATGAGTGTGGGGCAGTGTACATGGGTATGTGGTCAATGGCCCTTTTAAAGTCCGATGGTGTTATTGCTCTGTCAGAAATTTTTGGAGATGTTGACAAGACTTTGGGTCTCGTTCATAAAAAAAAATAGGATTATCCATCATGAGTGTGATTAATGGTTCACTAAACACAGTCATATTGAGACTTCAACATCTCATTCATATCTTTTTGTCAACTGTGTAAGTCCCATCTTGTTTAAGCAGGGACCCTATACTGGATGTGTTTTTTTGCCTTGTTTTTGGCACATGACAAGAAAATTTTGAGATTTCTTTCAATTTCATTTATGGTTTTCACCTCCTGTCTCCTGGGTCTTGTAAGATTCATTTAACTTAAGCTCAGTATTTTTCCTATTTAGTGCTTCCTTCTGCATTTCAAAAAGTCTGTTCCCCCTGAGAAGCTCTGTGATTTTTCGTCTTCGCCTGTAGAAGGAGCGTCTCTTTTTCTATTTATTTTTCGGCAAAGACTCATCAAGGCCTATTGATTCTTCACCACAAGACTCGCCAAAGCTTAATGATTCTTCGCCACAAAACCTGTCAAAGCGTATTGATTCTTTGCCACAAGACTCGTCAAGGCTTATTGATTTTTCGCCACAAAACTTTGCTCAGCTTATTAATTTGTCGCCACAAGACTCGTCAGAGTTTAATAATTTTTTTTTGCCACAAGGCTCGCCGAAGCAACGCCAAAACTCGGAGACGATATTCCTCAGTAGGTAACACGGATGTGAAGGACGTGTGGGCGTGCGGGCGTGAAGGGTATTTGCCCTGCATCAGAGAGGAAGCCTCTACAGCACAAGCAGAGGCGTGTGGGTGTGGGCATGCGGGCGTGGGCGTCCGAGTGTGTGAGCGTGAGCGTGCGGGCTTGTGCCCACCACCAGGAGAACACCTGTGCAGCGCAGATGCGAACCCAGGCACCGCCCACCCCACTTTTGTCTGGGTTAATGTATAATGCACGTTGTGTCGACAAGGAAGTAGACGGGAGACCTGCCACCACACGCTGACTTTCGCTCGGTTTCATAAGGTTTCGTGGTGGGGTAGCGGCGGCGGCGGCGGCTGCTGCTGCTGCTGCTGCTGCTGCTGCTGCTGCTTCTGCTGCTCTGCTGCTGTTGCTGCTGCTGCTGCTGCTGCTGCTGCTGCTTCTGCTGTTGCTGCTGCTACTGCTGCTGCTGCTGCTGCTGCTGCTGCTGCTGCTGCTGCTGCTGCTGCTGCTGCTGCTACTGCTGCTGCTGCTGCTGCTGCTGCTGCTGCTGCTGCTGTTGCTGATGTTCTTGCCGCTGTAGGCCGGGATGCTGCTGCTGCGGCTGCTGGCAGTACTGTGGAGAGCAGTGCGCTCCAAGGCCTACTAGGCGTTCGGGTTTCTTGGGCTAAGATCGCGGAAGGCCAGTCAGTTGAGCTCGATGCTGAGGTGTGGATGCTAATATTTTGGCACTCAACATCGTCACTACTTCCAACGACCGCCACCGCCCCCCGCCCAGCCCCGCCCCATCCCGCCAGTGAGGGTGCAATTAGAAAGAGTGCACACACGCTTTTGTCCGATATTCCCGCCAGGGGAATACGTCTTGTATAGCCGGAAACCCGCCAAAGAGCGCCGGTGTACAGCCAAACTTCCCGCCAACCCTGGCAGGAGGCCTCCGCACGCTACTGCTGCGGCTGCTGCTGCTGCTGCGGCGGCTGCTGCTGCTGCGGTTGTAGCTGCTGTGTCTGTTGCTACTGTGTCTAGTCTCCTGCCTCTGCCGTTGCTGCAGTTGTAACTGATGTATCTGTTGCTCATGCTGTGGCTATTGCTCTTGCTTCTACGGCTGTTGTTTGGTGTTGTTGTTCTTTATTGGTATTGCTGCAGTTATTGCTACTACTGCTGCTTCTGCAGCTGTTGCTACTACTGCTGCTTCTGCAGCTGTTGCTACTTCTACTCTGTTTCTGATCATGTTAACTGCTACTGCTGTTGCTCTGTTCTGTGGTTGATGCTGCTGTTATTCTGTTCTACTGTTGATACTGTTGTTACTGATGCTGCTCATCTTCATACTCTTCGTCCTATGCCTTGCCATACCCTGTCCTGCCACACCCTGCCTTGCCACACCTTGCCTTGCCACCACCCTGCTCCTTGCTATCACCCTGCGTTGCTACACCATGCCTTGCCACACCTTGTCTTGCCACACCTTGTCTTGCCACCACCCTGCTTCTTGCCACCACCCTGCTCCTTGCTATCACCCTGCGTTGCTACATCCTGCCTTGCCACACCCTGCCTTGCCACTACCCTACTACACTCTGGAGCATTAACAGCATATAAACTCAGCATTGTTCTCGAGGACGCTACCAGTCAGACGCTCCCAATCAGACGCTACCAGTCAGACGCTCCCAATCAGACGCTACTTCATATTAGCAGTGAAAACGACACTCAGAAAAATCCAGGGTTCGATTTCCCGTCCGTTCTTCTTTATTCATTGACAGTTGTTTATTTGTGTTTATGGACCATTTGACCCTTAGATGTTGCATGCAAGCTTGTGAGGCTGTGGGAAGGCAGGAAGGTCGCAGATGGTGGCCACTGACGGAGACTTGTCACAGAAATGCTGTCTCTGAAATATTCCTATTCAAGCTTCGTAGCTTAGTGGTACAGTGTTAGACTTGCTCGGTGTCACGACCTCATCTCCGATCTACGTCCATTCTTCTGTTAATTCATTGACACACACACACACACACACACACACACACACACACACACACACACACACACACACACACACACACACACACACACACACACACACACATTTTCAAGACAGTGTACACTGCGTACGTCAGGCCCATACTGGAGTATGCAGCACCTGTTTGGAACCCACACTTGACGAAGCACGTCAAGAAATTAGAGAAAGTGCAAAGGTTTGCGACAAGGTTAGTTCCAGATCTAAGAGGAATGTCCTACGAAGAAAGGTTAAGGGAAATCGGCCTGACGACACTGGAGGACAGGAGGGTTAGGGGAGACATGATAACGACATTCAAAATACTGCGTGGAATAGACAAGGTGGATAGAGACAGGGTGTTCCAGAGAGGGGACACAGAAACAAGGGGTCACAGTTGGGAGTTGAAGACTCAGATGAGTCAAAGGGATGTTACGAAGTATTTCTTCAGTCATTGAGTAGTCAGGAAGTGGAAGAGTCAAGCAAGTGAGGTAGTGGAGGCAGGAACCATATATAGCTTTAAGATGAGGTATGATAAAGCTCACGGAGCGTTCAGTGAAGAGGCGGATCCAGGAGCTGAGTCTCGACCCCTGCAGCCACAATTAGGTGAGTACTCACACATACACACACACACACACACACACACACACACACACACACACACACACACAAATCTTCAGTCACAGAGTCGTCAGGAAATGGAGTAGTCTGGGAAGTGATGTAGTGGAGGCAGGATCCCTACATACCTTTAAGAAAAGGTATGATAAAATTCATGGAGCAGCGAGAATGACCTAGTAGCGACCAGTGAAGAGGCGGGGCCAGGAGCTGTGAATCGACCCTTGCAACTACAACTAAGTGAGTAAACACTCACTATCAACAAGTGCTTTTGCCAGCACTTGTTGATAGTTGTGTCAGTAACTGACACAACAACAAGCCAGTGGATATTAATTAACAATGTTATTTAATATCCATTGTGCAAAAAGTATTCCCTTATATACTGAACATTGTCATTATATTTTTAAAAGTTAAAAAAATATAGGAAAAGTATCGGTATCGACATAATTCTTAGTGCCATCCCATCCCTAATATATTATATATATATATATATATATATATATATAATATAATATATATAATATATATATATATATATATATATATATATATATATATATATTGTGTGTGGTGTGTGCGTGTTTGTGTGAGAGAGAGGAGTCTCAGAAAAAAAGGCTTGGGGGCGCAGCTGGGCCCCTCGGGCCTTTTTAACAAGAGCCCTTCCAGACATGTACTTGTGGGGCCCCTTCCACTCCCTCGGCAACACTACATTTTCTTTTCGTACGCCATTAATATATTATATATATATATTTTAAAATATATATATATATATATATATATATATATATATATATATATTATATATAAACATTATCTCTTGGACCCACAGAAGAATTTGAACTACATACTCTGCATCAAAGTTCGTAGTACTTACGCCACTCGGCCAGATCCCAGATCTGGGATCTGGAGCTGCTGTGTCCTGAGAGAGTTTGTAAATAATTTCTCCTGTTTGCGAATTGTTAAGCATATATATATATATATATATATATATATATATATATATATATATATATATATATATATATATATATATATATATATATGTCCCTTAAGGTGAATTGGTCAGATAGGTTGAACTGCCCTAGAAACTTATAAATATTTTTTGTCATTAAAAATGTTGCAAAATTTACTTAGAAACATCACCTGACCAATTATGCATATATTTTTTTCGTCATGTTCGGAGTTATTTTCGCTGATTAATTGCATTAACAAATTTTCCAACACACACACACACACACACACACACACACACACACACACACACACACCACACACACAACCCCACACACACACACACTCTGAGGTGTCCCTGTTTGTAGATGACGTGAAGTTGATGAGAAGAATTCATTCGATCGAAGACCAGGCAGAACTACAAAGGGATCTGGACAGGCTGCAGACCTGGTCCAGCAATTGGCTCCTGGAGTTCAATCTCACCAAGTGCAAAGTCATGAAGATTGGGGAAGGGCAAAGAAGACCGCAGACGGAGTACAGTCTAGGGGGCCAGAGACTACAAACCTCACTCAAGGAAAAAGATCTTGGGGTGAGTATAACACCAGGCACATCTGAAGCGCACATCAACCAAATAACTGCTGTAGCATATGGGCGCCTGGCAAACCTCAGAACAGCATTCCGACATCTTAATAAGGAATCGTTCAGGACCCTGTACAACCGTGTACGTTAGGCCCATATTGGAGTATGCGGCACCAGTTTGGAACCCACACCTAGCCAAGCACGTAAAGAAACTAGAGAAAGTGCAAAGGTTTGCAACAAGACTAGTCCCAGAGCTATGAGGTATGTCCTACGAGGAGAGGTTAAGGGAAATCAACCTGACGACACTGGAGGACAGGAGAGATAGGGGGACATGATAACGACATACAAAATACTGAAAGGAATTGACAAGGTGGACAAAGGATGTTCCAGAGATTGGACACAGTAACAAGGGGACACAGTTGGAAGTTGAAGACACAGATGAATCACAGGGATGTTAGGAAGTATTTCTTCAGCCACAGAGTAGTCAGTAAGTGGAATAGTTTGGGAAGCGATGTAGTGGAGGCAGGATCCATACATAGCTTTAAGCAGAGGTATGATAAAGCTCACGGTTCAGGGAGAGTGACCTAGTAGCGACCAGTGAAGAGGCGGGGCCAGGAGCTAGGACTCGACCCCTGCAACCTCAACTAGGTGAGTACAACTAGGTGAGTACACACACACACACACACACACACACACACACACACACACTTCAGTCACACAGTAGTCAGGAAGTGGAATAGTTTGGGATGCGATGTAGTGGAGGCAGGATCCATACATAGCTTTAAGCAGACGTATGATAAAGCTCACGGTTCAAGGAGAGTGACCCAGTAGCGATCAGTGAAGAGGCGAGGCCCGGAACTATGACTCGACCCCTGCAACCACATCTAGGTGAGTACAACTAGGTGAGTACACGCACACACACACAAAGGTGTAGGGAGGCAAAAACTAGGTGTACAAGAGAATGGAAAAGGTACAGAAGACAAAGGACCCAGGAAAATTGAGAGATCAGCCGAAGAACTAGAAACGAATATGCACAGATAAGAAGGGAGGCTCAGCGACAATACGAAAATGACACAACATCGAAAGTCAAGTCTGACCCGAAGCTGTTGTATAGCCACATCAGGAGGAAAACAACAGTCAAGGACCAGGTAATCAGACTGAGGAAGGATGATGGCGAGTTCACAAGAAACGACCAAGAGGTATGTGAGGAGCTCAACACGAGATTTAAAGCATTTACAGTGGAAACCGGTAGGACTCCCTGAAATCAGAACAGGGAGGTACACCAACAAGTGCTGGATGAGGTACACATAACCGAGGAGGAGGCGAAGAAGCTGCTATGTAAACTTGATACCTCAAAGACGGTGGAACCAGACATCTCTCTGTGGGTCCTTAGAGAGGGAGCAGAGAATCTGTGTGTACCACTAAGAAAGATCTTCAACACATCCATTGAAACTGGGCAACTCCCTAAGGTATGGAAGATGGCAAATGTAGTCCCAATTTTTAAAAAAAGGAGACAGACACGAGGCATTAAACTACAGACCTGTGTCACTAACATGTATAGTATGCAAAGTCGTGGAGAAGATCATCAGGAGAGTGGTGGGGCACCTGCAAAGAAACAAGTGTATAATCAATAACCAGCCCGGTTTCAGGGAAGGAAAATCCTGTGTCACAAACCTACTGGAGTTTTATGACAAGGTGACAGAAGTAAGATAAGAGAGAGAGAGGGGTGGATAGACTGCACTTTCTTGGACTGTAAGAAGGCCTTCGACACTGTTCCTCACAAGAGGATAATGCAAAAGCTAGAGGATCAGGCACACATAACAGGAAAGGCACTGCAATGGGTCAGAGAATACCTGACAGGGAGGCAACAACGAGTCATGGTACGTGACGAGGTATCAGATTGGGCGCCTGTGACAAGCGGGGTTTCACAGGGGTCAGTCCTAGGACCTATGCTGTTTTTGATATGTGTGAATAACATAACGGAAGGGATAGACTCAGAAGTGTCCTTGTTTGCAGATGATGTTCAGATGTTTGCAGATGATGTAAAGTTAATGAGGAGAATCAAATCGGTCGAGGATCAGGCAGGACTACAAAGAGACCTGGACAGGTTGCAAGCCTGGTCCAGCAACCAGCTCCTTGAATTTAACCCTGCCAAATGCAAAGTCATGAAGATCGGGGAAGGGCAAAGTAGACCGCAGACACAGTATAGTCTAGGTGGCCAAAGACTGCAAACCTCGCTGAAGAAAAAAGATCTTGGGGTAAGTATAATACCGAGCACATCTCCTGAGGCGCACATCAGTCAGATAACTGCTGCAGCATATGGGCGTCTGGCAAACCTAAGGATAGCGTTCCGATACCTCAGTAAGAAATCGTTCAAGACTCTGTACACCATATACGTCAGGCCCATACTGGAGTATGCAGCACCAGTTTGGAATCCACACCTGTTCAAGTACGTCAAGAAATTAGAGAAAGTGCAAAGATTTGCAACAAGACTAGTCCCAGAGCTAAGGGGATTGTCCTACGAAGAAAGGTTAAGGGAAATTGGCCTGATGACACTGGAGGACAGGAGGGTCAGGGGAGACATGATAACGACATATAAAACACTGTGCGGAATAGACAAGGTGGACAAAGACAGGATGTTCCTGAGATGGGACACAGAAACAAGGGGTCACAATTGAAAGTTGAAGACTCAGACACACACACACACACACACACACACACACACACACACACACACACACACACACACACACACACACACACACACACACACAAATGCGGACGGAATAACGAATAAATATGAGGAGTGGCAACAGAGAATCAGCGAGAAATCCCCAGACATCATAGCAGTCACAGGAACGAAACTCGCTGAGACAATAACGGATGCAATCTTCCCACCGGGATATCAGATCCTGAGGAAAGATAGAAGGAGTAGAGGGGGAGGAGGGGCTGCACTGCTCATAAAAAACCGATGGGGATTTGAGGAAATGGAAGGCATGGACATGATTGGAGAAAGGGACTACATAGTAGGTACAATTCAGTCTGGAGAACATAAAATAGTCATTAGAGTGATGTATAACCCACCACAGAACTGCAGGAGGCCAAGAGAGGAGTACGAAGAAAACAAAGCAGTGGTGGACACACTGGCTGAGGTGGCAAGAAGAGCTCACTCGAGCAGAGCAAAGTTACTGGTAATGGGCGATTTCAACCACAGGGAGATCGACTGGGAAAACCTGCAGCCACATGGGGGTCTCGAAACATGGAGAGCCAAGATGATGGATGTGGTACTTGAAAACCTCATGCATCAACATGTCAGGGACACTACCAGAGAGAGAGGGGAGGATGAGCCAGCAAGACTGGATCTTGTGTTCACCCTGAGCAGTTCAGACGTTGAGGACATCAATTACGAGAGGCCCCTTGGAGCTAGCGATCACGTGGTCCTGAGTTTTGATTATATAGTAGAGCTACAAGTGGAGAAGGTAACCGGAATTGAATGGGAAAAGCCAAACTATAAAAGGGGGGATTACACAGGTATGAGGAACTTCCTGCAGGAGGTTCAGTGGGACAGAGAACTGGTAAGAAAATCAGTAAACGAGATAATGGAATATGTAACAACAAAGTGCCAGGAGGCAGAGGAAAGTTTTGTTCCCAAGGGAAATAGAAATAATAGGAAGACCAAAGCGAATCCTTGGTTTACCCGATGGTGTAGGGAGGCAAAAACTAAGTGCACCAGAGAATGGAAAAGGTACAGGAGGCAAAGGACCCAGGAAAATGAGATTAGTAGAAGAGCCAGAAACGAGTATGCACAGATAAGGATGGAGGCCCAGCGACAGTACGAGAACGACATAGCATCGAAAGTCAAGTCTGACCCGAAACTGCTGTATAGCCACATTAGGAGGAAGACAACAGTCAAAGACCAGGTGATAAGGCTGAGGAAAGAAGGTGGGGAACTCACAAGAAACGATCAAGAAGTATGTGAGGAGCTCAATATGAGATTTAAGGAAGTATTTACAGTGGAGGCAGGAAGGCCTCTGGGGGGACAGAACAGAGGGGGACACCAGCAAGGAATATACCAACAAGTGCTGGATGATATACATACAAATGAGGAGGTGAAGAAGCTGCTAAGGGACATCGATACCTCAAAGGCAATGGGACCGGACAACATCTCATCGTGGGTACTTAGAGAGGGAGCGGATATGCTGTGTGTCCCACTTACCACAATCTTCAACACATCCCTGGAAACTGGGCAACTACCTGAGGTATGGAAGACTGCAAATGTATTTCCCATTTTTAAAAAAGGAGACAGAAAAGAGGCACTAAACTATAGACCTGTGTCACTGACGTGTATAGTATGCAAAGTTATGGAGAAGATTATCAGAAGGAGAGTGGTGGAGCACCTGGAACCGAACAAGAGTATAAACGCCAACCAGCACGGATTCATGGAAGGCTAATCCTGTGTCACAAACCTTCTGGGGTTTTATGATAAAGTAACAGAAGTAAGACACGAGAGAGAGGGGTGGGTTGATTGCATCTTCTTGGACTGCAAGAAGGTCTTTGACACAGTTCCTCACAAGAGATTAGTGCAGAAGCTAGAGGATCAGGCGCATATAACAGGAAGGGCACTGCAATGGATCAGAGAAAACCTGACAGGGAGGCAACAACGAGCCATGATACGTGATGAGGTATCACAGTGGGCACCTGTGACGAGCGGGGTCCCACGGTATATGTGTGGTATATGTGAACGACATGATGGAAGGGTTAGACTCAGAAGTGTCCCTGTTCGCAGATGATGTGAAGTTAATGAGGAGAATTAGTTCAGATGAGGATCAGGCAGGACTTCAAAGAGACCTGGACAGACTGGACACCTGGTCCAGCAACTGGCTTCTCGAATTTAACCCCGCCAAATGCAAAGCCATGAAGATCGGGGAAGGGCACAGAAGACCGCAGACGGAGTATAGGCTAGGTGGCCAAACACTGCAAACCTCGCTCAAGGAGAAAGATCTTGGGGTGAGTATAACACCGAGCATGTCTCCGGAAGCACACATCAACCAGATAACTGCTGCAGCATATGGGCGCCTGGTAAACCTGAAAACAGCGTTCCGAAACCTTAGTAAGGAATCGTTCAAGACACTGTACACTGTATACGTCAGGCCCATACTGGAGTATGCAGCACCTGTTTGGAAACCACACTTGATCAAGCACGTCAAGAAATTAGAGAAAGTGCAAAGGTTTGCGACAAGGTTAGTTCCAGAGCTAAGGGGAATGTCCTATGAAGAAAGGTTAAGGGAAATCGGCCTGACGACACTGGAGGACAGGAGGGTCAGGGGAGACATGATAGCGACATATTAGATACTGCGCGGAATAGACAAGGTGGACAAAGACAAGATGTTCCAGGAAGGGGACACAGAAACAAGAGGTCACAATTGGAAGTTGAAGACTCAGATGAGTCAAAGGGATGTTAGGGAGTATTTCTTCAGTCATAGAGTTGTCAGGCAGTGGAATAGCCTAGAAAGTGACGTAGTGGAGGCGGGAACCATACACAGTTTTAAGACGAGGTTTGATAAAGCTCATGGATCAGGGAGAGAGAGGACCTAGTAGCAACCAGTGAAGAGGCGGAGCCAGGAGCTAAGACTCGACCCCTGCAACCACAAATAGGTGAGTACAAATAGGTGAGTACACACACACACACACACACACACACACACACACACACACACACACACACACACACACAATTATATATATATATATTATATATATATATATTTTATATATATATATATTTATATATATATATATATATATATATATATATAATGTCGTGCCGAATATGTAAAACTGGTCAATTAGCAATTAGCAAGAACTCATTTAAAATTAAGTCCTTTCTTAAATTTTCTCTTACACGTTTAAAGATATATTTTTTTCATTAATGCTAATGTAAAAAATTTTAATTTTGCATCAAAAGAATCTTAGAAAACTTACCTAACCTTATTATAAAAAGAGCAATTTATTTTAGCCTAACCCAACTAAATATATTTTAGATTTGTTTACAATAATTTAATACTAAACAAACCCAGTGAAATATATTTTTTTTCGTTAGGTTCAGAATGATTTTTGCGAAATTATTGCATACACAAATTTTCACTTGTCCTATATGGCAAGATGAGCGTTGCTATTTAAGCCAAGATCGCAAGTTCTGCATATTCGGCACGACATATATATATATATATATATATATATATATATTATGTCGTGCCGAATAGGCAGAACTTGCGATCTTGGCTTAAATAGCAACGCTCATCTTGCCATATAGGATAAGCGAAATTTTGTGTATGCAATAATTTCGACAAAATCATTCTGAACCTAACGAAAAAAATATATTTCACTGTGTTTGTTTAGTATTAAATTATTGTAAACAAATCTAAAATATATTTAGTTAGGTTACGCTAAAATAAATTGTTCTTGTTATAATAAGGTTAGGTAAGTTTTCTAAGATTCTTTTGGTGCAAAATTAATTTTTTTTACATTAACATTAATTAAAAAAATATATCCTCAAACGTATAAGAGAAAATTTCAGAAAAGGACCCAATTTTAAATGAGTTCTTGCTAATTGACCAAATTTTACATATTCGGCACGACATATATATATATATATATATATATATATATATATATATATATATATATATATATTATATATTTTATTATATATATATATATATATATATATATATAAAATATATATATATATATATGTGTGTGTGTGTGTGTGTGTGCATGTGTCCCAGAAACATTATCTATTAGTACATATATATAAAGCCGGTTTTAATGCATTTTATACTCCTGCTGTACTTGTCTGGTACTCTCCTGGTCTACCATGCTGTTGCTACCTGCAGTCTACAAAAATACATTACCCTCACACCCTGTTATTGATCCGACACCTCTGGCACTCCACAAAATGTGTTTAGTGGATAGATTGTTTACACCATGTGTAAGGTTTAGCGCTCCATTTTTATTATAATAATAATACTCCATGTGTAGACAACCTACTGCACCATGATAAACACCGTGTGTAGACAACCTACTGCACCATGGTAAGCACCATGTGTAGACAACCTACTGCACCATGGTAAGCACCATGTGTAGACAACCTACTGCACCATGATAAACACCATGTGTAGACAACCTACTGCACCATGATAAACACCGTGTGTAGACAACCTACTGCACCATGGTAAGCACCATGTGTAGACAACCTACTGCACCATGATAAACACCGTGTGTAGACAACCTACTGCACCATGATAAACACCGTGTGTAGACAACCTACTGCACCATGGTAAGCACCATGTGTAGACAACCTACTGCACCATGATAAACACCGTGTGTAGACAACCTACTGCACCATGGTAAACACCATGTGTAGACAACCTACTGCACCATGGTAAACACCATGTGTAGACAACCTACTGCACCATGGTAAACACCATGTGTAGACAACCTACTGCACCATGGTAAACACCATGTGTAGACAACCTACTGCACCATGATAAACACCGTGTGTAGACAACCTACTGCACCATGGTAAACACCGTGTGTAGACAACCTACTTCACCATGGTAAACACCATGTGTAGACAACCTACTGCACCATGATAAACACCGTGTGTAGACAACCTACTGCACCATGGTAAACACCATGTATAGACAACCTACTGCACCATGGTAAACACCATGTGTAGACAACCTACTGCACCATGGTAAACACCATGTGTAGACAACCTACTGCACCATGGTAAACACCGTGTGTAGACAACCTACTGCACCATGATAAACACCATGTTTAGACAACCTACTGCACCATGGTAAACACCATGTGTAGACAACCTACTGCACCATGGTAAACACCATGTGTAGACAACCTACTGCACCATGGTCAACACCATGTGTAGACAACCTACTGCACCATGGTAATCACCATGTGTAGACAACATACTGCACCATGGTAATCACCATGTGTAGACAACCTACTGCACCATGGTAAACACCATGTGTAGACAACCTACTGCACCATGATAAACACCATGTGTAGACAACCTACTGCACCATGGTCAACACCATGTGTAGACAACCTACTGCACCATGGTAAACACCATGTGTAGACAACCTACTGCACCATGATAAACACCATGTGTAGACAACCTACTGCACCATGGTAAACACCATGTGTAGACAACCTACTGCACCATGGTAAACACCATGTGTAGACAACCTACTGCACCATGATAAACACCATGTGTAGACAACCTACTGCACCATGATAAACACCATGTGTAGACAACCTACTGCACCATGATAAACACCATGTGTAGACAACCTACTGCACCATGGTAAACACCGTGTGTAGACAACCTACTGCACCATGGTAAGCACCATGTGTAGACAACCTACTGCACCATGGTAAACACCATGTGTAGACAACCTACTGCACCATGGTAAACACCATGTGTAGACAACCTACTGCACCATGGTAAACACCATGTGTAGACAACCTACTGCACCATGGTAAACACCATGTGTAAATCTACTGCACCATGGTAAACACCATGTGTAGACAACCTACTGCACCATGGTAAACATGTGTAAACAACCTACTCCACCATGGTAAACACCATGTGTAAACCTACTGCACCATGGTAAACACCATGTGTAAACAACCTACTCCACCATGGTAAACACCATGTGTAAACCTACTGCACTATGGTAAACACCATGTGTGTTGACAACCTACTGCACCATGGTAAACACCATGTGTAGACAACCTACTGCACTATGGTAAACACCATGTGTGTTGACAACCTACTGCACCATGGTCAACACCATGTATAGACTGACTATCCACTGCACCATGGTAAACACCCCGTGTAGAACAAGGTATATACACCGTGAGGCGAATATTTCTCAATGTATATATACACTGTAAGTTACATCCCTGTTTTAGGAATTAAATTTTCGTCGCCTGATACTAAACAGGCGACGAACAAACATAATGTCCCTTTGAGCAGTCGAAATTTATTAAGCCCAATTAATCAACCTTGTAAGCTACTTATGTTTGCAATAACCGGAAATATATTTAGTTACTTATACACACACACACACACACACACACACACACACACACAACACACACACACACACACACACACACACACACACACACACACACATAGAGTGGTGGAACACCTAGAAAGGAATGATCTCATCAACAGCAGCCAACATGGTTTCATGGATGGGAAATCCTGTGTCACAAACCTACTGGAGTTCTATGACATGGTGACAGCA
Organism: Cherax quadricarinatus; assembly: GCF_026875155.1. Taxonomy (NCBI): domain Eukaryota; kingdom Metazoa; phylum Arthropoda; class Malacostraca; order Decapoda; family Parastacidae; genus Cherax; species Cherax quadricarinatus. The sequence continues at coordinate 46,981,259 of NC_069413.1, read as the reverse complement.
GTAAGACAAGAGAGAGAGGGGTGGGTTGATTGCGTTTTCCTAGACTGCAGGAAGGCGTTTGACAAAGTTCCACACAAGAGATTGGTGCAAAAACTGGTGGACCAAGCAGGGATAACAGGGAAGGCACTACAATGGATCAGGGAATACTTGACAGGAAGACAGCAGCGAGTCATGGTACGTGGCGAGGTGTCAGAGTGGGCACCTGTGACCAGCGGGGTCCCACAGGGGTCAGTCCTAGGACCAGTGCTGTTTCTGGTATTTGTGAACGACATGACGGAAGGAATATACTCGGAGGTGTCCCTGTTTGCAGATGACGTGAAGTTGATGAGAAGAATTCACTCGATCGAAAACCAGGCAGAACTATAAAGGGATCTGGACAGGCTGCAGACATGGTCCAGCAATTGGCTCCTGGAGTTCAATCCCACCAAGTGTAAAATCATGAAGATTGGGGAAGGGCAAAGAAGACCGCAGACGGAGTACAGTCTAGGGGGCCAGAGACTACAAACCTCACTCAAGGAAAAAGATCTTGGGGTGAGTATAACACCAGGCACATCTCCTGAAGCGCACATCAACCAAATAACGGCTGCAACATATGGGCGCCTAGCAAACCTCAGAACAGCATTCCGACATCTTAATAAGGAATCGTTTAGGACCCTGTACACAGTGTACGTTAGGCCCATATTGGAGTATGCGGCACCAGTTTGGAACCCACACCTAGCCAAGCACGTAAAGAAACTAGAGAAAGTGCAAAGGTTTGCAACAAGACTAGTCCCAGAGCTAAGAGGTATGTCCTACGAGGAGAGGTTAAGGGAAATCAACCTGACGACACTGGAGGACAGGAGAGATAGGGGGACATGATAACGGCATACAAAATACTGAGAGGAATTGACAAGGTGGACAAAGACAGGATGTTCCAGAGATGGGACACAGCAACAAGGGGACACAGTTGGAAGTTGAAGACACAGATGAATCACAGGGATGTTAGGAAGTATTTCTTCAGCCACAGAGTAGTCAGGAAGTGGAATAGTTTGGGAAGCGATGTAGTGGAGGCAGGATCCATACATAGCTTTAAGCAGAGGTATGATAAAGCTAACGGTTCAGGGAGAGTGACCTAGTAGCGATCAGTGAAGAGGCGGGGGCCAGGAGCTCGGACTCGACCCCTGCAACCTCAGCTAGGTGAGTACACGCGCGCGCGCACACACACATACACACACACACACACACACACACACACACACACACACACACACACACACACACACACACACACACACACACACACACACACACATGATTCAGATAAGTCAAAGGGATGCTAGGAAGTATTTCTCCAGCCACAGAGTTGTTAGGAAGTGGAATAGACGAGGTATGATAAAGCTCATGGAGCAGGGAGAGGGAGGACCCAGTAACAGTCAGTGAAGAGGCGGGGCCAGAAGCTGAGTTTCAACCCCTGCAACGACAATTAGGTGAGTACACACACACACATTTTATTAGGTACATTTGTACACATGCTCGTCAATGCAAATATCTACTCAGTCAGTCACGCTGATCTCCTGGGATTTTCACACACAACAGTCTCTAGAGTTTACAGAGGATGGTGTGAAACCCACAAAATACCCATTGAGCGGCAGTTCTGTGGGCGAAAGCACCTTATTAACGAAAGAGGCCAGAAAAGAATGGCCAGACTGGTTCAAGCTGACAGGAAGGCGATAGTAACTCAAATAATCATGCATTACAACAGTGGTATGCAGAAGAGCATATCTGAATGCATAATACGTCGAACTATGAAGTTAATGAGCTACATTAGCATAAGACCACACCGGGTTCCACCCCTGTCAGAAAAAACATGAAACTGAGGCTACAATGGGCACAGGCTTACCAACACTGTACGGTTGACGACAGAAAAAAAAGTCGCCTAGCTTGACAAAACGCGATTTCTGTGCGACATGCAGATGGTAGGGTAAGAATTTAGCGTAAATCTTTGAGATGTGATAGAACGGGAGATTCGCAGCATAAATGTGCAGCCGACAGATCTGCAGCAACTGTGTGATGGTATCATGTCAACATGGACCAAAATCGCTAAGGAATGTTTCCAGCACCTTTTTGAATCCATGCCACAGAGAATTCAGGCTGTTCTGGGCGCGAAGGGAGCGGGGAGTCTAATATAAGGGTGGACCTAATATACATGTATATATATATATATATATATTATATATATATATATATATATATATATATATATTATATATATATATATATATATATATTCTTTCTTTCATTCAACACTGGCCGTATCCCACCGAGGCGGGGTGGCCCAAAAGGAAAAACGAAATTTCTCCTTTTACATTTAGTAATATATACAGGAGAAGGGGTTACTAGCTCCTTGCTCCCGGCATTTTAGTCGCCTCTTACAACACGCGTGGCTAACGGAGGAAAAATTCTGTTCCACTTCCCCATGGAGGTAAGAGGAAATAAACAAGAACAAGAACTAGAAAGAAAATAGAAGAAAACCCAAAGGGGTGTGTATATATATGCTTGTACATGTATGTGTAGTGTGACCTAAGTGTAAGTAGAAGTAGCAAGACATACCTGAAATCTTGCATGTGTATGAGACAGATAAAAAAAGACACCAGCAATCTTACCATCGTGTAAAACAATTACAGGCTTCAGTTTTACACTCACTTGGCAGGACGGTAGTACCTCCCTGGGCGGTTGCTGTCTACCAACCTACCTGAAATCACCAACAGGTGATTTCAGAATATGCAAAACAACCACTCTGAAAGAATAGAGAAATTCCAAGCGCTTTCGTGACTGAAGATTGAGACACTTATGCAGCATATGGGAATCTTTATTCAGGAAACGTTTCGCCACACAGTGGCTTCATCAGTCCAATACAAAGAGGAAGGCGTAAGGAGATGAGTCAGTCCATCAATCTTGTAGAATGTACAGCATAGGGCCGTAGACGTGGCTTATATACTGTAGTGAGGTGAGGTGAAGCAGGCGGAGGCGGGGTCATAGTGGTACCATCCACTAGTCGAAGTAGGTTTTCGTCCAAAGGTTGAACAAGTGTTGAAGAATTCTTTGTAACAAGATCCCATGATGCTGCAGTGTCTGACAGTTGTGGTGAATGGTTTGAAAAACCGACAAGTTGAAGATTGAGACACTTACGCAGCATATGGGAATCTTTATTCAGGAAACGTTTCGCCACACAGTGGCTTCATCAGTCCAATACAAAGAGGAAGGCGTAAGGAGATGAGAAGTATGAGGTAATCAGTCCCTCAGCCACTTGTTCAACCTTTGGACGAAGACCTACTTCGACTAGTGGATGGTACCACTATGACCCCGCCTCCGCCTGCTTCACCTCACCTCACTTCATTGTTTGTGCGCTACAGCACTCTGTTTTAGCAATAACTACTGCCTGCTTGCTACTGAGAACAATAACATATGTGACCTGGCCAGGCTGGGATGCCTGTAGGTAGCCGGCCTGGTATGCTACTCCATTGGCCCCAGGCTGCCACCCACAACACTCGGTTAACACCCAGGTACCTATTTACCGCTAGGCGAACAGGAGACAAAAGGCGTGAAGACTCATGCCTATGGCAGTCCCCACCCCAAGATTGAACGCGGGTCCTTCTCTTGTGAGCCGTACACGCTACCTCTGATATTCGAGCCACCTATAAATATACATTATCCAATTTTTTATTATATATATATATATATATATATATATATATATAAATATATATAAAATATATAATATATATATATATATATATAATATATATATATATATATGTCGTGCAGAATAGGTAAATCTTGCGATTTTGGCTTAAATAGCAACGCTCTTCTTGCCGAAGAAGGCAAGCGAAAATTTGTATATGCAATAATTTCTCAAAATCATTCTGAACCTAACGAAGAAAATATATTTAATTGTGTTAGTGTATTATTAAATTATTGTAAACTTATTTAAAATATATTTAGTTGGATTAGGCTAAATTCAATTGCGCTTGTTATAATAAGGTTAGGTAAGTTTTCTAATGTTCTTTTGGTACAAAATTATTAATTTTTACAATAATTGAAAAAATATATTAAACGTATAAGGGAAAATTTTAAAAAGGACTTAATTTTAAATGAGTTCATGCTAATTGACCAGATTTTTAGATTTTGCCACCGAAGTGGCTAGTTTATTGTGCACCCCATATCCATCCTGTGGACGGTAGCGCGAGAGCATGTGGATACACAAGAGGCCTAGGAACTAGGCCCCAAAGGGTTAACAGGAATACATATGGATTTATATCTACATATCTATAGTTCACTTATCTGTTACAAGCAAATTTAGGAAATTTGCTTAGTATATCTGGTATCTTATTTTCATTAATATGATATCTTGACATGTCACATAGGTTATACTGTCTGTCTCTGTATTCCTCAATAAGTGGACAATTAAGCACATAGTGTTCAAGAGAGTGACCATATGCCTGATCACATAATTTACATTTAGTTTGATCATCATCTGTGTGTCTCCCAAACTGCCAGAAGTACTTGTAACCAAGCCTAAGCCTGGCCACTACAACATCAGTCAGTCTGTTCACATTGCAAGTTGCTCCATAAACATAGTGGGTTATAGATCTACTCAGGCTTCTAACTGCATTCCTATAACAATCATCTTCATTATTTACTTCTCTCCTAATATTATTCCTAATGCTAGACACAGTTATACCAAAGTTATATTCTACGTTCTCCTTCTGGATACTCTTCTTGGCTAACATATCAACTTTATCATGAAGGAGTAATCCAATGTGTGATGGGATCCATAGCAATTGTACATTAATTCCTTTGTCCCTAATTTTTGAGTATCTATACCTGGCTTCCCCAATGAGCATGTTGTTGGAGTCATTATATGAGCCAAGAGCCTTCAATGATGACATAGAATCAGTAATGATGATAGAGTCAAGCTCAGTGTCATAGGTTAGCTTTAGCGCCATTAGGATTGCAAACAATTCAGTTTGCAGTGTAGACGCCCAGTTGTTAATTCTTATGCCTAACTCAACAAATTTATTATCGTTCTTAACTAGGGAGGTGGCAACAAGAGCAGATGCAGCCCTGCCAGTTTTACCTGTTCGGCATATATATATATATATATAATATAATATATATATATATATATATATATATAATAATATATATATATATATATATATATATTATTTATTTATTATTTTTTTATTATCACACCGGCCGATTCCCACCAAGGCAGGGTGGCCCGAAAAAAGAAAAACTTTCCCCCCATCATTCACTCCATCACTGTCTTGCCAGAAGGGTGCTTTACACTACAGTTTTTAAACTGCAACATTAACACCCCTCCTTCAGAGTGCAGGCACTGTACTTCCCATCTCCAGGACTCAAGTCCGGCCTGCCGGTTTCCCTGAATCCCTTCATAAATGTTACTTTGCTCACACTCCAACAGCACGTCAAGTATTAAAAACCATTTGTCTCCATTCACTCCTATCAAACACGCTCACGCATGCCTGCTGGAAGTCCAAGCCCCTCGCACACAAAACCTCCTTTACCCCCTCCCTCCAACCCTTCCTAGGCCGACCCCTACCCCGCCTTCCTTCCACTACAGACTGATACACTCTTGAAGTCATTCTGTTTCGCTCCATTCTCTCTACATATTGTGTGTGTGTGTGGAAGGGAGAGAGAGGGCGACAGACAGACAGATGAGTAGTGGCAGGAGTGGTGAGACAGTGGGGATGGGGTATGGGGTAATAGATACGTTAAGAAGGGAAGAGAGGGAAGGAGGAAGAGACGGATTACCAGGTGAGTGAGAACTGGGGGGTCGGTGGTGTGCTGGTCTGTGTGTACATAAACTTCCATACTACTACTACTGCTTATGTTGCTGTTGCTGTCGCTGCTGTTGTCGCTGTTACTAGTGCTGCCACGCTACTAGTGCTGCCCCGCTACTAGTGCTGCCCCGCTACTAGTGCTGCCCCGCTACTAGTGCTGCCCCGCTACTAGTGCTGCCCCGCTACTAGTGCTGCCCCGCTACTAGTGCTGCCCCGCTACTAGTGCTGCCCCGCTACTAGTGCTGCCCCGCTACTAGTGCTGCCCCGCAACTAGTGCTGCCGCTGCTACTACTGCGGCTGCTGCTGGTGTTTCTGGTATTGGTTTCTCTTTCACTGGTTCTACTGCTACTTGTACTCTTGTGCTACCGAGGTTCTCTTTGGTGTAAACAGCGACTGCGTAAGTTCTTCCTCCTGCTGCAACGACTGCTGCTGCTGCTGTGCTGCTGCTGCTGCTGCTGCTGCAGTCAGCTGGGTCCTAGACCGTGCCGAGCGTGTGGAGGTTGGCCCGGCCAGGCTAGTAGCCGGCAGACACACGAAGAAGCCACAGTGGACTCTGGAAGGCCTGGCCCCCACACTCATGGTGTGGCCACACACACACACACACACACACACGCACACGCACACGCACACACGCACACACGCACACACACGCACACAGTGTGTCTGCTCAACAGTGTTCAGTCTTTGTGTTGTGCTCTATTTCACCCGTGTTTCCAGGGACCTCAGCTCAAGAAGTGTTCTGTGGCGTAAATGTATCACGTCCTGTGCTTCGGCTTCTCCAGAGACACCGCTTCATTCCATGCCAGGCTGGTTGACACCGATCTGCCCTCGCACGACAGTGTCAGTCGAGTAGCACGTCTCTCCACCTTCCAGTATTGACACAGTGTCCACGTGAAAGGTCTGTATACCCGTATGACACAGGGACACATCACCGTGGCACACGTCTTGGTATGTGGCACATGTTTGATTGACGCGTGTCGGCCAGTTACACGCGTGTGACATTTGACGCTTCCTGTCTGAGTGACAGCTGTTTTAAAATACTATATATTGTGTTATTGTATATTGTATTATTGTATATTGTATTATCAGAATGTATCGTTGTTTACATATTAGTACCGAGTGTTCGTTTAGGACAGAACATTGTTCATTGGTGGTGATGGGGCAGATCCACCAACAGTGGTGCTTCACCATCACCACTGGTGCTACACCACTACCAGTGGTGCAGAACCACCACTACCATTATTGCTACACCACCACCAGTTGTGCTGCACTACCACCACAGGTGCTACACTATCACCAGTGGTGCTGCACTACCACCAGTGGAGCTGCACTACCACCAGTGGTGCTGCACTACCACCAGTGGTGCTGCACTACCACCAGTGGTGCTACGCTATCATTAGTGATGCTGCACTACCACGAATAGTAATGCACTATCACCAGTGGTGCTACACCACCACCAGGGGAGCAACTCTCCACCAGTAGTGCTGTACCACCACCAGAGGTGCTACACCACCACCAGTGGTGCTGCACTACCACCAGTGGTGCTGCAATACCACCAGTGGTGCTACACTTCCACCAGCTACCACCACCACCATCTTCCACCAGCTACCACCACCACATTCTTCCACCAGCTACCACCACCACCATCTTCCACCATGTTACCACCACCACCATCTTCCACCAGTTACCACCACCACCATCTTCCACTAGCTACCACCACCACCATCTTCCACAGCTACCACCACCACCATCATCTTCTCACCAGCTACCACCATTATCTTCCACCAGCTACCACCACCACCATCATCCACCAGCTACCACCACCACCATCTTCCACCAGCTACCACCACCACATCTTCCACCAGCTACCACCACCACCATCTCCACTAGCTACCACCACCACCATCTTCCACCAGTAACCACCACACCATCTTCCACCAGCTACCACAACCACCATCATCCACCAGCTACCACCACCACCATCATCCACCAGCTACCACCACCACCATCTTCCACAGCTACCACACACATCTTCCACAGCTACCACCACCACCATCTTCCACCAGCTACCACACCACCATCTTCCACCAGCTACCACCACCATCTTCCACCAGCTACACCACCATCTTCCACCAGCTACCACCACCACCATCTTCCACCAGCTACCACCACCACATCTTCCACAGCTACCACCACCATCTTCCACCAGCTACCACCACATTTCACCAGCTACCCACCACCATCTTCCACCAGCTACCACCACCACCAGCTATCACCACCCAGATCTTCACACACTACCAGCTACCACCACCACTCCAGCTACCACCACATCACCACCAGCTACCACCACCTTCTTCCACCAGCTACCACCACCACCATCTTCCACCAGCTACCACCACCACCAGCTACCACCACCCAGTACCACCACCATCTCCACCAGTACCACCACCACCAGCTACCACCACTCCACCGTACCACCACCAGCTACCCACACCATCCACCCAGCTACCACCACACCACCACCACCACTCCACCAGCTACCACCACCACTCCACCAGCTACCACCACCACCACCACACACCAGCTACCACCACCACCACCACCGCTACACCACTACCACCACCACCACTACCACCACTACCACCACGCACCACCACACACCACCTACCACAGCTACCACCACCACCAGCTACCACCACCACCACCACCAGCTACCACCGCTACCACCACACCACAGCTACCACCACACCACCACCAGCTACCACCAGCTACCACCACCACTACCACCAGCTACCACCACCACCACCACCAGCTACCACCACCAACACCACCAGCTACCACCACCACCACCACCAGCTACCACCACCTACCACCACCACCACCCCACCAGCTACCACCAGCTACCCCACACCACCTACCAACAAACCACCAGCTACCACCACCACCACCAGCTACCCCACACCACCACCACTACCACAGCTACCAGCACCACCACCACCAGCTACCACCACCACCACCACCAGCTACCACCACCCACCACCACCAGCTACCACCAGCTACACCACCACCACCAGCTACCACCACCACCACCAGCTACACCACCACCACCAGCTACCCCCACCACCAGCTACCACCACCAGTACCACCACCACCAGCTACCACCAGCTACCACCACCACCACCAGCTACCACCACCACCACCAGCTACCACCACCACCAGCTACCACCACCAGCTACCACCACCAGCTACCACCACCAGCTACCACCACCAACAACAACGAGTTTTGTGCTGTTGGCTTTATGTTAAGTTTTATGTTAGTGATTTATTATAAACTTTTGTCTTTCTGGTTTATTCTTAAAATTTATGTTTTTGGTTTATTCATAAAATATGTATTGCTGGTATAGCCTAGAGATCTGTATTTGTAATTTATTCTTAAGGTTTGTATAGCTGGTTTATTCTTAAGGTTTGTATAGCTGGTTTATTCTTAAGGTTTGTATAGCTGGTTTATTCTTAAGGTTTGTATAGCTGGTTTATTCTTAAGGTTTGTATAGCTGGTTTATTCTTAAGGTTTGTATAGCTGGTTTATTCTTAAGGTTTGTATAGCTGGTTTATTCTCAGATTTTATAGTTTTTTTAGGTATCTATATTAGTACGTTATTATCAGTTTTGTATTTCTGTTTTATTTTCAAGGTTTCTTGTTCCTGGTTTATTTTCAAGTTTTTTTGCTCGTGGTTTATTTCCAAGGTTTTTTGTTCGTTGTTTATTTCCAGGGTTTTTTTTGGTTCTGGTTTATTTCCAAGGTTTTTTGTTCGTGGTTTATTTCCAACGTTTTTTGTTCCTGGTTTATTTCCAAGGTTTTTTCCGTGGTTTATTTCCAAGTTTTTTGTTCCTGGTTTATTTCCAAGGTTTTTTGTTCCTGGTTTATTTCCAAGTTTTTTTGTTCCTGATTTTTTCCAAGGTTTTTTGCTCCTGGTTTATTTCCAAGGTTTTTCGTTCCTGGTTTATTTTTAAGATTTTGTTTGCATATTTATTCTTAAAATTTTGGTTTTGCTTTATTTTCAGATTTTGTGATTTTGATGTTTTCTAAATTTTTTTTCATCATTTTTTAACAACAACAACAACAACACACACACACACACACACACACACACACACACACGTGTGTGTGTGTGTGTGTGTGTGTGTACTCAACTAGTTGTACTCACCTAGTTGTGGTTGCAGGGGTCGATTCATAGCTCCTGGCCCCCACTGGTCGCTACTGGGTCACTCTCCTTGAACCATGAGCTTTATCGTACCTCTGCTTAAAGCTATGTATGGATCCTGCCTCCACTACATCGCTTCCCAAACTGTTCCACTTCCTGACTACTCTGTGACTGAAGAAATACTTCCTGTGTGTGTGTTACTCATGACCAAATAAGCACCAGATAATGCCTTACATGCACTTCCGGTTATTCGAGGTGGTAGTTACGAGCTAGTATTTACTAACTGGTAGTTACTAGCTGGTAGTTACGACCTAGTATTTACTAACGGGTAGTTACGAGGTGGTATTAACGAGCTAGCATTTACTAAATTTCTCGCTTCACACGGTGAGGGGTCCGGGTTCGATTCCTGGCGAATAGGTGGTAACATTGAACGTGTTTCCTTACACCGGTTGTCTGTTCCCCATCAGTAGAATGGGTACCTGAGTGTTAGTCGTCTGATGGGTCTCAACCTGGGACAAAACTGACCTAATTTGCCCGAAATGTTCTGCATAACAAGCGGCTTTCTGTATAATAGTATGTCACTGATGTCAGCTAGGACTGTATACCTTGTACATGTACTTGTAGTATGTCACTGATGTCAGCTAGGACTGTATACCTTGTACATGTACTTGTAGTATGTCACTGATGTCAGCTAGGACTGTATACCTCGTACATGTACTTGTAGTATGTCACTGATGTCAGCTAGGACTGTATACCTTGTACATGTACTTGTAGTATGTCACTGATGTCAGCTAGGACTGTATACCTTGTACATGTATTTGTAGTAGATAAAGGTATTATTATTATTATAGCTGGTAGTTACTAACCGGCAGTTAGGAACTAGTATTTACTGGCTAGTAGTTACAAGCTAGTGTTTACTAGCTAGTAGTTACTAACTGGTAGTTACGAGCTAGTATTTACTAACTGGTAGTTACGAGCTAGTAGTTACTACCTGGTAGTTACGAGCTAGTATTACTAGTTAGTAGTTATTACCTGGTAGTTACGAGCTGGTTGTTACTAACTAGTAGTTACCGGTGTAGAGACACATGGTATAGAATACCAACACGGTTGTAAAAGACACAGCTGCAGTATGTTACAATCTTTTATTGACGACGTTTCGCCCACATAGTGAGCTTTATCGAATCAAACACAAAGAGCTGTGAATTACAGCAGACACACGTGCAACACCTGGGCATCTTTATACTGACGATGTTTCGCCATCACCTCTTGGAGATGACCTATTGCCGCTGGTGGGTCCCGCCCACCTGCAGCGACGTCTTCAACGACTGCACCTCGTTTGACTCCTATACAAATATCCATCTTCCTGCCCATGCTTCAGATTCATCAAGACTAAGGAAATGGACACCTAGGCCGTGGAACTGATTACTTCTACTGTCTCGCAGTCTCAGCACCTTCAAGGCTGAGAGACTGATTGCTTCATAACAAATAAATTTCTTATACCGATACTCAATTTTAGACCGATACCGCTACTTTGGCCGTTCCTGCCTGACTGATTTACTTTCAGTAAATTAATGGAGGCAGTTGATCACGATAAAGAATTCAATATTCGGATTTCAGTAAAACTTGTTAGAGTACTATACAAAAGAATCTTAAAGAAAGTGGCATTCCATGGTATTAGTGGAAAAGTTTTGTCATTTTTCGAGGCATGGCTGACCAATAGGAAGCAGAAAGCCTGCATAAATGGGGTGAAATCAAAGTGGGTACCAGTAACAAGTGGCGTTTCACAAGGGTCAATTTTAAGCTCGCTGTTGTTTATAATTTTCATTAATGGCCTTGACGAGTGAATAACAATCGATACAAGCAGATTCCCGTCCCTGTCCTCCTTTCATATATATTATGGCTCCCTTATCTTCGTATGTTAGTGTGACTTGTCAATAGTCTAAGTCGGACCGAAACGTCGTCATACGCTTCTTTCTCCTATGTGTGGGTAATTTGTTTAATAATAATAATAATAATAATAATAATAATAATAATAATATCCAGGCGTATGTTTGTGACATGATAAAACCCACTGTGTGGGCAAAACGTCGATAGTACAGAATTTTGACATAAGACTGAAGGAACACGCAACATGCCTACTGCATCTTCCCACAGCCAGTATTAAAAATCACGTAAGCAGTCCATTTCGAGGTGGTGAAGTTGAGAACTAACTTTAGCTAGAGAGAAAAAAAAATCGAAGCGGCGCTAATTGGGGGAAAAAAAATCCAATTTCAACACCGAAAGCCAAAGGAATCCTGTTGTGATCCTGAGTGACGCGCCACGACTGTTGGTGGCACTCAGACATGTAACCAGATTTATTTATAGGTGAAAGGGTTGAACAGTACCGACAGGACGAAGAATTTGATACATGTGCAGCATGTCTACACAAAGGTATCCAGATTTTGCACATGTGTCATATTTCTTCGTCAGATTTATTTGTCTCGTGTACAAATCTTAAGTATTAGCCTACGGAATGTACACGTGTACTCACCTAGTTGTACTCACCTAGTTGTACTCACCTAGTTGAGGTTGCGGGGGTCGAGTCCGAGCTCCTGGCCCCGCCTCTTCACTGATCGCTACTAGGTCACTCTCCCTGAGCCGTGAGCTTTATCATACCTTGTGTGTGTGTGTGTGTGTGTGTGTGCGTGTGTGTGTGTGTATGTCATTACTGCAGCTCCCGTGTCTACATCAGCTCTTGTGTCTACGTTAACTCTTGTGTCTACAACTCTGTGTCTGCATCAAGGAAGTGTACATCAACTCTACAAGCTTGGCATCAACCACACAGGTACGTGTCACTGACCTCGTAATAACAATAATAATAATGTCGGGTAATAATAATATCGGGCAATAATAAAATAATTAATAATAGTGGGCAATAATAATATAATATTATCGGATAATAACAATAATAAATTTTATATGTTGACGCAACGTTAGCGACGTTGAGGTGACGTTAGCAACTTTAAGAAAAAAAAAATAGCGACGTTCACGACGTTGAGGTGACTTTAGTAACGTTGATGCTACGTCAACGTCGTTGAAACAATCTTGGTAACGTTGATGCAGTGTTAGTAAGTTGAAGTAACGTGAGTGACGTTGAAACAACGTCGCTAATGTAAGCAATTTGATGTGGCATTAGCAACATTGAGACGACGTTACCAACATTGAGAAGACGTTACCAACATTGAGAAGATGTGACCAACATTGAGAAAACGTTACCAGCATGAAGACGATGTTTCCAACATTGAAACGATGTTAGTAACATTGAGGCGACGTTAGCAATATTGAAGCGACGTTAACAATATTGAGACGACGTTAGCAACATTGAGACGACGTTAGCAACATTGAGGCGACGTTAGCAACATTGAGACGACGTTAGCAACATTGAGACGACGTTAGCAACATTGAGACGACGTTAGCAACATTGGAGACGTTAGCAACATTGAGACGACGTTAGCAACATTGAGACGACTTAGCAACATTGAGACGACTTAGCAACATTGAGACGACGTTAGCAACATTGAGACGACGTTAGCAACATTGAGACGACGTTAGCAACATTGAGCGACTTAGCAACATTGAGACGACATTAGCAACATTGAGACGACGTTAGCAACATTGAGACGACGTTAGCAACATTGAGACGACGTTAGCAACATTGAGACGACATTAGCAACATTGAGACGACATTAGCAACATTGAGACGACGTTAGCAACATTGAGACGACATTAGCAACATTGAGACGACGTTAGCAACATTGAGACGACTTTAGTAACATGAGACGACTTTTAGCAACATTGAGACGACGTTAGCAACATTGAGACGACGTTAGCAACATTGAGGCGACGTTAGCAACATTGAGGCCACGTTAGCAACATTGAGACGACGTTAGCAACATTGAGGCGACGTTAGCAATATTGAGGCGACGTTAGCAACATTGAGACGACGTTAGCAACATTGAGGCGACGTTAGCAACATTGAGACGACGTTAGCAACATTGAGCGCGTTAGCAACATTGAGGCGACGTTAGCAACATTGAGGCGACGTTAGCAACATTGAGACGACGTTAGCAACATTGAGGCGACGTTAGCAACATTGAGGCGACGTTAGCAACATTGAGGCGACGTTAGCAACATTGAGGCGACGTTAGCAACATTGAGACGACGTTAGCAACATTGAGGCCACGTTAGCAACATTGAGGCCACGTTAGCAACATTGAGACGACGTTAGCAACATTGAGGCGACGTTAGCAATATTGAGACGACGTTAGCAACATTGAGGCGACGTTAGCAACATTGAGACGACGTTAGCAACATTGAGGCGACGTTAGCAACATTGAGGCGACGTTAGCAACATTGAGGCGACGTTAGCAACATTGAGACGACGTTAGCAACATTGAGGCGACGTTAGCAACATTGAGGCGACGTTAGCAACATTGAGGCGACGTTAGCAACATTGAGGCGACGTTAGCAACATTGAGGCGACGTTAGCAACATTGAGACGACGTTAGTAACATTGAGCGACGTTTAGCAACATTGAGGCGACGTTAGCAACATTGAGGCGACGTTAGCAACATTGAGACGACGTCAGCAACATTGAGACGACGTTAACAACATTGAGACGACGTTAGCAACATTGAGACGACGTTAGCAACATTGAGACGACGTTAGCAACATTGAGGCGACGTTAGCAACATTGAGGCGACTTTAGCAACATTGAGACGACGTTAGCAACATTGAGGCGACGTTAGCAACATTGAGGCGACGTTAGCAACATTGAAGCGACGTTAGCAACACTCTACAGATAGATGTACCTGTGGACAGATTGGATGTGGAAACATTGAGAATTTGGAAATATGTAATAATATGGAAGTCAAATTATGATTATCATTATTTTTATCATTCTTCTTCTTCTTCTTCTTCTTCTTCTTCTTCTTCTTCTTCTTCTTCTTCTTCTTCTTTCTTCTTCTTCTTCTTATTATTATTATTATTATATTATTATTATTATTATTATTTTCATGACATCTGCAGTTTCCCATCATAGTGGTGTGGCAGTGAAAAGAAGAAACACTTAAACCATCGTTCATTCATTTCCTGTTTTACCGGAAGTGCACAG
>NC_069413.1:46953560-46963560 GCF_026875155.1 Cherax quadricarinatus | reverse complement strand
ATTCATTTAGTCACTGTCTTGTCATAGGTGTGTTGACATTATTGTTCAGACCTGCCCTCAGACAGCAACATCCCTACCCCCTCCTTAAGAGTGCAGGCACAACCCTTCCCACCTCCACGACTGCAACATACCCACCCCTCCACGCAAAGCACAAGGTTAACCTACACTAACCACAAAGTTAACCTACACTGACCACAAGGTTAACCTACACTGACTCCCTGAGGATGAAATTTTGTTTGATAAATCGATCTAAATCCTTATCCTTGGCTTGAATTTGCACACCTCCTCCTCCGTCGATCCTGGTGTAAGTGCTCAACGAGCGCTCACTAACCCACAGTGTTGGTAACGCAGATGACCGATGGGAAAACTCTACGGATGTACTAATTTAAGTTTCATTACGTTGTATTTTGTGTATTTTTTTTTTTTTAATATTGAGCAAGGCTTTCATCAGTGTTATCACATTTAACAATATTTGCAATCGTCTCTCTGTAGTGACATTTCTTCGTTTCTGCACCTGTTCTGAATTTTCTAGCATTTTTTTTTTTTAACTTTCCACCAACCCAAACTATGTACATGATCTTATAATGGAGAGATCCAACTCTACAATAGACTTTTGACTTACTGTGACTTCGTGGACCATCCCCACAGATGTGTCTTTAGGAAATGGCTGGCCCAGTGGGTCCTGCTGACTGGCAACAAATTATACAGAGTTTGGCAGGACGTGGGTGTTTGACCTTCCTCCTTCAAGAGAAATCGTCACTTTAAAATGAATTTCTGTCGACTGAGAATCTGTCGTACACATTTCGCCCTTAGCCACTTGGTCACAGGTGCTCCTCTCCCACCTGTGTAGCTTGTGTCGTGCCACTGACTACAACATAGTTTAACCGTTTTCATTCGGCTTAGGGTTTTTATAGTTACCGAGGTGCCTGTAGGGACCTCGGGAGAACTTTAAAGAGAGTCTTTTGACATTAATTATTTAATATTGGTTTTAAAGTGTTTCGGGTTATTTTAATTTGTTATGATTTTTATTTGTGGTGAATTTTTATGTTCGTAACTTTTATTGTTTGTTAAATTTATTTTTTGTTTTTGTTCCTTGTTGTGTGTTTTTACTGCTATGAACACTGAGTGACCTACTCGGTGAAATACTCTGAAAATATGCCAGTTACTACTTCCCTAATATATCCATAAAGCTTTATCTTCGCTCTCCCTCACACAGTCATAAATCCTTATAATTTCACCACTCTTCCCTCTTCCCCACAGTCATAAATCCTCATAATTTCACCTATCCTTCCTATCTCTCTCTCTCTCTCTCTCTCTCTCTCTCTCTCTCCTCTCTCTCTCCTCCTCCCTCTCACTCCTTCTGTTGCCATCTGCGGTGTTGCAACTTTTCCTGGGCTGGGCATCAGCTTTAAGACAATCTAAAACTTAACCTTGCAAAATGTTGCAAGTATCGTCTCTCCTCTCCCCGTGGATGCATGTTCCACCCATCTTTTTCTCTGCCTTTTTTTTCACCACGCCTCAACACGCTTTTTTCCTTTCGTTTTAGTCAACTTCCTCTCAGAGTTCCGCACGCTTCCCCCCCCCTCTCTTTTTTTTTCTCTCTCTCTCTCTCCCTTCCTCCCTCGCTCGTTGCCTCCTCTCCCTCCCTCTTTATCGCCGTCACTGCCTCCCGCTCTGGAGGTTTCTGGCAGCTCACTCTAGACAGGAAAACAATTCCGAGGTTTCCAATACGAACTTGAGAGGTGTTTGGGGAGGCGAGGGTGGTGTAGGAGGCGTGTGAGGGTAGACGCCTGGCCTACCTCACCTTTGCTGCAGTGCCAAGGCTTTGGCTGGTTGGCAGTGCCAGCACTTAGCAGCGTGTAGACGGTGCCTGGAGCCTGGGCTCCAGCAGCTGGTGGTGGCACTATCGAGGTCGACGCGGCCCGCCGCTACTCCTGCCTTGGGAGCGCCAATGTTTTGTCTCCTTTGGCAGGCGTACGTATTAAGCCTTTCTTACCTCCTCCTTTGGGATGGAGTCTCCGCTGCGTCAATGTCTGGCGGAGGCTGCTGCTGGCTGCTGCTGCTGCTGCTGCTGCTGTTGCTGCTGATGCTGTTGCTGCTGCTGTTGCTACTGTTGCTGATGCTGTTGCTACTCTTGCTGATGCTGTTGCTGCTGTTACTGATGCTGCAGTGAAGATGAAATTCACGTTTAGAAGATGCTCCCAGGAAAATGAGGGTTCATCACTTGTGACACGCCAAGGTACGTGCAGTGGACCAAGGTACGTGCAGTGGACCAAGGTACGTTCAGTGGACCAAGGAACATGCGGAACGGATCAAGGCACGTGTGGGACGGTCCAAGGTACGTGTGATGGACCAAGGCACATGCGAGTCAGGCTAAGCTAAGACTGATACTGTTAGTGATGTTGGTCTTGCATTGTCTTTAAAACAGCCAGAGTGGGTTAACCCTTTAAATCACACAGTGGCAACAAAGAGTGTCTCTCCTACATATTTTGCTTGTGAAGGTAGTGGTGGCACTGCGATGGTTGTGTTGTGGTAGTGTTGGAGATGGTAGTGTTAGTTGGTGGTGCTGGAGATGGTGGCACTGCGATGGTGGTACTGTAGTGATGGCGTTGAAGGTTGATAGTGTCGGTTTTGATGTTGTTAATGATGCTACTAGTGGTTGTGGCGTGTTAACAACGGTGTTAGTAATGGCATGTGCTCATCTGTTTTGTTCCAGCTCCTGACCACGTGTTTACTTCCTCTTGGCCTCGTGGGCCCAGTCATACCTATTTTAAAAACTATGTATGGAGCCTGCCTCCACCACTTCGTCGAAGTCATTCCGCTTCCCGACCACCCTGAGACTGAAGAAATACTTCCTGACATCCCTGTGATTTATCTCTATCTTTAACTCCTAGCTGTGTCTCGAGTACCTGCTTTCCGCCTCTCAAACAGATTGTCCTGTCTGCTCTGTTAATTGACAGAGCAGACAGGACATTAGATTCAATTCCCTTTATCCATTAGATTCGATTTCCTTAGCCTTTCCTCGTAGCTCATACTTCTTAGCTCTGGAAGTAGTCTCGTTGCATGCTTCTGCGCTTTCTCCAGTTTCTTAACATGCTTCCTTATATGTGGGTTCCATACTGGTGCTGCGTATTCCAAGATGGCCTGACATATGCTATATAAAACACCCGGTATGACTCGAGATTCATGAAGGCCATTCTTAGGTTTGCCGGACGAGTATTGGCTGCAAAGGTTCTGTTGATGTGAACTTTTGTCGATATGCTAGACACTATGCTTACTCCCAGGTTCTTCTGTTTGAGCGAGGTCCTTCAAATCTATACTTTCTGTACGATTTTCTGTCCTTTTCCCATTCACCTGTATGTAGTTGCAGGGGTGAAAACTCAGTTCCTGGCCCCTCCTCTTTGCTGGTAGCTAATAGGATCACTCGTGGTTTCGAGAGCCTTATCGTTCCTCTTTTTGAAGCTATGTATGGATCCTGCTTGTACAACATCACTATCCAGGTCGTTCCAGTTCCTGGAACGACCTGGATAGTGATGCTGTAGAAGGCTGAAGAAATACTTCCTAACGATGTGATGTTGTAGAAGGCTGAAGAAATACTTCCTAACGCCCCTTTGATTTAGCTAAGTTTTTAACTTCCACCTGTGCCCTTCTGTTCCTGTTTCCAACCTCTCAAACTCTTTCTTTCAATTCTTCTCATTGTGTGTGTGTGTGTGTGTGTGTGTGTGTATGTGTGTACTCAATTGTACTCACCTAATTGTGGTTGCAGGGGTCGAGATTCAGCTCCTGGCCCCGCCTCTTCACTGATCGCTTCTAGGTCCTCTCTTTCTCTCTGCTCCCTCAGCTTTGTCATACCTCATCTTAAAGCTATGTATGGTTCCTGCCTCCACTACATCACTTGCTAGACTATTCCACTTCCTGACAACTCTGTGACTGAAGAAATACTTCCTAACATCCCTGTGACTAGTCTGAGTCTTCAGCTTCCAATTGTGACCCCTTGTTTCTGTGTCTCCTCTCTGGAACATCCTGTCTCTGTCCACCTTATCTATTCCACAGTATTTTGTATGTCGTTATCATGTCTCCCCTGACTGTCCTGTTCTCCAGTGTCGTCAGGCCGATTTCCCTCAACCTTTCTTCGTAACCGTGTTGCAAACCTTTGCACTTTCTCTAATTTCTTGACGTGCTTGACCAGGTGTGGTCAGGCTCGTCAAGAAAATAGAAATTACGTCTTTACTGAGATATCGGAATGCTATTCTTAGATTTGCTAGGCACCCATATGCTGCAGCAGTTATCTGGTTGATGTGTACTTATGGAGACGTGCTCGGTGTTATGCTCACCCCAAGATCTTTCTCCTTGAGTGAGGTTTGCAGTCTTTGTCCACCTAGCCTATATTCTGTCTACGGTCTTCTTTGCCCTTCCCCAATCTTCATGACTTTGCATTTGGTGGGGTTGAATTCGAGAAGTCAGTTGCTGGACCACGTGTCCAGCCTATCCAGGTATCTTTGTAGTCCTGCCTGAGCCTCATCTGATTTAATTCTCCTCATTAACTTCACATCATCTGCGAACAGGGACACTTCTGAGTCTGTGTGTGTGTGCGTTCTTATCTGTTTGTCCTTACCTATTTGTGCCTGCAGGGATCAGGTTATAGCTCCTGCCCCGCCTCTTCGCTGGTCACTACTAGGTCCACTTCTCCCTCCTCCATGAGTTAAATCATACCTCTTCTTAAAGCTATGTATAAATCCTGCCTCTACTGCATCACTCTCCAGACTGTTCCACTTCCTGATAACTCTATGACTGAAGACGTACTTCCTAACATCCCTGTGATTCATCTGAGTTGTCTGTGACCCCTTGCTAGTGTGTCCCATTTCTGAAACATTCTGTCCCTGTCCACCTCGTCAATTCCTGTTAGTATTTTGTATGTCGTTATCACGTCTCCCCTATCCTTCCTGTTCTCCGGCGTTGTCACGTTGAGTTCTCTTAACTTTTCCACGTAGGATACCCCTCAGCTCCAGGAATAATCTTATTGCAAACCTTGGCATTTTCTTGACTCTACGTCTTTGACCAGGTGTGGGTTCCATACTGATGCGCTTGCATTCTCATTAGCTTCATATCGTCTGCGAACAGGGACACCTCTAACTCTCTTCCTTTCGTTATGTCATTCATATATACAAGAAACAGCACCGGACCTAGGACTGACCCCTGTGGAACTCCACGGGACACGGTGTAGAGTTTGTAGTGCGTGTACTCACCTATGGTGTGTGTATGCTGTGTGTGTGTGTGTGTGTGTGTGTGTGTGTGTGTGTGTGTGTGTGTGTGTGTGTGTGTATTTACCCTGTGCGGTCGCAGGGGTCGATCCATAGCTCATGACCTGTGTATGTGTGTTTGTGTGTGTGTACTTACCTATTTGTACTCACCTGTTTGTAGTTGCAGGGGTCGAGACAATAGCTACACACAGCTGTGTGTGTGTGTGTGGTGTGTGTGGGGTGTGTGTGGGGTGTGTGTGTGTGTGTGTGTGTGTGTGTGTGTGTGTGTGTGTAGTGTGTGTGTCTGTGTGTCTGTAGTGTGTGTGTGAATGAGTATGTGCTCACCTAATTGTGGTTGCAGGTGTCGATTCACATCTCCTGGCCCCGCCTCTTCACTGGTCGGTACTAGGTCCACTCTCTCCCTGCTCCATGAGCCTTATCATACGTCTTGTGTGTGTGTGTGAAGTGTGTGTGGTGTGTGTGTGTGTGTTTATGTGCATGTGTGTGTGTGTGTGTGTGTGTGTAGTGTGGTGTGTGTGTGTGTGTGTGTGTTGTGTGTGTTTTATGTGCATGTGTGTGTGTATGTGTGTGTGTGTTTGTGTGTGTGTGTGTGGTGTGTGTGTGTGTGTGTGTGTGTGTGTGTGTGTGTGTGTGTGTGTGTGTGTGTGTGTGAACGTGTACTCACCTAGTTGTACTCACCTAGTTGAGGTTGCAGGGGTCGAGTCCAAGCTCCTGGCCCCGCCTCTTCACTGGTCGCTACTAGGTCACTCTCCCTGAACCATGAGCTTTATCGTACCTCTGCTTAAAGCTATGTATGGATCCTGACTCCACTACATCGCTTCCCAAACTATTCCACTTCCTGACTACTCTGTGGCTGAAGAAATACTTCCTAACATCCCTTTGATTCATCTGTGTCTTCACTTCCAACTGTGTCCCTTGTTACTGTGTCAGTCCCTGGAACATCCTTGTCTTTGTCCACCTTGTCAATTCCTCTCAGTATTTTGTAAGTCGTTATCATGTCCCCCCTATCTCTCCTGTCCTCCAGTGTCGTCAGGTTGATTTCCCTTAACCTCTCCTCGTAGGACATACCTCTTAGCTCTGGGACTAGTCTTGTTGCAAACCTTTGCACTTTCTCTAGTTTCTTTACGTGCTTGGCTAGGTGTGGGTTCTAAACTGGTGCCGCATACTCCAATACGTGTGTGTGTGTGTGTGTGTGAATGTGTGTGTATACTCACCTAGTTGTGTCTGAATAGGTCATGTCTCAGCTCCTGGCCCCTCCTGTTAAACCTGGGTCGCCAGCATTATTGGTTGTAGGTTTAGAATAATTGTAATTATAATTAAAACTAAACGTAATTAATTATTTTTTTTAGAAATTGTAATACAACTTAGTATTAAAAAATAATTTCAGCTTTAATTCATTGTTAAGCTTGTACCAGCTTAAATTACATTCTAAAACTGGTGCCCTCTGATGGAGCTCAATTATTTACCACCACGACACTGAAAAATTATTTCCCATCATCCCTGTGGCTTATCTGTGTCTTTAGTTTTTATCTGTGACCTCTCGACCCTTTGCTTCTCATTTAAAAAAAAAGTATCGCCTCTGTAAAAGCCTTTTGAGTATCTCGTATGTCGTAATTATGTCTACCTTAATGCTTCTTCCTGCTTAAGTCGTTAAGTTCTATTTTGTTAGTCTTCATGCCTCAATTTCCTCAGCTCTGGGACTAGTCTTGTTGCAAATCTACAGTGCTAGTCACGTCATTATGCCGCTCCTCCCCCACACACGTATCAAAACACAAACACATACCATGAATAACACTTACTGAGGTTATAATACTTGTTGTTGCGTCCTTTACTCTTAATAACGTCCCTCAGCCGTGTAGGAAGACTAACACAAATTCTTGAGGGTTTGGGGAGGTACATTATTCCATGCCTCATGTAGAGCAGCCTCCAGCCGCAGGATGGAACTGATATTCTTGCCCAGTAAACTTAGTTTCACTATTGACCAGAGGTTTTCAATAGGGTTAAAGTCTGGGGAATTGCCTGGCCAGTCATTAAAGATCCTCACTTCACAGTCCTTAAGCCAATGAACTACATATTTGGTGGTATGACACGGTGCACCGTCCTGCATAAAAACCGTAGCCCCACACTTGGCAAACGCCTCAGGAAAATTGTCAGACAACTCCAGGTAATTATCCTGGTTCATATACTGGTTTTGAGGAAGCACAATGAGTTCACCAACACTCTGAGCACTGGAACACCCCCAAACCATGAGCGAATCTGTTTGGTGGTCCCACAGGTGTAGCGTGGGTCTTGCAAGTCACTACCTCTGGGCCAGTACACATGTCCCCCACGGTTACAGGTGACGGTGAAGGTTGCTTCATCACTCCAAAGTACTTCAGACCACTGTTGAGGAATCCAGTGAAAATATTTCTTTGCATAATCCAGCCTACGTTTCTTCTGTGGCTTAGAGAGGCTCGACTTCTTAACCTGGTGGTGACTACTGTAGTCCAGCTCTGACACACGTCTGTTAACAGTTTTTACGGACACCTCTGAGAGAAGATGTGGGTTCTTTTCTTTCAGTTCTCTAGCAGTTATCTTGAGTGTGCTTTCTAACTGCTTCTTTAACACAGTTAAGGTACGAGCAGATGTCTTCTTTGAGGGACCAGCCCGAGGTTTGGCAGACGGTAACTCAACACCGCCATCAGCCTTGAAACACTGCACCCAGTTCCTCACTGAATGCTCACACACACCAACATTCTCCAGTATTTCTTTTGTCTGGTGCCCAGCTTTGTGAAGCCCTGTGGTTTGATCTATAGTTTCAGGTGTTAAAGACTTCCTTTTATCCATAATCAAACATGTATAGCCCCAAAACCAAAGGGAACACTGGACAAAAGATGGGGTAGATGAGAGACAAAAGTGCAACACTTTCTCTCACCACGGCAGTCACGTGAGCACTGAATCACTGTGGAGTGTGGCGGCAGGCCGTGACGTCTTGCTAACGGCTGCATCCTGGCATAATGTACTGACGAAAAAAGACCACCTTGTATGATAGGCCTTGGATTTTTGTCACGGCATTATGCCGGGGCTCTCACCCGGCATAATAGCGTGCTAGTATGACTTTTCTTTATTTTCGTGTATGTTTGGTCAGGTGAGGACTCCATGCTGGTGCTGGTGTATGTTGCTGTTGCTGTTTAGTGTGTGTGTGTGTGTACTCACCTATTTGTGGTTGCAGGGGTCGAGTCCTAGCTCCTGGCCCCGCCTCTTCACCGGTTGCTACTGGGTCCTGTGTGTGTGTGTGTGTGTGTGTGTGTGTGTGTGTGTGTGTGTGTGTGTGTGTGGCGCGTGTTTTGTGTGTGTGTGTGTACTAATCTAAATGTAGTTAGGGGTCGAATCTCGGCTCCTGGCCCACCTGTCTGCTGACCGCTACTGGTTTCACCCCTGGCTGCGTGATCTCTATCATACCTATTCTTAAAACTGTGTTAATTCTTCAGCTACCACTTCATTGTCTAGGTCGTTTCACTTCCTAACATTCTAAGGCTAAAGAAGTATTTCCTAACATCCCTGTGACTTATATTTTCTTTGAACTTATAACTGTGACCTCGTGTACCTGAGACTCGCTTCTCAGACTCTCCCTGGCCACACTGTCAATCCCTCTGAGTATTTTGTACGTCATAATCATGTAACTTCTGGTGCTTCTGTCCTCTAGTGTCGTCAGGTTTAGCTCCTCTAGCCTCCCTAGTTCGTTGCAAACTTTTCCACTTTTTCCATCTTGATATACTGCATCAGATGTGGGTTGCATACTGGCGCTGCATACTCCAAGATGGGTCTGATGATATGTCATGCATAAGGTTGAGAATACCTTCTTAATGTTGCTTAAAACTACCTTAAATTTGTCAGTCTTGTGTTACCGCAGCGGTTTTTCTGTTGTGTGCTTCAGGCGAAATGCTGGGAAATATGCGCACCCCGAGGTCCTCTGTCGGGTTTGCAGTTTTTGTCCCCTGAACCTGTACACTGTTTCTGGACGTCTTTACCCTTCTCCGATTTTCATAACTTAGCATTTGTTGAGATTAAATTTCAGTAACCGCTTGTCAGACCAATCCTGCAGCTTTTCCTCCTGTTTGTATTCTCCTCGTTAATTTCACATCTTCGAGCAGGATGTATGTGTGTGTGTGTGTGCGTGTGCGTGTGCGTGTGCGTGTGTGTGTGTGTGTGTGTGTGTGTGTGTGTGTGTGTGTGTGTGTACTCACCTAGTTGTACTCACCTAGTTGAGGTTGCAGGGGTCGAGTCCAAGCTCCTGGCCCAGCCTCTTCACTGGTCGCTACAAGGTCACTCTCCCTGAACCGTGAGCTTTATCGTATCTGCTCTGTGTGTGTGTGTGTGTGTGGTGGTTGTGTGTGTGTGTGTGTGTGTGTGTGCATGGTGGTAATGGTGGGTAATTGTTGGTGCTGAGTAACTGTTGATTAGTGATGGTGTTAGTGGTGTTGCTGGTACTCAGAGTTGTGTTTGCGAGAGGCAAGACGCGGCCTCTGGCCCCTTCTCTTAGGTTAAAAAAAACACCAGGTGTTTACCGATTCCTGGCCTCCGGTATCCTGTCATAGCTACTCTTGAAACTGTGTATGGTGTTGTATTAATGGTAGAATTATCGACAATATGTAAAGTAAAAGGACACAAGTGCAACTAATTATATATTATTATTTTTTATTAACACACTGGCCAATTCCCACCAAGGCAGGGTGGCCCGAAAAAGAAAAACTTTCACC
>NC_069413.1:46946060-46948560 GCF_026875155.1 Cherax quadricarinatus | reverse complement strand
CAGTTAACCATAAAGAACAAGAGTCAAATAATCGTGGCTGGAACAGTTCGCCAAAACCCCGCACTTAGGAGAGGAACTTTATGACGACGTTTCGGTCCATCCTGGACCATTGTCAAGTCACAAATGGACCTAAATGTCGTCTTAAAGTTTCTCTCCTAAGTGCGCTTTTTTGGTAGACTGTTGTATCCACAACCTCATCAATGTCTTGTACAAATAATGAATATTGACACTATGTTAATTCTGTAACTTATTTGCAAACAGTATTAAAATGTATAGATATCATTATCACTATTGTTTTAATTTTGCTGAAATAATATATTTAAGTAATAACTGAGTTATTTTTATTCATTATTTTCTGCTATTTTACACAACTAATATTAATGTATTAGGATTGTTATTATTGGTACTACTAATGCTAAATATTTTTATTATTGCCATGCCTGGCCTCATTACCTAGCAATAACAGAAATATTACAGATAAGGAATATCCGTATACTGCCCTTGTGCAGTAATATTACTGGGCAAAAATTAAGTGGTTACACTTACCATATTTTTTTTAATAAAGCAAAGTAAAAAATATATATATAGCCAATTAAAGGTTGACTGGGTTGCTTTATTGGGTTTAAAGCCTATCGACAACACGCGGGTTATTAAAGCTGCGTGTTGCCTGTGCATCGCCAGCCAGGAATTATACTCGCAACATGTTTGCGCTTAAAGACATTCACATCTTGCTGTGTATAGCTGATAGAATAACATAGGCTGACAACTGTGCAAAAGTCACTATAATAATAGTAATAATAATAATAATTATCTTTATTTCTGCAAGTACATGGTGCAACTATTACAGACCTAACTCACAACATTGTCATACTATATAGCCAAGTACTTGGTTATGCAGAGCATTTCTGGAAACCTAAGTTAATTTAATCTTGTCCCCTCCCCCAGGATGCGACCCACAACAGTCGACTACCACCCAGGTACCTCCTTTTAGGTGAACATGGGCAGCAGGTATAAAGAAACATGTCAAAAATTTCACGCGTGGCGGGGGGTCGATCCCGGACCCTCTGTGTGTGAGCTGAGGATGCTTCCAGTTATGTGGAAAGAACTTTATTAGGTTCGATCTTTTTCAAGTTTAGTGGCTTTATAAATAAAGTTCGGTAACTTGAAGTTCAGTCAAGGGCAAAACGTCGAAATAAAGAGTTCCCTGAAATATGGCATCTCTCTTACCTCGGTGTACATAACTTTGCTATAAGTAGTTCAGTTAACCGGTATATAACTGTTCCAAGTAGTACAGAATAACTAGTACATTGTTCTAAGTAGTACAGTGTAAATGGTGATAGTGGCAGCATCATTATATTATTAATTATTAGGTTTAAAGCCTATCAACTACACGTGACTCATTAAGGCTGCATGTAACCTGTACATCATCTGTCAAGAATATTGTAATCACTGAATCGTTAAGGCAAGTGGGTTGGGTAAGATTTGTCAGAAAACAGGATAATTGTGTCCTGACGCGGGTTTTAGTCATGATGGTCTGGTACTGTAGCTCTTGGTCATCTGAGTAAGGCCTTCCACTGGCTGACTTGTCCACCCACTTTAAAATTGAAGGTCGGCATATGTACACTGAGAGACAATACACCGTACGTGTATGTACTGTTATATTATTATTATTATTATTATTATTATTATTATTATTATTATTATTATTTTATATTATTATTTTATATTATCATTATTATTATTATTAGTAGTAGTAGTAGCAGTAGTAGTAGTAGTAGTGTAGCAGCAGCAGCAGTAGTAGTAGCAGCAGCAGCAGCAGCAGCAGCAGCAGTAGTAGTAGTAGCAGTAGTAGTAGTAGCAGCAACAGCAGTAGTAGTAGTAGTAGTAGTAGTAGTAGTAGTAGTAGCAGCAGCAGCAGCAGTAGTAGTAGTAGCAGCAGCAGCAGTAGTAGTAGTAGTAGTAGTAGTAGCAGTAGTAGTAGCAGGAGTAGTAGTAGTAGTAGTAGTAGTAGTAGCAGCAGCAGTAGTAGTAGTAGTAGTAGTAGTAGTAGTAGCAGCAGTAGTAGTAGTAGTAGCAGTAGTAGTAGTAGTAGTAGTAGCAGTAGCAGCAGTAGTAGTAGTAGTAGCAGTAGTAGTAGTAGTAGTAGTAGCAGTAGCAGCAGTAGTAGTAGTAGCAGTAGCAGCAGTAGTAGTAGTAGTAGTAGCAGCAGTAGTAATAGCAGTACGATTATTTATTAGTACGAAATGATAAAGAACATTAGTTTTTGAGTCGTGTGCACACATTTGGTTTTATCAAAGTGAACCAATAAATTCATTACGTTCTAATTTTTGTTACTGCTTAACGCTTTCTTTGATTCACCATTATTTTCTTCATCTGATTCAGGGGTCTCCAAACTACGGCCCGCGGGCCACATGCGGTCCGCCACAATATTCGATGCGGCCAACAGCAACTTGAAATATTTATAAATAGTAAAAATATTAAACTCTCATTTCCAATCACT
>NC_069413.1:46871060-46941060 GCF_026875155.1 Cherax quadricarinatus | reverse complement strand
GGAAGGATCAGCCACCTTCACCACTCTTCCTGCTGCCTGCTAATCTTGTGAATCGTCATTGATGGTTGACTGGTTGTGAAATGCCTGCTGTGTTGTGAGTCAGTAATGACTGGTTGTGAATGACTGCTGTGTTGTGAGTCAGTAGTGATGACTGGTTGTGAATGACTGCTGTGTTTTGAGTCAGTAGTGATGACTGGTTGTGAATGACTGCTGTGTTTTGAGTCAGTAGTGATGACTGGTTGTGAATGACTGCTGTGTTCATGTTTGTGGTTTTCTGTCAATATATATATATATATATATATATATATATATATATATATATATATTATATATAATATATATATATATATATATATATATATATATGTCGTGCCGAATAGGCAGAATTTGCGATCTTGGCTTAAATAGCAACGCTCATCTTGCCATATAGGACAAGTGAAAATTTGTGTATGCAATAATTTCGCCAAAATCATTCTGAACCTAACGAAAAAAATATATTTCACTGTGTTTGTTTAGTATTAAATTTCTGTAGACAAATCTAAAATATATTTAGTTGGGTTAGGCTAAAATAAATTGTTCTTGTTATAATAAGGTTACGTAAGTTTTCTAAGATTCTTTTGGTGAAAAATTAAATTTTTTTACATTAACATTAATGAAAAAAATATATCTTTAAACGTATAAGAGGAAATTTTAGAAAGGACTATATATATATATATATATATATATATATATATATATATATATATATATATATATATATATATATATATATATATATATATTGACAGAAAAGCACAAACATGAATACATTGGTACAATATATCAAAGATTATGAATCTCCTCGAGCTCCTCCGAAGCCGGACGCGAGTCAAGTAAGCATTTTCATTCTGGATGGCCACGCTGAGGTGCTGGAACATGAAAGTGGCTGCCCAGTTCTTTAAGGAAACGTGTGGCATTTTTTCCCCATGATCCCAAGGTCTCTGATCTCACTGGGAGAAATTGATACTGTTCGCTTATGTCTCTGTACTTGCTGATCTTGTACTCCTCCATGTGGTCAGCAGCTCCTCCCTGTCGCCCGACTAAAAGTCGCCAACACAATGCTCTCCAATGCTTTAGGAAAGAACAAAGCTCGTCTCCTGGCGGTGAAGGCACCACACTCAGGGGATTTCCTTCTAGCTATTTCAAATTCCTCCCTGGGCACTCGACTCGACCCACAGTCCATTCGGATTGGTGTTGCTCTTCGCCTAGCTGCCCCCATCCTCACCAAACATAGGTGTATTTGCGGCAGGGCGTCAGCTGATCAATTCGGACTTCATGGTCTCGTGCGTCACACAGCAGAAGGGAAGTATGCCAGACATGAGGTCAGTGACATCATAAAGAGAAGCCTCGCCACAGCCCGTTGCCCAGCTCAACGGGAACCCCAAGTGTAGAGGTCTGGCGGAAGTCAAAAGCGTCTAAATGGAGCCTCTATGCTACCCTGGAAGGATGGAAAGCAGATTGCCTGGGACTACACCTGTGCCTCCACATTGGCAGACACCTGCTTGCCATACTCCGTAGCTGAAGGGGGTGGAGCTGCCAGCCATAGGGAGACCCAGAAGATCCGCAAATATGAAGACCTTCCCCCTTGGTATAACTTCATCCCAATAGGGTCGGAGACCCTTGGAGCATGGGGCAAGTGTGCTCTAAAGTTCCTCAAAGAGCTGGGTGAAAAGCTCATCATAGAAACCAAGGACCACAGGGCGACCAGCTTTTTCTTCCAGAGACTCAGTGTCGCGATCCAGAGAGGAAATGCCTGCAATATTCTGGGCAAGCGGCCAACCGCCGGGGAGCTGGACGAAATATTCGAGATGTAGCTCTGAGTTGTTATCTATGTTGTTGTTTTACTTTCTCTTGTATTTTTGCGAATGTTTTGTGAATGCATTTTGTCTTTAAATAAAAAATGTATTAAATATAGGGGGTGGTAGAAGAAAATTCTCAAACAGCTTCAGGGAGAGCCTTGAGTTTTCCCTGAAGCAAGTTTATTCTTTACTCAGAGGATGAGGGTCCCCAGAACAGTTCTAGAGGTGGTACCCCAATATATATATATCCCTGTATAATATATCCAATAATATAATACCATATATATATATGGAATTATATATAATTACTAATATGTAAAAGCTCCGAATATAGAAACAAGGCACAGTAAGCAACTTCATTTAAAATTAAGTCCTTTCTGAATTTCTCTTATACGTTTAAGCTATATATTTTTTGCATTAAGGGATGGTAAAATTTTTAATTTGCCAAAGAATCTAGAAAACTTTTATACCTTGTTGTAACAAGAGCAATTTTTTATTTTAGCGCAATTTATGATATTCATTTTGTTTACAATAAATTTAATATAAGGAAAAATACATAAACCTTTTTCGTTAGGACAATGATTTTGGCGCAATTATGATAACAAATTTTCACTTGTCCTATATGGCAAGATCAGACGTTGTATTTAAGGCCAAATCATATATTATTTGCCTATTCACGATATATATATATATATATATATATATATATATATATATATATATATATATAATTATTATATATATGTCGTGCCATAGTAGGCAGAACTTGCGATCTTGCTTAAATAGCAACGCTCATCTTGCCATATAGGACAAGCGAAAATTTGTTATGCAATGATTTCGCCAAAATCATTCTGAACCTACGAAAAAAAAATATATTTCACTGTGTTTGTTTAATATTAAATTATTGTAAACAAATCTAAAATATATTTAGTTAGGTTAGGCTAAAATAAATTGTTCTTGTTATAAGGTTAGGTAAGTTTTCTAAGATTCTTTTGGTGCAAAATTAAAAATTTTTACATTAACATTAATGAAAAAAATATATCTTTAAACGTATAAGAGAAAATTTTAGAACGGACTTAATTTTAAATGAGTTCTTGCTAATTGACCAGTTTTACATATTCGGCACGACATATATATATATATATATATATATATATATATATATATATATATATATATATATATATATTATATATATATATATATATATATATATATATACTTGTCTATAAGCACTGAAGGGTGTTTATAGACTAGTGTGAGATTACTTTATTCCATATCTAAGAAATTACAGTTTACTTTATCGGTGAAATGCATTTAAAATACAGGCTTAATGACCCCCATGCATTCGGTAGACTTCAAAATTAACCCAACAATCAGCCACGGACATTGCTTGCCGATGATGTACTTGGTGGCTTGATGTAACTGGCCGAGCGCTGCCAGCGCGCTCTCACGCTGAGATTCAGAACTAGAAGCAGTGTGGCGCGACTGACCTGCTGTCAAATCTACCAGAGACATTAATTAGCCCAGTGTCTACTCCTGTAGCCATGGTCCAAGGCAAAAGGGAAATACACCGGTGCGTCGCTTGACTTCCGTGTTAGCTGCTGTTGTTGTGTACCGGATCAGAATATTTGCTAAGTGTATATTGTGTAATTAGAGTGAAGAATGAGACACTTGTGCAACATATCAGAATCTTTATTGAGAAGGATTCCCATATGTTGCATGAATGTCTCATTCTTTAACTTGTCAGTTTTCTAAACCATTTATCACACTGAAACGAGTGTTTATTAACGTGTGAAGGATCAGAGCTAAATCAATGTAGTTTAATGGAGTAACTATACGAAGCTAAATGATTTATTACAATAGAGCAAGATGCAGGCGAATTGCAGAATCTAGTTGCAACATTGTTGTTTCCTCGTCAACAAATCCGAATGAGTGATCATGTGGAGGGGACATAGAAGTGTCATCATAGTCGCTGTAGTTACATAGAGATAAGAAAGGTAAGTGGGATGAGTCTTCGGTCTTTAAGATTTACTGATGCACAGTGTGGGGTGTGCAGTACCACTGATGCACAGTGTGGGGTGTGCAGTGCCACTGATGCACAGTGTGGGGTGTGCAGTGCCACTGATGCACAATGTGGGGTGTACAGTGCCACTGATGCACAGTGTGGGGTGTACAGTGCCACTGATGCACAGTGTGGGGTGTGCAGTGCCACTGATGCACAGTGTGGGGTGTACAGTGCCACTGATGCACAGTGTGGGGTGTGCAGTACCACAGATGCACAGTGTGGGGTGTACAGTGCCACTGATGCACAGTGTGGGGTGTACAGTGCCACTGATGCACAGTGTGGGGTGTGCAGTGCCACTGATGCACAGTGTGGGGTGTGCAGTGCCACTGATGCACAGTGTGGGGTGTGCAGTGCCACTGATGCACAGTGTGGGGTGTGCAGTGCCACTGATGCACAGTGTGGGGTGTGCAGTGCCACTGATGCACAGTGTGGGGTGTGCAGTGCCACTGATGCACAGTGTGGGGTGTGCAGTGCCACTGATGCACAGTGTGGGGTGTGCAGTGCCACTGATGCACAGTGTGGGGTGTGCAGTGCCACTGATGCACAGTGTGGGGTGTACAGTGCCACTGATGCACAGTGTGGGGTGTACAGTGCCACTGATGCACAGTGTGGGGTGTACAGTGCCACTGATGCACAGTGTGGGGTGTACAGTGCCACTGATGCACAGTGTGGGGTGTACAGTGCCACTGATGCACAGTGTGGGGTGTACAGTGCCACTGATGCACATGTGTGGGGTGTGTGTACAGTGCCACTGATGCACAGTGTTGGGTGTGCAGTGCCACTGATGCACAGTGTGGGGTGTGCAGTGCCACAGATGCACAGTGTGGGGTGTGCAGTGCCACAGATGCACAGTGTGGGGTGTGCAGTGCCACTGATGCACAGTGTGGGGTGTGCAGTGCCACTGATGCACAGTGTGGGGTGTGCAGTGCCACTGATGCACAGTGTGGAGGGTGGTGCAGTGCCACTGATGCACAGTGTGGGGTGTGCAGTGCCACTGATGCACAGTGTGGGGTGTGCAGTGCCACTGATGCACAGTGTGGGGTGTGCAGTGCCACTGATGCGCAGTGTGGGGTGTGCAGTGCCACTGATGCGCAGTGTGGGGTGTGCAGTGCCACTGATGCGCAGTGTGGGGTGTGCAGTGCCACTGATGCGCAGTGTGGGGTGTGCAGTGCCACTGATGCGCAGTGTGGGGTGTGCAGTGCCACTGATGCGCAGTGTGGGGTGTGTGCAGTGCCACTGATGCGCAGTGTGGGGTGTGCAGTGCCACTGATGCGCAGTGTGGGGTGTGCAGTGCCACTGATGCGCAGTGTGGGGTGTGCAGTGCCACTGATGCGCAGTGTGGGGTGTGCAGTGCCACTGATGCGCAGTGTGGGGTGTGCAGTGCCACTGATGCGCAGTGTGGGGTGTGCAGTGCCACTGATGCGCAGTGTGGGGTGTGCAGTGCCACTGATGCGCAGTGTGGGGTGTGCAGTGCCACTGATGGGCAGTGTGGGGTGTGCAGTGCCACTGATGGGCAGTGTGGGGTGTGCAGTGCACTGATGGGCAGTGTGGGTGTGCAGTGCCACTGATGGGCAGTGTGGGGTGTGCAGTGCCACTGATGGGCAGTGTGGGGTGTGCAGTGCCACTGATGCGCAGTGTGGGGTGTGCAGTGCCACTGATGCGCAGTGTGGGGTGTGCAGTGCCACTGATGCACAGTGTGGGGTGTGCAGTGCCACTGATGCACAGTGTGGGGCGTGCAGTGCCACTGATGCACAGTGTGGGGGGTGCAGTGCCACTGATGCACAGTGTGGGGCGTGCAGTGCCACTGATGCACAGTGTGGGGCGTGCAGTGCCACTGATGCACAGTGTGGGGCGTGCAGTGCCACTGATGCACAGTGTGGGGCGTGCAGTGCCACTGATGCACAGTGTGGGGCGTGCAGTGCCACTGATGCACAGTGTGGGGCGTGCAGTGCCACTGATGCACAGTGTCATGTAGGGGGGAATGATTAGGGGAATATGGGGGGTAAGAGGAGGGAGTTAGTAGGTAGGGGACATGCAGGCGAGGTGGTAGGAGATGACAAGAGAGGTGAGGGTAGGTAGGTAGGTAGGTAATGTGAGGTCACTGGTGACTACAACTTCACCTCTCATTGCTCTACCCACCACTCCACACTACTCACCCTCTCACTACTTTAACTAAACATAAATAAATGGAGAAAAAAGTATAAATAACGGGGACAGTGAATATTATTATTCTACTCAAACACAGTTTATTATTAAGTCTTTGTACAATAATATATTTGGGAACAGAACATTATTGTGGTTTAGATAAATGGGGTGGTACACATAAGCAGTGAGACAGGGAACACAATCAACTTGACCAAAATAAATGTAACTTACAATATAGTTCAGCGGACAGTTCACTACAGGAACTAAGCCACAGGTACCAAGACCTACACAGCACGAGTACTGCGCCAAGCCAGTACTCTGCCCAATGCCTCCAACAGTCTCCTCCAGAGACTTCAGCAGCCTTCTCCCGAGCCCTGCACCCCAGCAGCAGCTCCGCTCGAAGTCTCTGCTCAGGAGCCCTGCACCCCAGCAGCAGCTCCGCACGAATCTCCTGATCATGCTCTTCCTTGGGCTTTTATGGTGGTCCAAGCACCCTCCACAACCACGTGTACGACCTGACGCCTAGGTCTGATGCCGTCAAGAACAAAAGACCTCAGACGTGGGCGTGGCTACAGACGTTTGCCAAGGCAAGGTGTGACCATATAATTGGTTAAATTAGGTCTCCCCAGAGACCTCACAATCCCAGCTGAACTACATCACAACAGTGTGGGGGCGTACAGTGCCACTGATGCACAGGTTGGGGCGTACAGTGCCACTGATGCACAGGTTGGGGCGTCGTACCTAACAGTGGGTACAGTACCACTGATGCACAGGTTGGGGCGTACAGTACCACTGATGCACAGGTTGGGGCGTACAGTACCACTGATGCACAGGTTGGGGCGTACAGTACCACTGATGCACAGGTTGGGGCGTACAGTACCACTGATGCACAGGTTGGGGCGTACAGTACCACTGATGCACAGGTTGGGGCGTACAGTACCACTGATGCACAGGTTGGGGCGTACAGTACCACTGATGCACAGGTTGGGGCGTACAGTACCACTGATGCACAGGTTGGGGCGTACAGTACCACTGATGCACAGTGTGGGGTGTACAGTACCACTGATGCACAGGTTGGGGCGTACAGTACCACTGATGCACAGTGTGGGGTGTACAGTACCACTGATGCACAGTGTGGGGCGTACAGTACCACTGATGCACAGGTTGGGGGTACAGTACCACTGATGCACAGTGTTGGGGGTACAGTACCACTGATGCACAGGTGGGGGTACAGTACCACTGATGCACAGTGTGGGGCGTACAGTACCACTGATGCACAGTGTGGGGTGTACAGTACCACTGATGCACAGTGTGGGGTGTACAGTACCACTGATGCACAGGTTGGGGCGTACAGTACCACTGATGCACAGTGTGGGGTGTACAGTACCACTGATGCACAGGTTGGGGCGTACAGTACCACTGATGCACAGTGTGGGGCGTACAGTACCACTGATGCACAGGTTGGGGCGTACAGTACCACTGATGCACAGGTTGGGGCGTACAGTACCACTGATGCACAGTGTGGGGTGTACAGTACCACTGATGCACAGTGTGGGGTGTACAGTACCACTGATGCACAGTGTGGGGTGTACAGTACCACTGATGCACAGGTTGGGGCGTACAGTACCACTGATGCACAGGTTGGGGCGTACAGTACCACTGATGCACAGTGTGGGGTGTACAGTACCACTGATGCACAGTGTGGGGTGTACAGTACCACTGATGCACAGGTTGGGGCGTACAGTACCACTGATGCACAGGTTGGGGCGTACAGTACCACTGATGCACAGTGTGGGGCGTACAGTACCACTGATGCACAGTGTGGGGCGTACAGTACCACTGATGCACAGTGTGGGGTGTACAGTACCACTGATGCACAGTGTGGGGCGTACAGTACCACTGATGCACAGTGTGGGGTGTACAGTACCACTGATGCACAGTGTGGGGTGTACAGTACCACTGATGCACAGTGTGGGGTGTACAGTACCACTGATGCACAGTGTGGGGTGTACAGTACCACTTATTCAAGGTGGTTTTGTACATAGATGCACATGTGGGATAAGTCCTCTCGATAACAAGGAAATTACACTGATGCACGAGGTTTGGGCGTTACAGTTCCTGAAGCACTTAGTTGCCTGACAGTTTATCCTGTGAGCTACTAGTCCACTGAAGTTTGTTCCACTGATGCACTCTTACAGTACCACTGAATGCACTTAGTGGTGAAGTAATGTAGTTGGTGTACAGTCACTGATTCCAGTTTGGGTGTCCGACCACTGATGCACAGTGTGGCGTAAGTATCCTGCTGCACAGTTGGCGTGTACAGTACTTTATTCAACGTATAGCTACATAAGTTACACTCGTGTAAGTATTTCCTCTCTATATACATGAAATGCAGCCTTGTTGACGAGGATGAAGTTTTTACAGTTCCTGAAGCTCTTAGTTCCTGAAGTTTAGTTCCTGAAGCTCTTAGTTCCTGAAGTTTAGTTCCTGAAGCTCTTAGTTCCTGAGTCTTAGTTCCTGAAGTTTAGTTCCTGAAGCTCTTAGTTCCTGAATTTAGTTCTGAAGCTCTTAGTTCCTGAGTTTAGTTCCTGAAGCTCTTAGTCCTAAGTTTAAGTTCTGAAGCTCTTAGTTCCTGAAGTTTAGTTCCTGAAGCTCTTAGTTCCTGAAGCTCTTAGTTCCTGAAGTTTAGTTCCTGAAGCTCTTAGTTCCTGAAGTTTAGTTCCTGAAGCTCTTAGTTCCTGAAGTTTAGTTCCTGAAGCTCTTAGTTCCTGAAGTTTAGTTCCTGAAGCTCTTAGTTCCTGAAGTTTAGTTCCTGAAGCTCTTAGTTCCTGAAGTTTAGTTCCTGAAGCTCTTAGTTCCTGAAGTTTAGTTCCTGAAGCTCTTAGTTCCTGAAGTTTAGTTCCTGAAGCTCTTAGTTCCTGAAGCTCTTAGTTCCTGAAGTTTAGTTCCTGAAGCTCTTAGTTCCTGAAGTTTAGTTCCTGAAGCTCTTAGTTCCTGAAGTTTAGTTCCTGAAGCTCTTAGTTCCTGAAGTTTAGTTCCTGAAGCTCTCGTGATTCCGTTCAGAATGTAATGCTAGTATATATTAGACGTCACAACTAGCAAAACACGTAATAAGCTTTTCTAGGCGGAAAAACAAGTGTTTACCGTCATATTAAAGATCTCCTGTCTGATGAAAATAATCTTGTTATCCAGACTTTAAATGGTTTAGGAATTTTTCTTTTAAAACTTGTTGAACGAACAGAAAAAAAGTCCGGCCGGCCTTCTTTTCGATATATTTTTTTTCATTCCTATGCAGTTGCCATGAAATCCCATGACTGCATACGAGTTTTTTTTAATTAAAAAAACCGGTTTATTAAGGAATGTGGAACTGGTTAGTGGTAAGACGGAGGAATGTTTGGAGAGAAGGTGACTTGTGTTGTTGTTGTTGTTGTTGTTGTTGTTGTAACTCGGGCTAGCCCTTGTCAAACTAATGCTAACAAGACTACGCATGACATGAAGCGGTAGAGAGCGTCAGGTGTATTTGAAAAAAAAAATGAAGCAAAATCGATTATTTGATTTATTTGTTATTGAGGTGAGTGATGAGTAAGAGAATATAACACGATAATTAGGTGACTCTTTCCATGGTTTCAGTTTAACACAATAATTGTTTGGTGCACCATCCTCTCAACACTGTTGCAACACATCTGAGCAAAACACAGTATACACTGCACTGCTGCAATATTCACTGTGCACTGCTACAATATACACTGCATTGTTACAATAAACACATTGCACTGCTGCATATACACTTTGCACTGCTACAGCACCTCTCTCAGTACTTAGCGAATTAGCTACTACCAAACTAGAAGCACTGCTCGCACGAATCCCAAGTAAACTACATAATCTTTAACTCTACATTTCAGTTTTTTATTTCTTGACTGTGTACCGTAAAAAAACTTTTATGGTCACTTTGTGTTTTCTACGCTCGTTGTTGTCCCAGGACGCTGGGTCAGTTTAACTGGGTGGTGGGGGAGTCGAACTGCTTATGCTTCGTGTCTGGGAGGGGAGCCACTCTACCCACAGTGTTTACCAGACTAAGAACTCGGCGTCTCTTTCGGAATAAATGACGGGGATGTGATGGGGATGTTGTTCACTTTCGTCAAAATTTGCTGATACGGCGAATGACACGAAACGAATTACGAATGTCTGTTTTTTTTTTATTAGAATACTTTTATTCGCCTTGTGGTTATTTACATAATGATTGAATGTGACAGTAGCAAGTTGATAATTCAATGTTACTTTGATGTTAGAGGAAGCATGTGTTTAAAGCGTAGTAAAAACACACTATTCTGGTGCTTTGTAAATATAAAAAAAAAAAACTGCGTTTGTTTATTTATGTGGGACTTATTAACTTTCCTCGATGAAATTGTATCTACGGTGAAAAGAAAAAAGTTTAACTATTGTACATTGATATTTACTAAGATATCTTAAAGGACGAATATTTTTTGTTTACAATGTGTAGTCCTTAAAGGAAAGTCATCAGGCTGGCTGGATTTTACCTTTGGAAGGCCATGAGATACCAGAGGTAATGAGAGCTGCAAGACCCATTTTGTACATGTACAGTATACACTACCGACAAGATGAAGAATTAAACACACGTGCAACATCTGGGTATTTTTATTGTGGACGTTTCGCCATCCAGTGACTTTATCAGTACAAATTCAAGAACATAACTGGAAGACAGTAGAAGTATAAACAAAAGATGAGATAATCAGTCCCTCAGGCTAGAGTCTGTATATTCAGCTGAACACATCGACTCGAGGCTAAATGACTGATTACCTCAAACTCATCTTTCTCCGTTCTTCTCTGTATTGGACTGAAGAGGCCACTGGCTGGCGAAAGGTTTCCTCAGTAAAGATTCCAAGATGTTGCACAAGTGTCTTCATTCCTCAAATATCTTTGTTTATACCCCTCCCCTTCCTTGTCCATCGCCAAGCTGTACGGATTCAGACGATAATTGGATCCACGTATATTTGTGAAGCTGCATTATCCGCGCTGGTTGTTGTCAAGACTTAGTACAGAAACAAGGTGAACACTGACGGATACTGACACTGTGTTCTCTCTCTGGCTCCTGCTCGTGTGTTCGGGATCTGGCTCCTCAGAAGTGTCAAGTCTCAATGTGTTCTCACTTTATATGTTCTATATTTGCGAATTTCTCCATGAACAGACTTTTGAACTGTTAAAAATTATAAAGTTAAGAATGAAAACTAGTTCCTCAATTTTCCTATTATAAAATAGAGATTTTTTTTAAATTTAGAATTTTACAAAGGATGGGGGGGGGGGGAAGTAGAAATGAGGACCAAGTGCGATAGGGAGGCGCCACTCTAAATAGGTTAAGAACCACTAGTCTAACCTAAATAACGTAAATCGAGAAATTTGCTGCAAACCACATATGAGAAATTCACATAGAATTTGCGAGGACGGGTTGACCACTGTCATTAAGTAACTATCACTTCAGTGTTCAGCTCCTCAGCATTATCTTCTCTGATCATTTGCGTCCATAGCCGATTCCTTCTCCCATCGCTTTTTAATCCTGTTCGTTAATTTTACAGTAGATTATTAGAGATTAAAGGGGAAATCGAAAGAGCTCTGTTCTGTTTCTCCTGTATTTGCCTACAGAAAACTGAACTTCATATCAATGGTCTTCATGTCTCGGATGTGGTGCTGCTGCTGCAGTCCATTGACAGACGTATCGTTCAGTGGATGTGTTCTTGTGTGTGTTTCTAGTGCGAGCACTAGAATGAATTTTCAAAACTCTCCAAACTACGTTTCAGTCATATACTCATCTCGTTCTCACTCTTCGTTTAGTTGGACGATTTGCAGATGTTTTTCTCCTCGCCCGCACTGCTGGTGCTGCTGCTGGTGCTGCTGCTGGTGCTGCTGCTGGTGCTGGTGCTGCTGGTGCTGCTGCTGGTGCTGCTGCTGGTGCTGCTGCTGGTGCTGCTGCCTGATATTAATTACTTCAGGTCGGACCTTAAGGTAACACGGTGAATTCTTAGTCCTGTCTTTTATCATTGTTATTGCTCATTTCGAAGGTTTGGTATATGATCCACTCTGACCCTCGATCTCTGACGCATGTGTACATTGACCTCTGACTTTATCTGCTATTTTATTATTGATTCACGGGGAAGCGCTAAACCTATTGCGATCATGCAGTCATATATGTTGATAATGGTCTTCGACTGACCGAAACATCTAAAGTTTCTCGAGACTCACGAATTTATAATAAGACGATTGGAAACAAATCACAGAATGAGTGGGACTCTCCTGCCATGATTTGATTTAAAATTTTATCTGACGGAATGTTGGGTTGTGGATTGTTCCAGCCAAGGTATTATTTTTATTTCTCAATATTTTGGTTAGATGTTGACTACCTTAACAATAGTGATAATTTCCCTTCATTACCTCTGCTGCGTTCATCATTGGCAATTTCTGTTTGTGTACTGGACACATTTCACGCGTCGCCTTACGTGTGACACCTTCCTTATTCAGGAGATGTTGCGCATTTTTCAGTTTGTCCACTTTCCTCTGTTGCTACTGCTTTTCAGCGGACTTCAGTTACACATCTTTTCAGGTGTCCCTTAAGAGTTCAAGATTACGCTCTGGCTATCCTTCCCTTGAGTGTATCGCCTGGGGCGGGTACAGAAATATTCCCACTGCACGGTAGCTTGTTTCCAAACAAAGAAAATTCAGTGCGCTTCCTGGCAAGCAAGGAAAGCTCGTGCTTGCTGGCGTGTCTGTCTGATCAAGGACACCACCTTTATGGGTGACACTGCTGGTGTGGAGTTGGTCAACTCTGTTGTAGCATATGCTACATTGCTAGGGTTTCCCGACAGCTCCATATATTCCCGGCTTTCTTCATTCAAAACCAGTTTGAGAATCAGTTTCCTTAGATTTCTTTTCTGTTAGTGAACCCATTAACACACCCTTTACTCTGTCCAAGCTTATGTAAACGTTTAAGTGTTGATCTACAGTATTTTGCGTTGTCACGGGAAGACTGCAGTAGCCCTAACTTTTCGTAAAATTACCGGATGCTGCTGGGGGCAACACAGCCTATCAGATCTCTCCCAGTAAATTGCTGGAGTGTATGGATTTTATAGAAAATATTGCGTGGAGACCCATACTGGACCGTCTATCTATCAGCTAGGTTTTCGTAGGGTCGATTTCCCGCTAACCCTGCCAAACCCCCTTTACTTTGGCCTGATTTGTCTCCTTCCCTTTTTTTTTTCTTTAGACCTTTCTAATATATATATATATATATATATATATATATATATATATATATATATATATATATATATATATATTTAATATGTCTTTTCCCTGAATTCGTTCAGGAAAGAATAGCCTACGTAAGCAAGGATCATCTCTTCTCAGTTCTCCTTCCTAGACTGTCTCGTTTCAAAGCACTATTAGTTGGTTGGAACATGTCATGTGGCCTCAAGTTTTCTGTATTCATACTAAATTCTACAGCCTAGCATTGTGCTTTCCTGTACATTTCCTGCTTTTCTCGTATTGTTATCCTGTTATAGCTTGCAAAATTGTAAAAATTATCCGACCAATAGTCACAGAAAAGCCACATGGCTCTTGATAATCTGCATGCTTTAATAATTTGGATTTTTTTCATAAGTGTTTTTCTAGGGTCGATGAAAGCACTTTGTGTTGAGTCGGCCATAATCTTAATTAGACTAAGGAGACCAGGTATATAACATTGCCTCAGCTTTTCTTTCTAGGCTAGTTATTATTTATCAATGATTAAATTTCTCTAGGTTCTCTTATGGTTATTCCTTGCCGAAATCCTGCATGTGTAGCTAGCATGTACATCCTCATGGGATCACCGTGATACAGTGCCTGCTATTTCCATGATTCTACGACCTATAGGATTCTCTCGGAAGTTCACATACGCGTTTTCATCGTCAGCTCTCTGTACACCCTTCATTGCTACGCCTTCAAAACCTCTTGTAAAGGCTCTTTGTCTCTCTTCTTTCCGCACTTCCTGTCTCTTGTTTCTCCCTCCCACCATAGGAAGTCTCTATGGTTCAAGTTTGACCCCCCCACCCCCATCCTTCCTCCCCTTCTCTCTGTTTTCCAATTCGAAGACTGGCTTCTCTGATGATCAAGGGTGAGCGGAATGTTCATCCTTGATCATTAACAATATCTCTTTGAGGCTGCTGTTGTCTACACCAATGATTCAGAATCCTAGAATGAAAGATACTTTTTTTCTTAATTATTTTCACAGATTACCGCAGTGAACTAGTATTTTCGATGCAAAATAATTATCTCCCCCCCCCTGCCGTCATGGCCATCGCTACCATATCCTCCTCCGACTCAGAGTTGCAGGTGATACCGACGTTTTGAGTGTTCACATTCCCTGGCCCTTCGCATGAAACGTTGGCCGTATTGCATTTAAATTAAACCTCACGTCATCATTTGCTAGGTGCTCAGGACAGTAAAGTTGGGGATTTATCATCCTCGTTTCACACTTCAGAGCCATCCAGTATTCCGTATGCGGTTTTCTCAGACTCGACACTAACAATCACTAACAACATCCGTCGTCTGAACTGATGATCCAGTAGCTGTCTGTTGATCAAACAGCAGCTGATATTCTGGCCATTCTATCTTCATTTTCGTCGGCTGTGAAAAACGGCACTTTCAGGAGTACTCGGTGGTCACAGCAGACTCGTTCATGAGTTTCCCCTGTAGAAAGTAGCTTGCCGGTCTCGCGTTCAGCGAATGGAAGATAGAGCCGCCTCCGGTCCCTTAGCTGAATGTCCCATGCGGTTTTAATGCTTCACAAACATCTTGCTGTTGCTGTTCCAATTCTTGTTGCTGCTGTTGGTGGTGTTGCTGCTGCACGTGGGTGTAGCACGGTGCTGGGTGCTAGTACTGTCCTGGGGGATAGCACGGTTCTGGGGGCTATCACGGTTCTGGGGGCTATCACGGTTCTGGGGGCTAGCACGATGCGGGGAGCTAGGACGATACGGTGGGGCTAGCATGGTGAGGGAAGCTAGCACGATGCAGGTGGTGGGTGCTAGTACCGTGCTGGTGCTGAATATAGCACGGTGCTGCCATG
Organism: Cherax quadricarinatus; assembly: GCF_026875155.1. NCBI lineage: Eukaryota > Metazoa > Arthropoda > Malacostraca > Decapoda > Parastacidae > Cherax > Cherax quadricarinatus. The sequence goes on along the minus strand of NC_069413.1, from coordinate 46,925,897 downwards.
GTAGTTGGCTGCTCCTGCTGCCTGTCGTAACAAGTAATTCTTATCGTCCCTACTGTTTATTCCAAACTTCAAAATAATTTAAAGTGTCAGAAAGAAAAAAATAAACAACTGGACCTTACCACTGATTGTTGCTCTTCCTGTCACTGACAGAATTTTCTCCTGACTTCATTAAATAGTTTCACTCAGTGAACCTCCCTCCCCAGGATAGAGGACGGAGGGAGGTCCTTGATACTGATTAAGGGCTCTAGATTCAAGAAATTGTAGCTACCCTTAAGGGGAAGACCCGTGATTCCCTCCCATTTCCCAGGGTGCTACATGACTTAATAATAATTTTTATTTTTTATTATTATACTTCATTAATAGAAACTCTATCACCATCCTTCCCCCCCCCCTCTCCGACACTTTTTTTTTTTAACGCAGTGATGAGGTTTCAGTGGTTTGAGGCTAGGGGTAGGAAGCCTCTTCTCTGGGAGGGGTGCCACTCTCCTTACTGGATTCTTGCCTGACCAATAACCCAGTGTCTGTCTCAGCATAAATAGTGGGGATATTTTCCCTTTCCTCAAACCATGGTGACACTGACGGCCGATGACACTTAACGAATTATGGATATGGATTGTTCACTGTGGAAAAATACATTGAATAGCTGACTTTCTTTATGATTATGATGGATGTATATGAGAGTGAATTGATCACCGCCGTAGCAAGTTGATCACTGGAGGCGGAAAATATTCAAAGCGCTGAATAACTAAAATGTTTGTGTTTTATTAACAGAACAAATGACGTCAGTGGAAACTAGTTAAATGTTACCTTCTATAAACAGTCACTGAAATCTATGACTAAGTAGCTTATTGTGGATCATTTGTTATTGTTATAAAAAGATGGAAGCCATATGATGTGAAAACAAATTTTTGATACAGTTATGTCTGTCCTTTTATAAATATTTATAAACAGTGCCGACAGAAGAATAAACCTCTTATATTCGTTACAGCGCAGTCATGAGTCACTGTGGACAAGAGGGTTACTTTATAACTTTGATATGCTGTATGACCCTTGTGGGTTTAGCGCTTAGTTATGATTATAATACTTTGATATAACTTTGTTGAGTTTCGAGGGTTTTGCTACTCTCGCAGCCTGGCACTGGGCAGGGCTTGTCTGGTGCTTGCCTGGTCAGCTAGGCTATTGCTGCTGGCAACAGTTTAGTGTGTCTGGAAACAGCACTGTTTCTAACATCTTCTGGCGAGATGTTAAGAAAAGTCATGGACCGAGTATGTTAACACAATGGGCTTTTATTGTACCCTCGGTGCCCCTTCTTTTCAGTGGATTTATTTTACATTTTCTCCAAGCTTCCTCCTGTCCCCTCAAGGAAGGTTCCTTGATGTTGGTGAGGGGCTCTTGGTTTAGGGAATTGGATCTGTGCTCCAGTTCCCCGAATTAAGCCTGAATGCCTTCCACATCCCCCCCCCAGGCGCTGTATAATCCTCCGGGTTTAGCGCTTCCCCCTTGGTTATAATAATAATCCAAGCTTCCTCACACCAGTATGTTGTGGCATTGTACAGGTTTGAGACTAGACCCTCAAGTACTTTTCACGTATACATTATGTATTCTCTCTCCTTCCCTCCAGCGAGTATATATTTAGGACTTTGAGCTCTCAATAATTTAAATGTTTTATTGAACTGTATGGGCAATAAATGACGTCTGCATCTATTCCAGCTCTTATATTTCGCCGCCTGAACGGGCCGGTCAACACTGAACAATACTCCAGACATACAGGTGAGCTAGAGCTATTTTGTAATATGCTCGGCGTTCGTCCAGCAGCAATCAGTGCTTGACAGCCCATATTTCCACCGGAGATGGTATTATGGACCGCCTCCGCTCGGTCCGACGGGGCCGTTGATAGCCGACAAAACTCCGAGGTTTGAGATACTCCGGGTGTAGCCGAGAGCACTACCTTGTTTGTCAAGTCCTCGGGTGCTGTAGGACCGGTTCGGTGCTTGTGCGAGAACACTCTTCCCTCGTGTTAGACCTCCCCTCGTGTGTGAGAGGCCTACTCGGTGTTGTCTGTTAAACTCCTCGGTTTCGAGACCCTCCTCGGTGTTTCGAGACCTCCCTCGGTGTTGAGAACCCCCCCCCTCGGTGTTGACGAGCCCCCTCGGTGTTGAGACCCCCTCGGTGTCTCGAGACCCTCCCTCGGTGTTGAGACCCCCCTCGTGTTGGCCCTGTGTGAGACCCCCCTCGGTGTTGAGACCCCCTCGGTGTTGAGACCCCCTCGGTGTTGAGACCCCCTCGGTGTTGAGACCCCCCTCGGTGTTGAGACCCCCCTCGGTGTTGAGACCCCCCTCGGTGTTGAGACCCCCCTCGGTGTTGAGACCCCCCTCGGTGTTGAGACCCTCCTCGGTGTTGAGACCCTCCTCGGTGTTGAGACCCTCCTCGGTGTTGAGACCCTCCTCGGTGTTGAGACCCTCCTCGGTGTTGAGACCCTCCTCGGTGTTGAGACCCTCCTCGGTGTTGAGACCCTCCTCGGTGTTGAGACCTCCTCGGTGTTGAGACCCTCCTCGGTGTTGAGACCCTCCTCGGTGTTGAGACCCTCCTCGACGTTACCTTTGCCCTGATGGAAAGAAAAAAATATAAAAGTTTTAGACGTATTTTTTCAGAACAAAAGAATTTAATGAACCATCTAAATACATTTGAAAAATTCACGTGATCTACTGAAAATAAAAGATTCTGTTAAATATAATTTAAAAGATGATAAAAGATAAGCATATACAGGAATGACAATCATAAGTAGAAAAAAAAATCTCCTTATTTACTTGTGCTCACAGGACGACCCTGATCTAGAAAAGAAAAAATGTAAGGCCTTAAAACAGTATTTTATGAGGAGGGTAAGTGGAATAAAATGCATGAGTGGAGAAACACTCAGATTTTCTGACATGTATTAGGCCAAAACTGATACAAGCAACAGTTGTGTAGGTTCCCAGGCTTAAATTTAGATGTATTTCGGTCCCTCGTCCATCAATACATGCGACCGGGGTAGTGTAGTGCTGATAAGAGGAGTCCGTCTTCATCTACCACGCGGAGATCTATGTAGCATTGTGCTTGACACACCCACGCATGTCAATAGTCTCGTGAATCCTGCCCAAGATACATTACACAAGCGTTGAGTATTTGAAGCCGATCGTGCAAGGCATTTAAGAATAAACACAAATTTATGAGAAATCAAGCGAAAAGATACTGAAAACGCTCCGAAAAATAGGAAAATATTCCCTCGTTGAACTTGAAAACATCATTAAACTTGGAATTTTTTCAAGTATCTTTTTCTCATTTACGTTTTATTTGTCTTTACAGTCTTGTAAGGAAAATATTTTTTACTTTTTTAAAATTCTAATTTGATAAAATCAGCAAAAAAAAAAAAAAAAAAAAAAAAAAACTGGCCCACTAACACAACCAAAAATAATTGAAGAGATATTCTTTAGTTATAACATTTAATCTTTTTTTTCTCTTAAATTGGCAAAGTGAAAGTGTTTTAATAAAAGCCTCAATGGTGAAAGTTTGAAGCTGATCGGTACACGCATTCTCCAGTAACTGATCTGATTCCAGCGATTTCAATTGTTTTTCTTTTTTACTATTTCAGAAAAATGTCAACATCAGATCTACTTCCTTCTTGTAGAACGTATTATTATTATTATTATTAAGTCTTATTTAGTTATTGAATAAAAACTGAATATCACTTTTCAATAAAATTTGCAAATTGGGACTTATGGCAGCCAACAGCAGCGTGAACATTGTGTTGAGGAAGCCTCACAAATTGTGAAGCCGATGAGTCGAGTTATTCTCTAGTTATGACGCGGATTCACCTGATTCCAATTTTTTTTTGTTATTTTGGTATAAATTTTGCTGTATGCAAACGAAACCTAAGAGGCACTACCCTGGCCCTAAGATGCATCAGTCATTACATTCTGAAATCGTTCAGAAGAAGTAAACTAGAAATTATTCAACGTGATTTAACTGGAATAATAATCTAGCTTTTACACATATACAATCGTCAAATTTGCATCTAAAGATTTTGATATTTTTTTAACGTTTGAAGCTACTCCCTTTGAGATTTTGGAAGTTGTCCGAGCCACTTCAGGATGCTGTGAATGTGTTCAACAACTTTGGTTATAGGGCACCTGAACACGCCAATTTCGTGCTCGTTATCGTACATTAAAAAAGTTTAAGCTAATCGAATGAGGCGTTCCCGAGTTATGAGCGAAATAAAATCAAAGTTGGAGAAAAAAAAAAAAAAAAGTCAACCTCTTACAGGTCCCCTTCGGGAAAACACAAAAACTAAGGACCAAAGAAAATCTACAAATTGGCTATCAGAGGAGTTAAAATAAATGAGTTATAAAAGGCTAGAAATTCCAAAAATACCCAAGTTGGCTGATAACAGTAAAAGGGGAAATGTGATAGCCACATAAAAGGGAATAGGACATGAAAGAAATGATAAGACTCAGACTGTTTCTTTGTACCAGTTGTAAATCAAAGAAAAAGTGGAGCTGAAGGGATACTAACAAAGTTTCTTTGCAGAGGTGTTGATAAGTGGAATAATTAAAAGTAGTAAGTCGTACAACCATTAAAAATTTACAATTACAAGATGAACTAATAACTGAAGACGGGACACCATGAAGACGGTTCTGCTCCTGTAGTCTCTCGCGCACGCAGACAGATAAAGACCGAATCAGAGAGACTCGGGTAGAATATGAAAAACCCAGACGAGTCATGGGGCTGTAAGGAAGTATGTCTTTAGTCTCAAGGTGGTTAAAAAGTGGTATTATGGCTTGCAAGTGGCTGTGTTGGAAATTAACTCAATACGCAGCTTCGAGATCAGAAATGATAAGGCCCAAGAAACCAGATATCAATCATGTCCACATATCTCAAATCTTATCAACACCCTCGACACAATATTAAAGAAATTGCAAAGAGAGAGAATGTATATCCAAGCGGGAGGTCTTCTCAGATCCGAGGTCACACATGGGTCAGCTATGGTCAACTTGGGCTAAAGTAAAAATTTCCACTATACTTCAGTAGTTTTTCAGAATCTTTAATATCAGAAGGGTAACAAAGGTAGCAGTCCCTGAGCCTCCAGGCTGAGGGACTGTTAACTTCAAGCTTCTGGTCTTCGTAAGTCTTCTTTGTATATGACTGATGAAGCCACTGTGTGGCGAAACGTTTCCTCACTAAAGATACCCAAGTGCTGCACATGTGTCTAATTTATCAAAACTCACATTGATGGTTCAAGTTGGACTAAAGCGTCATTACTTTCTCCTATACGTGGTTTATTTGTGCATAGCGATTGCCAGGAAGAATTATAAGTTTAAACTTTGATAGTGAATGACTTAGATTCTCAACTTGAGAACAGAGTTGCAAGCGGCATTCCAGATTCCCCAAGGGGAACTGAAAAAAAAAACGTAGAGGGGAACTTTCTAGTTGTTTGCCAGGAGTAAACATTATATTGGTGTGTTAAAGCTGTGTTTACAGAGTAACCTCAATCAGCTGATTGTAATATGGCGACTCCCAGAGGCAGTGGCAAGATCAAAACAAGCTTTGCGACTTGGTGCTAGCTTCGAGAAATACTCTCAACCTTAAACCTTAAGTCGGTAGGTAGTAAAATTTGATGAATGGAAATTTAATTTTCATATGTAAGTATACATATATACAGTACACTCTAACAATTATAATACCTCTCTCTTCTCTGGGTCACCTTAAAGCGGTAGCAGTGAATGGTTTAATATGGACGGCAGGTCACTCTCCCCACATATTCTTGCTTAAATACCCAGCATTATTTCCGCACAAGTGATGGGGACATTTTTCCCCTTCGTTATAATTTGCTCATACGACTGATAACACTGAACTAATTATGGATGTGGATTGTGCAATACAAAAATTTAACTTTGAACGGTTTGATTTTCTTGGTAATTATGATAACTGCAGCAGGTCTACTGGCCCATTCTAGGCAGGTCCAACTCTCACCCACTCACTCACTCATGTACTTGTCTAACCTATTTTTAAAGCTTTACAAGGGTACAGCTTCAATGACGCTCCTGGTGGTTTTGATCTATTCATCCACAATTCTATTATCAAACCAGTGCTTTCTATATACTTTTTCAATCCATTTTTTTAAACTTTAACCCATTGCTGCGAGTTCTGTCTTAGATATTTTTAGCAGGTCATTTGCGTCCCGTATAATTATTTCTGTCTTCCACTGATACACCTCAATCATTTCACCTATAATTCTACGCCTTTCTAGAGAGTGCAGATATAGTGTCCTTAGTCTATCCTTGTAGGAAAGATTGCTGATACATGGGATCAACTTTGTCATCCTTCTGTTTTCAGCAATTTTGGCTTAAAAGGCAACGCTATTCTTGCCGAATAAAGCAAGCGAAAATTTGTGTATGCAATAATTTCTGAACCTAACGAAAAATATATATATTTCATTGTTTATTAAATTATTGTAAACTTATCTAAAATATATTTAGTCGGATTAGCTAAATTAAACTGCACTTGTTATAATAAGTTTTCTAAAGTTCTTTTGGTACAAAATTATTAATTTTTACATTAACATAACTGAAAAATATAGCTTTAAACTTAGAGAAAATTTTAGAAAGTACTTAATTTTAAATGAGTTCTTGCTAATTGACCAGTTACCTATTGGACACTAAATATATCTATATCCATCATATAATATATATATATATATATATATATATATATATATATATATATATAAGTATATATAAGTATAACTTTAGGACTTATTTTTTATACTTCATGATATGAACCCGAAAATTCTATTAGCTTTATTGCGAACACTTGAGCACTGTTGTCTTGGCTTTAGATTACTTCTAACTAGGACTCATAAACCTTTATCATATTTAGAGGAAGGGGAGGTTGATGGTCCGTGTTTGAGGTACAATATTGTTGCTAGTCCACTGGAAAACTTACTTTACATCAGCTTGGAGGCTGCCACTCTCATGCAAATCAAGTATCGTCTGCAAAGAATAACAGTGATAAGGTTTATCTCCCGGGCTGCTAAACATGAGAAAGAATTGGGGCGAGAACTCTGCCTTGGAGAGGAGCGGTAGTGGTGGTGGTTTCGTTGGGGGGGGGGGGGGAGGGGAGGGGCGGGGGTATTATGGTATGGGGATGATTTTGTGGGAGGTGGCAGTGTACTGCTGCCCTACCCTAATTATACAGCGAAATATACCGGTTGCTGCCGCTGTCATATCCCATCACACAGAACTAATTACATAATACTGAAATCTGTCAGCCTCAGCTGGGAGACTCTGGTAGAACAATGAAAATATCGAAAAGTTTTCCGCTATTGGTTCAGTAGCTTCAGATTTTCTGCTCATTGGTGTTAAGTGGTAAATGTATTTTTTAATACACCCAAATTTACAGACTGATTTGTTATCCTACCTTAGCTCACTTCAAAAGCCAGACCCGTCTGAGGTATACTACCCCCCCCCCCACCTCCCTGGTATGCCACCTACAACAGTTTACTAATACCCAGACACCTACTCACTGCTAGGTGAACAGAGGCAGCAGGTGTAAGATAACGTGGCCAACGTTTCCACCCATGCCAGGGATCGAACCACGGACCATCAGGATGCCAGCCGAGTGCGCTTCCAACTGAGCTTCGGCGGTAAATTCTAAATCTTAAGGATGTCCAGTCGGAGGCCCAGAATAAATAAATTCATTAAAATACCATCATACAGGGAGATAATTTTGTATAACAGCACATGTACACATTCACAGACACGTACATGTACACACAAATGTAACACACAGATTCACTGTTGAAATAACTCTGAGAAAACCAGCCAGAACATTATGGAAGCAATACCTCAGTAATACTTGGTAACAACTAAATTTATGCAGACCCAGGATAAGTTGGGTTAGGAAAAGAATCAAAAGGCACAATACCGTGACTGGAACAATACATAAATAACCCGCACATAGGAGACTGAAACTTAAGGCGTTTCGGTCTGACTTGGACCGCAGTGCGACTAGTTAATGGTCCAAGTCGGACAGAAGCATCGTAACTATCATCTACGTGCCGGTGCCGTAAGTTGGGTTACATTAAACTAGATAAAATTTCATTTCTTTTTTTTTTTTAGCTAGAGGCAGTGAGTGAGTGGAGTGGTGGGGGAGGGTCAGTGTGGTAGGGTGGCGGATTGTCAGGGTTGGGGAGAGTAACTGTTTTAAGGGTGGTGGTGTGTCCGGGAGGAGGGTGGCATTGGGCAAGCCGGGCAGGAACTGTGGTGGGGAATGGCGGTGCGTCAGGAAGGATAGGGGGGAGATGGCGGGGGTGACGGTGCGTCAGGAGGATAGCAGGGGCGGGGGCGGGGGCGGGCGACGGGCGGTTCGATAGCCCAGGCCACCCAGTGCAGTGCGTAGGCCGACCCACCTCACAAGATGGCGGCCTCGGGCGTGCAAAATGGCACTTTAAAAACAAAAACATTTTTTGCAATCATTTCAGCCCACTCGTGCAGGTAGGTGCGCCTGTCACCTGTACATGGTCAAGAATCTGCCCGCTAGTCCTTACTCTATTATGGAATCCAACTAGGGAGGGATAGAACGGTTGACAAGAGGAAAAAATGGAAACGAGTGTGTTAGTGAGCCTCCCCTCCCATCCCCCCCCACCTCACAGCAACGCTGTAACACGCACATACGCACACATCTCCCATCTACTTCTAACTCTATACGTTATAAGTCAGGCTCAGAGAGTAGAGTTTACCTCGTAATGAAATGAGGATCGAGCCTGCATCACACCTTGCCATAAACGTTCCACACGGTCTTAGCGCTCTCAGTAATAATAATAATTATACGAAGAGTGTAGCTTTTAATATTTGTATTTTACCAGCGTCAAGATTGTACCTACCCCTCATCTCTTGAAGGAAATGGGGGGTTTGTTTATTAGGAGTGAGAGAGGGGGTGATGGGGGAGGGGGAAAGGGAAGCTAGGGGAGGCTGGGGAGAATCTTAGGGAGCATCTTCTTTAAGGTAAACACAACGAGGCAGCACAAGGAACTCTCTCATTAAAATGTGACTCTTAGGGAAGTCAGCGCCCAAATTCAGTTTCACAACATCATTAACTGTAAGAGAATAAAACCTACAGGAGGAGGATGTTGCTGGAGCTCATTGATACAACCTGCAGGAGGAGAATGTTGTTGGGGCTCATTGATACAACCTACAGGAGGAGAATGTTGCTGGGGCTCATTGATACAACCTCGGAGGAGATGTTGCTGGTCTGATACACCTCAGGAGGAGACACTCTCTTATACAACCTCGAATGTTGTGGCCAACACCTGCTGTTTCTGTCTACCCTCTTGTTGCCCACACCTCTCTACCCTCTCTTGTTGCCCACACCTGTCTTCCCTCGATTGTTGCCCACACCTGTCTTCCCTCGATTGTTACCCACACCTGCCTTCCCTCGATTGTTGCCCACACCTGTCTTCCCTCGATTGTTGCCCACACCTGTCTTCCCTCGATTGTTGCCCACACCTGCCTTCCCTCGATTGTTGCTCACACCTGTCTACCCCTCTTTGGTTCACCACATCTGCCTGTCTCGTCATGTTGACCTCGGCTGCCTACTCAATTCGATCACACCTACCTACCTCGACTTGTTGCCCACACCTGTCTACCTCGTCTTGTTGCCAACGCCTGTGTCTATAGAACTTTATAGGCGAAGAGTTTGTGGTGAAGACGTATGTTTACAAACATCTTGCGTCTAACCTCAAATGCGTATCTGGTTGTGGAAATATTATAATTACTGAACGCGTTAAAAAGATTGTCACATTCCCATCAATGAGTTTGGACAGGAATTCTACGGCAGTGTCAACGCCTATTTCCTTTACATGCTTGCTAGGTGTGGCACTCGCAGTGTAGAGGATGTGACCACGTGGGGATAATGAATGGCAGCGTAAGGGTAATGGGTGACAACGTGAGGGTACTGAGTGACAACGTGAGGGTATTGAGTGACAACGCTGGTAAGAAGTAACAAATTGAGTTAGAAGTAACCGCTGTTACTGCCACTGTCACCTGTCAGTTAATTTTTCCTCCACTTTCCGTACTATCTTAGGGCCATCTCTATTTTTCTTGCCCCAGTTGTGACTTGACAATGGTCCGGTTCGGAGCAAAGCAGTCACAAGGATTCCCAAGTGCCGGGTTTTGGTGACTTAGAGATGTGAAAGCGAGGAGAGGGGAAGGGAAGAAGTTGGAGGAAAGAAAGGAAACTGGAATAGAGGGAATAAGTGGTGAGAGTAATGGTAGGGTGAGTGGAATAATGAGGAAGAAATGGTCTACCTGGAGGTTGTTCCGGGGAGTCAACGTCCTGTTCCCCTGCCAGGCCTCCCGGTGGATCAGAGCCTGATCAAATAGGCTGTTACTGCTGGCCGCACGCAATCCAACTTACGAACCACAGAGCTGCTGATCGGGTACTGGTTTTGGATATCTATCTGTCCAGTTCCCTCTTGAAGACAGCTGCGGGTCTATTACGAACACAGGTACTAAATGGCCTGTGACCTTGTCGTAATGGGAATTGGATCAAAGAAACTCAGCAGTAGACTATGAAGTATATTTTGCCTTCATAGACTATATACAAATATGTACAATATGTACAGATAGAATAATTAATAAATACAAACGGCGGTGACAGAAGGCAAAGCAGAAGCCAGAGAGGGAGTGCACCGTACTCAACCAGCAGGTAGGCAAGTCTGCCAAAAGCTTCCCGCAAGTGAACCACGTTGCTTCAGCTTTGGTGGGCTTGCCTGTGATTGGTCAATGAACCAAGGAACTGATTTAACGACTGGTACCCTCTTGATCGTTAAAACCTTAGCACCTGGTTCGCCTATATGGGAGTGTGACATATGCCGAATAAATTTTAACATACTCTTTGTATGCCACAGGGTCTATTCGTAATTCCCTTTATGTATGATGTGAGGCTGTTGAATAGTCTTGAACCCCGGACACTTACTGTGTTATATCTGTGTATTCATGGCACCCCTGCTTTTCATTGGGGCTATGTTGCACCGTCTGACTAGTTTTGTAGACAGTATTTCTGAGCAGATTTGGAACGAGTCCCTCTAGGATTTTCCAGGTGTAGATTATGATGCATCTTTCTCGCCTGCGTTCCGGGGAGTACAGATCAAAAGACTTCAAACGTCATCGGTAATTAAGGTGCTTTACTGAACTAATACCTGCACTGAAGGTTCTCTGTATATTCTTTAGATCTGAAATTTCACTTGCCTTGAATGGGGTTGTTAGTGTACAGCAGTTTTCCAGTCTAGAGAAAAAGATGACTTACAGAGAGTCATCATGGTTTGGCATCCTTTGTTTTGAAAGTTCTTGTTATCCATCGTAACATTTTCCTCTCAGTTTTGATAGTAACACTGTTGTGGTCCTTAAAGGTGAGATCCTCTCACATTATCACTCATAAGTCCTTCACATTAGTTTTTCCGCTCTATTGTGTGGTTAAAATTTGCTGCATACTCCGTTTTAGTTATTATTTCTTCAAGTTTCCCATAGCGGATTAACCGAAATTTGTCCTCAATGAAGATCATATTGTTTTTCAGTTGTGAAGAAGGTAATGGAGTTTGTAGTTGCTGGTTGTTGATTGTTAGTGCAGACACTGACAGGTAATGCTAGGGAAAGTGGAAGGGTGTTGGGATAAGAGGGGGAGTTGTGAAGAGTGGAAGTGGAAGGGTTATGCAGTGGGGAAAGGAAGTAGTTAGGTAGTGGATGAGGGGGAATTTTGTTCCTCCACTCTTAGTTCTGCGGTTACATTTGAGTGTTTTCTACTCACACCTTAGATACAATATTCGTATATAACAGATACACAAACAATATTTAGGTATCTTTATTTGATGACGTTTCGTCTTTTCTAATTCAGTACAGAGATAATATGAGAACTGAAATTGGAGACAGTACAAAATATGGTAATCAGTACCTCAGCCTTGCAGAATTATACATAGAAGAGAGTGCAAGAGGAGGAAATCAGGTTTCCAGGCTGAGGGACTGATTACCTCATCTTGCACTGTCTCCTGTGCATAGTTCTGCAAGGCTGGGGGATTAATTACCTCGACTTTTGCTATCTCCTGTTTCAACTTTGTATTGAATTGAAAAAGCCACTGGTTGGGGAAACGTCTCCTAATAAAGACACTCAGGTGTTGCATATGTAATTTCTCTTTCAATCTTAGTTTCGCAGCTTCTCTCCCTATCCAATAGTTCTTATGTTGCCTATTTGTGGTTGAAGAGGTCGAGTCTCGGTTCATGGTACTGCCTCATAAACCGGCCGTTATTAGGTGTACTCTCACGGTACTGCCTCATAAACCGGCCGTTATTAGGTGTACTCTCACGGTACTGCCTCATAAACCGGCCGTTATTAGGTGTACTCTCACGGTACTGCCTCATAAACCGGCCGTTATTAGGTGTACTCTCACAACTTCGTGAGACCAGTCACACACATTACGTCTTATTGTAGATCACTTTGTTGTCTAGGTCATTCTACCTCCTGACCAGTCAGAGTTTGAAGAAATACTTCCTGACATCCATGTAATTGTTCTGTGTTTATAGTCTCCAGCTGTGTCTTCGTATACCAGTTTTTCATTTCTAGAACAGCCTATCCCTCTCAACCCTATAAAGTCCTCTTGAGTATTTTGCACGTCATTGTCATGTCTACCCAGGCCCTTCTGTCCTCCATCATTAGATTTAGGTCATTATGACCCATACCCCTTACCTCGACTTACAAAAGTTGAAATCCTCTGCACTTATTTTTGCAGTTCTTGATATGTATGATGAGGTGTGGATGGTATGCTGGTACCGGTGACTTTAAAATGGGCCTGTTATATACAGCATGCAATGTCGTGAATGAAAATTTGTCGAGATTTCTGAAAGCAAATCCTAGATTTGCTAAAAAAAAGCATTTAGTTCAGAGGTTTTGTTTGATGTGCACCTCAGGCGATATACTCGTACTAACCTTACTGAGGTTCTCCTGGAGTAAGTTCACCAACACTTGTCTCCCGAGACTGTACTCTTTATGGTCTTCATAACTATTCCTACCGTTCATAACCTTGTTTGTGCTGTCGTCCGTCACCTTTCAACTAGGCCTCTCTCTCTTCTCTCTCTCTCTTCTCTCTCTCTCTTCTCTCTTCTCCTCTTTTTTTTTTTTTACACAGGGTTTGACAAGGTTAAGGATCCCTAGCTTTATTGACAAGCTATTTACAGGTTAAGGATTCCTAACTTTATTGGCAAGCTAAGAGCTGTTACCTACATCAGCTCATTTGAAAGCATTTTTATTGTTATGAGACATACAAGTAGGGAACAGGATGAAGTTGGAGCCATCTGTGGGCCAGCATTTTCATTTGATCAACTGACTTTATCTCGTTGACATCATTATGCTGTACGAATGTGTTCCATACTCGAGTCATCCTGGGTATGTATGATCTGAGATGGAGTGATGTTCTGGAGAAGGGTACAGCCAGAGTGAGTTGCTGCTTTCTGCCCGTCTTGTGGCATAAAAGCTTGTTTCACGCTGTCCTCGAAGTGGATCCAAGTGTAGTACTTTGACAATATTGGCCTTGTACATAACAGTAAGACCACCCACATCCCTCCTATGTTGAAGGCTCTGCTGAAATGACAGATCTATCCAGGATGGGTCCAGGCGAGAGATGAGACGTCTTGCTCTGTTCTCTACTCTGTCAAGCAGTCGCAGATGAGAGGGGGGGCAGGCAAACCAAGAAAGTGGAGCATACTCAAGGTGTGAGCGTACTTGTGCCTCGTACAGGATCTTGCAACCCCTACTGTCAAGCAGATGCGAGATACGGCGAAGTGCTGTAAGCTTCCTGGCTGCCTTGTTTGCAAGATTTACAACATGGTTCTTCATGGTTAGTTTGGAGTCAAATTTCACCCCAAGGATATCAACTTCTTCTCCAGGTGCCAACACCCTCCCATTCATCCTTACTACTGCACCAGCATTACCATCATGGTGTCTAGAGACGATCATCATTTGCGTTTTCTCAGGTGCAAATGTTACTTGCCATCTATTTCCCCAAGCTGATATAGCTCTCAGCTGGTGGTTGATGTAGCTTAGAGCAGCTGGCATTTCTTCTCTTGGATAAGTGAATATCAGTGTACAATCGTCTGCATATGCATGTGATTCTGGGATGAGATGAAGAAGGTCGTTGAAGTAGACATTCCATAACAATGGACCCAGCACGCTTCCTTGTGGAACACTTGCCCCAATAGGATGTCTTGCTGATTCCGTTCCATTGAGAACTACACTTAGAGATCTACCATGAACGTAATCACTGAGGAGACATAGCGTAGAGCCTGCAATTCCCAGTGCTTGAAGTTTTGCTAAGAGGCCCTGGTGCCACACCCGGTCGAAAGCGCCAGCAATGTCCAGTGCTACCACACAGCTGACTTTGGATTCATCCAGTGACTGGTGCCACTTAGTGGAGAGGTTTAACAGCAGATCAGCAGCAGAGTAACCTTTCCTGAAGCCATATTGACGATCACAAAGTAGTGAGTGGTAGTCAAAAAAACTGTCATTTGTCTTGAGATTATTGTCTCTAGGATCTTACCAGTGATTGACAGGAGTGACACTGGTCTGTAGTTGCTGATTTCTGCTCTGCTCTTCTTTTTGTGAACAGGGACTACATTTGCCTCTTTCCATAGAGAGGGCCATTTACACTGTACTAGACAGTGCTGAAAGATGCGAGTTAGAGGTGCTGCTAGCTGGTCTGCACATCTCAATCTTGGGCTCAACTTGTCTGGGTCCACAGCCTTTTCTTGGTCAAGCGATTTAGGAAGGAAATGCACCTCCTCCTGCCTTATTGTCACCACTGACACATTTGACACATTTCTTGCGGCTAACCAAGGAGGGTCCCTTGCTGGATCAGGAACTTGCATTTTGGTAGCAAAGTGTTCAGCAAAGAGGTCCGCCTTCTCTTGACTACTAGTAGAGGTGGTCCCATCCTGTCGATTTAGAGGTGGAATGAGCTCATCAGGCAGATAACCTTGTCTGTCCTTGACCATGGACCACCAGGTTTTGGAGCCTACCCTACCTGATGCTAGCTTTCTTTTAATGTCCACCTCCCATTTAGCAATGGCCCACTTTTGAACGTCACCCATATGCCTATAGGCTTGCGTGTGCAAGTTCCTGTTATAGGTGGTAGGATGTCTCTTATACCTTCTCCATGCTTTGTACTTAGCAGTAGCAGCCTCTCTACAACGAAAGCCAAACCAAGGCTGATCTGTAGGCTTTGTCACATATTGCCGGTGAGGAATGTGTTCTTGTTGTAGATTAAGGATGTGTCCAGTGAAGGCTTTCACTTGGTTGTCAACATCCCCTTGGAGAAGAGCATTCCAATCGGTGGTGGCGAGCTCAGAGCAAAGGGCTGGCCAATTACCTCTTTCCCATAGCCAGGTTGTGCGTGTGGACTCCTCACCTCGTTCTGTTGGGATCTTATGTGTCGTAAAAACAGCCTTGTGGTCACACGATCCAACGTAGCCGAGGGGTTGACAAGTGACTATGCCTTCTGCCAGATCACTCACTACTGGATCAAGGGAGGAGCCAGAAATATGAGTAGGGAAATCAACAAAGTTTCTCATGTCAAACACTGCAAGAAGGTCATCAGAGTCCCTCTGTATAAGGTGCTGGTTGAGGTCACCAACAATTATAATATGTTGACAGTTGTGTTGTAGCAGAAGGGAGTCAATATTTTCCATTAGGAAGTTGATGGGGTCTGCATGTTGCCACTGAGGTCTGTACATTGCACATGCTAGTACAGAGGTACTAGTGTTTATGCAGAGCTTGAAGAACATCATTTCAAGATGTGTAGGAGTGGCAACATCTATGTGCTGGGCATGAATACTTTTAGAGAAGCACACAGCAACACCTCCTCCTTGCCCTTGCCTGTCTTTTCTCATCCATGAGGTGTAGCCAGCAATTCTTGCAAAATTTTCTGGAGTCCTGTCATCCAAAAATGTTTCAACAACAGCTATCATGTCGGGACGTCGAGTGTTCACAAAACTATGTGTGAGCTCTCCACTCTCTCATTGTATTTTCTTGTAGACGACTTTCACACTGTACTGCATTTAATAATTCTCTTCTTCCTTATTCCTTCATAGTCTCTTCTGTAGTCTTTGTTTACTTTGACCAGGTTATCAAAACTAAGAATTTTGAGACTGTTAGAGCCCAGGGACATCATGGATTATTTTTTTTATCTGTGTCGGATGTGCTTAGAGCGATTACTAGGACTAACCTTGTTGGTTCATTTTTTCTGTCTCCTCAGTATCCTTTTTTTTCTTTATTCTTCTTTCTCTTTATTTTTCTTTCTCTTGCTTTCTCTCTTCCTTTCCCTCTGTCTCTTTCTCTAAAGTCTTTTTTTTCTGTTTAAAATCTCCCATGATCACCAACTTTGCACTGATCATATACGCTCTTTGCTACTTCCTCTGGTGCCCACTATTGCTTTGTTTTGGTATCCTGCTATTTATTACTGAGTTGTACCTCAGCAATAAATATCAGTATTACAGTCCTACACTCTTTAGTCTACTTATTATGTAGGTATTGACTTCCCTCTGCTTATTTCTCTTCTCAAATTCTACTTGTTGATTATCGGTACTACCTTATCCTTCCCCTGTTTCCTCTGTCCTTCCTCAGTACTCGATATCCTTCTGAGAATATGGCATCTGTTATCTGCGTGAACTTGTTCTCAAAGTGATGTTGGATCTGGGGTTGCCTCTGTTATTACATCTTTCCGTTCGTTACTCATTCGTTATTCTGTCTACATTTGTGTACTACCCCTTATATAACTGTGTTCCAGTTTGCAGTGTCGTGGTATCCTGTTCCTTGCCCATGGGTCAGGGGTGAGAGTTGGGGAAAGTGAAGTTTTGGTCAGGGTGAGGGATGGTTGTAAGGGAGTTCTTGTGCTGGAAGTGGTCAGGAGAGAGAGTGTGAGTGAGTGGTGAGTGAGTGAGAGAGAGTGTCAGGGGCTACACGAACAAAGCTACCCTCGTATTCCTTATTTTAATTTTCACAATTTTAAAATGTTCCACGCATTTTTAGTCTACTGAAGTTAGATAACTTACCAAGTTGAACCCTTCAAGGAGAAGGATGGGGAGGTTAGTGGGGTGTCGTGATGCAGGTGAAGTGCTCGTGATCCAAGGAATTTGTGCTACCCTTCCAGACTAACAATGGCAATAAAAATAATGAATAATAACTATTATCATTGCAATAACGATAGATACACGAGTAGATACAATCAACAATATATAAAAAATTGAGACATCACAGCACGAACTTTGTTTTTAATCAACTGCTGAAAAAAAGTTCTCCTGGTAGTTGACTTTCCCTCTAAGTTTGCCCAAATTTAAAACTTGCAAGGTTTTTATATAAAATTTATGGACACTGAATTATATATTTTTAATACTTATTACTTTTCTACAAAGTCTTTACATTAATCTTCTTTTCTTTAATGAAGTTATTTTGAGCGAACAAGTCTGGAGAGTTTGGCTGCATGTTAATGACGTGTTCTCGGAGCTCAACTTCTCTACGACGAAATTCTTCATAACTTGACAGAAATAACCAAAGTTTATAAATATTATTTTTTCAGGTAGTGTGCAAATAATTTGTTAGATGAACTGTAAATTCGGTCAGGAACTTGACTGGGAATTTGTTATAAGAATCTTGAATTTTATTTTGGTTATCTAAATATAGTTCGTCCTCCATAACCCCAGCCTTCCTTCATCTATAGTTCAGAACTCGTCAGAGGCCCAAGAACTATGGCTTAACAACCTTAATAGACCCAGGAGTTGTATCTCAACGCATTCAGGAGTCTGAAAAACGAAGTGACGACTGCTAAAACTTGAGAGCGATTGGACAAGCTTTGTGAAGATATCTTAGAGACGCAGGAGCTGTAACTCAACGCCTTCAAGATGCCTAGATATCGGTGAGCCATCTTAGAAAGGCAGAGTTACTTGTGCGGCATCTGACTCCTCATACGGATGTAGATGACCACGTGATAGGTCCTGAGGTTGTAGATGACCACGTGTAGTTCCTGAGGTTGTAGATGACCACATGTAGGTCCTGGGGTTGTAGATCAACACGTGCATGTCTTGGGGTTGTAGATGACCACGTGTAGGTCCTGGGGTTGTAGATGACCACGTGTAGGTCCTGGGGTTGTAGATGACCACGTGTAGGTCCTGAAGTTGTAGATGACCACATGTAGGTCCTGGGGTTGTAGATCAACACGTGTATGTCCTGGGGTTGTAAATGACCACGTGTAGGTCCTGGGGTTGTAGATGACCACGTGTAGGTCCTGAGGTTGTAGATGACCACATGTAGGTCCTGGGGTTGTAGATCACGTGTAGGTCCTGGGGTTGTAGATGGCCACGTGTAGGTCCTGGGGTTGTAGATGATCACGTGTAGGTCCTGGGGTTGTAGATGGCCACGTGTAGGTCCTGGGGTTGTAGATGACCACGTGCAGGTCCTGGGGTTGTAGATCACGTGTAGGTCCTGGGGTTCCAGATGACCACGTGGAGATCCTGGGGTTGTAGATCACGTGTATGTCCTGGGGTTGTAGATCACGTGACTGTCCTGGGGTTGTAGATGACCACGTGTAGGTCCTGGGGTTGTAGATGACCACGTGCAGGTCCTGAGGTTGTCGATGACCACGTATAGGTCCTGGGGTTGTAGATCACGTGTAGGTCCTGGGGTTGTAGATCACGTGTAAGGTCCTGGGGTTGTAGATGACCACGTGTAGGTCCTGGGGTTGTAGATGACCACGTGTAGGTCCTGGGGTTGTAGATGACCACGTTAGTTCCTGAGGTTGTAGATGACCACATGTAGGTCCTGGGGTTGTAGATCAACACGTGCATGTCTTGGGGTTGTAGATGACCACGTGTAGGTCCTGGGGTTGTAGATGACCACGTGTAGGTCCTGGGGTTGTAGATGACCACGTGTAGGTCCTGAAGTTGTAGATGACCACATGTAGGTCCTGGGGTTGTAGATCAACACGTGTATGTCCTGGGGTTGTAGATGACCACGTGTAGGTCCTGGGGTTGTAGATGACCACGTGTAGGTCCTGAGGTTGTAGATGACCACGTGTAGGTCCTGGGGTTGTAGATCACGTGTAGGTCCTGGAGTTGTAGATGGCCACGTGTAGGTCCTGGGGTTGTAGATGATCACGTGTAGGTCCTGGGGTTGTAGATGGCCACGTGTAGGTCCTGGGGTTGTAGATGACCACGTGCAGGTCCTGGGGTTGTAGATCACGTGTAGGTCCTGGGGCTCCAGATGACCACGTGGAGATCCTGGGGTTGTAGATCACGTGTATGTCCTGGGGTTGTAGATCACGTGACTGTCCTGGGGTTGTAGATGACCACGTGTAGGTCCTGGGGTTGTAGATGACCACGTGCAGGTCCTGAGGTTGTCGATGACCACGTATAGGTCCTGGGGTTGTAGATGACCACGTGTAGGTCCTGGGGTTGTAGATCACGTGTAGGTCCTGGGTTGTAGATCACGTGTAAGGTCCTGGGGTTGTAGATGACCACGTGTAGGTCCTGGGGTTGTAGATGACCACGTGTAGGTCCTGGGGTTGTAGATCACGTGTAGGTCCTGGGGTTGTAGATCACGTGTAAGGTCCTGGGGTTGTAGATGACCACGTGTAGTTATTGGGGATGTAGATAACGTGTAGGTCCTGGGGTTGTAGATGACCACGTGCAGGCCCTGAGGTTGTAGATGACCACGTGTAGGTCCTGGGGTTGTAGATCACGTGTAGGTCCTGGGGTTGTAGATGACCACATGTAGGTCCTGGGGTTGTAGATGACCACGTGTAGGTCCTGGGGTTGTAGAGCAACACGTGTAGGCTCTGGGGTTGTAGATCAAAACGTGTAGGGCCTGGGGTTGTAGATGACCACGTGTAGGTCCTGGGGTTGTAGATGGCCCTACGGTGGAGATCCTAGGGGTTGTAGACACGTGTAGTCCTGGGTTGTAGACACGTGAATGTCCTGGGGCTTGTAGATGACCACGTTAGGTCCTGGGTGTGTGTAGATGACCACGTGTAGGTCCTGAGGTTGTAGATGACCAAGTGTAGGTCCTGGGGTTGTAGATGACCACGTATAGGTCCTGGGGTTGTAGAGCACGTGTAGGTCCTGGGGTTGTAGATCACGTGTAAGGTCCTGGGGTTGTAGACCACGTGTAGGTTCTGGGGTTGTAGATGACCACGTGTAGTTATTGGGGTTGTAGATCACGTGTAGGTCCTGGGGTTGTAGATGACCACGTGTAGGTCCTGGGGTTGTAGATGACCACGTATAGGTCCTGGGGTTGTAGAGCAACACGTGTAGGCTCTGGGGTTGTAGATCAACACGTGTAGGGCCTGGGGTTGTAGATGACCACGTGTAGGCCCTGGGGCTGTAGATGGCCACGTGTAGGTCCTGGGATTGTAGATGACCACATATAGGTCCTGGGGTTGTAGAGCAACACGTGTAGGCTCTGGGGTTGTAGATCAACACGTGTAAGGCCTGGGATTGCAGATGACCACGTGTAGGTCCTGGGGTTGTAGATGGCCACGTGTAGGTCCTGGGGTTGTAGATCACGTGTAGGTGCTGGGGTTGTAGATGACCACTGTAGATCCTGGGGTTGCAGATCACGTGTAGGCTCTGGGGTTGTTGATCAACACGTGTAGGGCCTGGGGTTGTAGATGACCACGTGTAGGTCCTGGGGTTGTAGATGACCACATGTAGGTCCTGGGGTTGTAGAGTAACACGTGTAGGCTCTGGGGTTGTAGATGACCACGTGTAGGTCCTGGGATTGTAGATCAACACGTGTAGGCCCTGGGGTTGTGGATCAACACATGTAGGTCCTGGGGTTGTAGATGGCCACGTGTAGGTATTGGGGTTGTAGATCACGTGTAGGTCCTGGGGTTGTAGATGACCACGTGTAGGCCCTAGGGTTGTAGATGACCACGTGTAGGTCCTGAGGTTGTAGATGACCACGTGTAGGTCCTGGGGTTGTAGATGACCACGTGTAGGTTCCGGGTTGTAATGACCACGTGTAGGTCCTGGGGTTGAAGATCACGTGTAGGTCCTGGGTTGTAGATCACGTGTAGGTCCTGGGGTTGTAGATCACGTGAATGTCCTGGGGTTGTAGATGACCACGTGTAGGTCCTGGGGTTGTAGATGACCACGTGTAGGTCCTGGGGTTGTAGATGACCACGTGTAGGTCCTGGGGTTGTAGATGACCACGTGTAGGTCCTGGGGTTGTAGATGACCACGTGTAGGTCCTGGGGTTGTAGATGACCACGTGTAGGTCCTGGGGTTGTAGACCACGTGTAGGTTCTGGGGTTGTAGATGACCACGTGTAGGTCCTGGGGTTGTAGATGACCACGTGTAGGTCCTGGGTTGTAGATGACCACGTGTAGGTCCTGGGATTGTAGATGACCACGTGTAGGTTGGGGTTGGATGACCCGTGTAGTCCTGGGGTTGTAGATGTAGTCCGTGAATCGGTAGGTCCTGGGATTGTAGATGACAACGTGTGATAGGTCCTGGGGTTGTAGATCACCACGTGTAGGTCCTGGGGTTGTAGATGACCACGTGTAGGTCCTTGGTTGTAGATGACCACGTGTAGGTCCTGGGAGTTGTAGATGACCACGTGTAGGTCCTGGGGTTGTAGATGACCACGTGTAGGTCCTGGGGTTGTAGATGACCACGTGTAGGTCCTGGGGTTGTAGATGACCACGTGTAGGTCCTGGGGTTGTAGATGACCACGTGTAGGTCCTGGGGTTGTAGATCACGTGTAGGTCCTGGGGTTGTAGATGACCACGTGTAGGTCCTGAGGTTGTAGACCACGTGTAGGTTCTGGGGTTCTAGATGACCACGTGTAGGTCCTGGGGTTATGTGACCACGTATTTCCTGGGGTTGTAGATGACCACGTGTATGTCCTGGGGTTGTAGATGACCACGTGTAGGTTTTGGGGTTGATGACCACGTGTACGTCCTGGGGTTGTAGATCACGTGTAGGTCCTGGGTTGTAGATCACGTGTAGGTCCTGGGGTTGCAGATGGCCACATGTAGATCCTGGGGTTGTTGATCACGTGTAGTCCTGGGTTGTAGTGACACTGTAGTCCTGGGTTGTAGATGACCACGTGTAGGTCCTTAGGTTGTAGATGACCACCTGTAGGTTCTGGGGTTGTAGATCACGTGTAAGGTCCTGGGGTTGTAGATGACCACGTGTAGGTCCGGGGGTTGTAGATGACCACGTGTAGGTCCTGGGGTTGTAGATGACCACGTGTAGGTCCTGGGGTTGTAGATGACCACATGTAGGTCCTGGGGTTGTAGATGACCACGTGTAGGTCCTGGGGTTGTAGAACACGTGTAGGCTCTGGGGTTGTAGATCAACACGTGTAGGGCCTGGGGTTGTAGATCAACACGTGTAGGCCCTGGGGTTGTAGATCGACACGTGTAGGGCCTGGGATTGAGATGACCACGTGTAGGTCTGGGGTTGTAGATGACCACGTGTAGGTCATGGGGTTGTATGACCACGTGTAGGTCCTGGGGTTGTAGATCAACACGTGTAGGCCTGGGGTTGTAGATGACCAGTGTAGGTCCTTGGGGTTGTAGATGCCACGTGTAGGTCCTTGGGGTTGTAGATACACGTGTAGGCCTGGGTTGTAGATGACCACGTGTAGGTCCTGGGGTTGTAGATGACCACGTGTAGGTCCTGGGTTGTAGATGACCACGTGTAGCTAGGGGCTGTAGATACCACGTTTGGCCTGGGTTGTAGATACCACGTGTAGGTCCTGGGGTTGTAGATGACCAGTGTAGGTCCTGGGGTTGTGAGACCACGTGTAGGTCCTGGGTTGTAGATCCACGTGTAGGCCTGGGGTTGTAGATGCCACGTGTAGGTCCTGGGGTTGTAGATGACCACGTGTAGGTCCTGGGTTGTAGATGACCACGTGTAGGCCCTGGGTTGTAGATGACACGTCGATAGGTCCTGGGGTTGTAGATGACCACGTGTATGTCCTTGGGTTGTAGATGACCACGTGTAGGTCCTGGGGTTGTAGATGACCACGTTTAGGTCCTGAGGTTGTAGATGACCACGTGTAGGCCCTAGGGTTGTAGATGACCTCATGTAGGTCCTGGGGTTGTATGTGACCACGTGTATGTCCTGGAGTTGTAGATGACCACGTGTAGGTCCTGGGGTTGTAGACCACGTGTAGGTCCTGGGGTTGTAGATGGCCACGTGTAGGTCCTGGGGTTGTAGACCACGTGTAGGTCCTGGGGTTGTAGATGGCCACGTGTAGGTCCTGGGGTTGTAGATGACCCGTGTAGGTCCTGGGGTTGTAATGACCACGTGTAATTCCTGGGGTTGTAGATGACCACGTGTAGGTCCTGGGGTTGTAGATGACCACGTGTCGGTCCTGGGGTTGTAGATGACAACGTGTAGGTCCTGGGGTTGTAGATGACCACGTGTAGGTCCTGGGGTTGTAGATGACCACGTGTAGGTCCTGGGGTTGTAGATGACCACGTGTAGGTCCTGGGGTTGTAGATGACCACGTGTAGGTCCTGTGGTTGTAGATGAACACATGTATGTCCTTGGGTTGTAATGACCACGTGTAGGTCCTGGGGTTGTAGATGGCCACGTGTCGGTCCTGGGGTTGTAGATGACCACGTGTAGTCCTGGGTTGTAGATAACCACTGTACGGTCCTGGGTTGTAGATGACCACGTGTAGGTCCTGGGGTTGTAGATGGCCACGTGTCGGTCCTGGGGTTGTAGATGACCACGTGTAGGTCCTGGGGTTGTAGATGACCACGTGTCGGTCTGGGGTTGTAGATGACCACGTGTATGTCCTGGGGTTGTAGATGACCACGTGTAGGTCCTGGGGTTGTAGATGACCACGTGTAGGTCCTGGGGTTGTAGATCAACACGTGTAGGTCCTGGGGTTGCAGATCAACACGTGTAGGTTCTGGGGTTGTAGATGACCACGTGTAGGTCCTGGGGTTGTAGATCACGTGTAGGTGCTGGGGTTGTAGATCAATACGAGTAGGTCCAGGGGTTGTAGATCAACACGTGTAGGTCCTGGGTTGTCGATCTTCGCACTTGGAGACAGGAGCTACAAGTGAACCTACTAAACACACAATATTTTCGGTCAAGAGAACTAAACATTAAGACATTCACCCTTGAAACAAAGCTGATTACCTTCCATTAAACATGTGGTGAATGTCGTCTACACGTCTCTTGTTTAACCAGCAATATAATTATAGTTATATACATATTCAATATTTCACTACAGACATGAGATTTAATGGTTGTTAGTCTTAGAGTGATGTAGCACAAACCATTACCCTGCTCTCAATGCAACTTTTGACACTTATCCCCCAAGACCTCAGAATCAATCTCTCTCTCTCTCTCTCTCTCTCTCTCTCTCTCTCTCTCTCCTCTCTCTCTCTCTCTCTCTCTCTCTCTCTCTCTGTTTCTTTGCAGGTTTTGACGTTCATGGAGAAAAGCTCGAATATATATAAATTTTATAAATTTCTTGAAGCATTTAAGGTTATTAAATATATTCAAAACGACTAAATAAAATATAAAGCAAATTACATAGACAAGCCATACTTTTAGCTAGTAAAGTTGGAGACTAGAAGTTGGTGGGTAAGGTTAAGTGTTGCAAGTTAGAACCAGAGACCAGAGTGAGACCAGTTGGGCTGCTACAAATGGTTATAACTATGACCATAATTTTTAAAGGGGTAGACCGGTAAGCCAGCGGAAGGCCTCTGTCAGATGACCAAAAGCTCCAATGGTAGGTCATCTAAGACCCACGTCAGAAGACACTTGTCCTGCTTCCTGACGAACCTTACCTAACCTAACCAGTGGGCTGTCCACCTGCGGAACACTGGTTCATTCTTTGACTCTAGCTAAAACTGTGTGTTTGCGGTCATCATGTTAGACTAATGACGGACATGATATGCCTTTACTTGCAAGTGTCCTTTATCCAAAGTTATAGCATCCATTCCCAGCTTTTCTGGAATGACTCTAGTATCTTCTAAAAAATTCTGCTGTTTAAACTTCAAATGTACAAAAAATAATGCGTTAAGTTGGGAATAGCGTGGCCTGGGCATGGACCGGGCGGCGGGGGCGTTGACCCCCTGAATACCCTCCAGGTAAGCTTAGTTGCTTATGATTCTAGTTGTGTGAACACACATTTCTAAGACTTCTTATGAATATAATTTAAATTTCCACAGCTCACAATGGAAGTAGCAGCCTGGAGTGTGTGTTTTATTGTTGCTTTTGCTTATTCGTTTTTGGCATTGTTAGCAGAGACACCAAACCGAGATGTTGAAGTGTTTTTGTTTGATGTCTCATTGGTGGATGTGGTAGTGAGACGTCATAGCTTCGTGTATAGAATGTACAGTGTACATTCAACCGTTTGAGATATTGACTTAAAATCAACTTGCCAAAAAACAAAAATTTAATCTAAAATTAGGCGCAATTGCTTATATTACAGCTTTGATAGACTGAACTAAATACTTTATATATAATACATGATGTATCAGAGTAAAGGTTTAAAATGCAGGATACAAAACTAGACATAAGTAAAATAATTCTTAGTGGTTCGCTTAGTGTTGAGACTATTGAGAGAATCACCTGGGGGTCAAAGAATAAGTATAGTGAATTTCGGACGGAAAAGCTTTACATATCTATACCTTACATTAACAGTGCCAACACTACCAAGATTTGCTAGTGCTCAAATTTTCAAGTCAATCCGGGGAAGCGTTCTCCAGTTACCTCAAGGTAACAAAAGCGGAATAAGAAGGAAAAAGCAACTCTGCAATCACAGTAGGTATACCCCTGGTTGGTAATACCACCAAGATTGAATATAATGAGAATAATGGATTCTAGTATTTAGGGCCAGACCCTGGGCGTGTGCACAGTGCAAAGTGTGCAGCGCACAAGAGCTGCTAAGTGGCACGCTGGCCCTGCCAGGTTTGTGGTAAGTAGATCCATGTTGATACCGACTGATGAGTGCGTCATTGGTGGGAGGCTGACGATTCTTAATTAGAGGCGAGGTCAGGTGCACTGATGAATGACTTTCCTTTGAAGTTCAAGATTTCTGGTAGATGAGGGTCACTTCCTAGATTTGAAAGTAATATTTATGTGCATGTGTGTGTACTCTTGTTGCATGTGTATGATAGTGTGTATGTACTCAAGTTCATGCATTTATTTACGTAATCCAAAATATTAACTGGGCAGAGCTCCCGACTTTGTTTGCTTTTAAGAATGCCGTTTTTGATTCAGAATTTAGCTTGCCCAAGGTGAGAGAGAGAGAGAGAGAGAGAGAGAGAGAGAGAGAGAGAAGAGAGAGGTGACATCGATCCAGGGAGGAGTGGTGAGTGTTTCAACCCTTGACACTGTAGTCATCTTGCGTCCTCAGACTCCACGCCTCTCCCCACACCCTGCTCCCTCTCCCCCACACCATGATCCCTCTTGCCCCAGCCTCATAGCCACCACTTACCGAAAATCCATTTTTGACGTGACTGATGTTCTGATGTGACCTTTCATACCCTGACGTTACCTTTGATGTCTTTGCATGTTTCTATGATGTCTTCATGAAAACAAGGAAAGAAAATTCTTCAAAATCCAATTTTATATTTTCAACAATTAGTTTTGATTAGAATGTTTGAAGACATCCATCAGCCGAAGACTGAGGACACTGATAAACTCTCTATTGGACGCCGGGCACACTATATATATTTTCTAGACTCTAGATCAAGCAGAAACTCGACTCACTGGTAACAGTCTGGGAATTATTCCTTTGTCCAAATCCGTTGTTTTCATTCCTAGCGTCTAATAGCTAATGACATTTCGTGGATTTTTCCTTAAACTATTTAAAGGTAAATTTCTGGTGTTAATTATATTTTGATATATTTTTTTATGAAGGTTAGTGTTATAATTATGGTTATTATTGTTCATGAAACCTCTGAGCAGGCTTCCTGGTTGCCCGATTAATTAACCAACCTTGTCGTAAGTGCAACCTGCTGTTACATTGGAATATTTTTTAATTTTCCTTAAAAATAAGCAAAAGCTTCTGAAAATCCTTGAATTACTCAAGCTTAATTTCTTAATGTTAATATTATACCCTTAACTGTTAGCGGGGACACTTTTTGTACTATGTTAGTCTCAGAACGGGTGGGGGCTCGAACCCATGCTAAGCGAGTCCTAAAACAAGCCAGTGTGTTAACCATGGACCAAGCTCCACCTGTTCTGTGATTTGTATGTAACCGTGTTGGGGTTTCCTGAGTAATATTATACTATATACTTTGCTTCTTTTCTTTTTTATAAGGAAGTCTTTCGGTGTGACGAATTGGAATCATTTTCTCAACTACATTACATGTATGAATTGCCAACTTCATTTTAGGACATTGTGTTGGGATTTTGTGTTATACGGGAAAGAAAACCTGCCACATCTTAAGTCATTAATATGAATTTTAATTCTTTTATAGTATGAATCATATGACGAGAAACTCCACTGAGTGTGGATCAACATGGTCACGACCAGAGTCGGGAGATATTCTTATATTTCTCCTGAGAAACAAAACACTTCCCCTCTTTCCTACCTTTTGCCAGGGAATGTAGCTTGAAGATCTCCACGTTCTTCTACAGTCTGTGTATGACTAGCGTTAGTAACTGTTCCCCATAGTCGACACTGTCGCCTGTTATTTAGTGAGGTTAGTATATAGAAACAAGTGAGGAACAGCGTTGAGACCCCTAGATACGTAAGAAAAGATATAAGATTTTATTCGGATTTTTAACTCGGAGGGTTAGCCACCCAGGATAACCCAAGAAAGACAGTGCGTCATCGGGGACTGTCTGTCTTATTTCCATTGGGGTCCTCAATCTTGTCCCCCAGGATGCGACCCACACTAGTCGACTAACACTCAGGTGCCCATTTGCTTGCTAGACAAACAGGTGTAAGGAAACACTCCCATTGTTTTCACCCTTGCCGTGGATCGAATCACGGGCACTCCGTAGCATCAATGGCTTGTCTTTTGCTTGAAGTGTTCTCTTTATTCAGATTATCATTTTCCTTGCGGTTGTGAGTACTATCGTATCCTGTATTCCGGGCTCTGTGCCCCCTGGCTTCGGCTCTCCCTTTGCCCTAGTATCTGGCCCAATATCAGGTCCGGTGTCTGGCCAAGTGCCTGGCTCATTATCTTTCCAGGTATCTGACACGGTGTCTGGTTTGGTTTCTAGCCCGATCCCTGGCCCAGTACTAGCCTAATATCTATCCAAGCCCCAGTATCTGCCCGGTCTCTCACTCAGTCTCTGGCCCACGTTGCTGCCTCTGGAGTCATTTACATAATCTACACAAGCATTTTCGTAGAGAATATGTATATATCGGTAATAAATTAGTAAAGTTTAACCTTCACTTCTTTGGTATCCTTAGATAATCGTGGGGGAACCATGATTTTTGGGCGAAACATCATCAAGGTGACACAGCCCCCTCATAATATGCTACACTCGACATAAAAAAAAATGCATTACCATTCATATTAAATCTACATAATATAACATGTTCTGTCTGCCTACAACATACATGTGCCTTCGTATGTATATTTCCTGCATAGTTCTTTAATTCTAATGTTTACGCTGAAATAGAAAGAACCGTTTTCTTTTAAAATAACTTGTAGTAATGTTTACCCTTGAAAAGAAAAATCTGTTTTCTTTGAGAATAACGTTAGAGAAAATGATTTCTCATATGACTATAACTTAATACTTCTTTCATGAATTTTTTTTTAAATCCAGTTCGGTACACGAGTTTATAATTTCACAGTTGTGTTAGAGTAACTTATATAAATTAAGCTAGGATAACTCGATGAAATTAAATATTGTACCCTAAATTAAATGGTCTGGTGGCTAAAGCTCCCGCTTCACACACGGAGGGCCCGGGTTCGATTCCCGGCGGGTGGAAATTCCGACACGTTTCCTTACACCTGTTGTCCTGTTCACCTAGCAGCAAATAGGTACCTGGGTGTTAGTCGACTGGTGTGGGTCGCATCCCTGGGGGACAAGATTAAGGACCCCAATGGAAATAAGTTAGACAGTCCTCGATGACGCACTGACTTTCTTGGGTTATCCTGGGTGGCTAACCCTCCGGGGTTAAAAATCCGAACAAAATCTTATCTTATCTTATCTTAAGTGTTAACATTGGATAACCCGATAAAGCCAGTCAGTGTGTGTTATTTTCACTGGGGTCCTGTTTGTCCTTTCCCAGGATGCAACACAAAACCTTTATTTCTACAAGTACGTGATACAATTATTACAGACCTAGCTGACCCAAGCACACTATACAGAAAATCCCCTGGTTATGCCAGGAACCTATAGTGACATGAACACTGACGGTGACGACAACGAAATGGACTAAATATGACAAAAGAGGGACCGGCAATTCAAGTACCAGACCTGCCGCCAGACGTGAACCAGATATGAGACGTTTTCCACTACATTGAAATAACTGACCTCCATATCAACTGCACCAATGTTCAACGGGAAGACAACATGGCAGAAAACCTAACAACAAAACTCCAAGGACATGACAGATCTGTAGGACTTTTTTTTCCCTCAGTGCCAAACGAGGGAAAGATTTGAGCATTTAAACATGGCTGACAGGCATCCAAACACCAACCACTGCCAGACGTACAACTAGCGAAGTGAAATTCTCGTCTATACTGACGTTCATCTGTACTGACAGTAGCATCATATCTGTACCACCATCATATCACCTGTATCAGTGTTAACGAGAGGGAAACACAGGAGACATCGTCAAATCTACAATACAAAACTCCAAGGAAACTATCATATAGGACGGTTATCCCTCAGTGCCAATCGTGGGAAAGAAGTGAATATGATAGGATTTCGTTCGGATTTTTAACCCCGGAGGGTTAGCCACCCAGGATAACCCAAGAAAGTCAGTGCGTCATCGAGGACTGTCTAACAGAACAGATAAATTCTCATTCAATGGGAGAACTAAAAACATTCTTAACTTGAGGGATTATCTAGGGTTCAGTCCTATAAGTTTTCCTAGCTGCTAATAAAACATTTCTATAAATTCCTCATTGTATACCTGCAGGATGTTTCAGGGGTCAATGTCCCCGCAACAATATCAAAGATTTCGAGAAACTTGAGTCAGCAAACCCGGAGAGCTCTCAGAAACATAGTGAGAAAGACACTCTTTTTTACTCTTGTTAAACGGGTGGAATAAAAATGGATGGAGGAACAAACATTAGTAACCTTATATACTGTGAACTTGAAATTTCAGTTTACTGGGTGGATCAAAACATCTAGGAAGGGGAGTTTACCCTGGGAGCTTCTGGTTGTCCTGGGGGGCTACTGGTTACCCCGGAGCTACTGGTTACCCCGGAGCTACTGGTTACCCCGGAGCTACTGGTTACCCCGGAGCTACTGGTTACCCCAAGATTGCTCAATCAGGTGAAGCCCAACTGATGTTAGTGCAAAGACAAAAGTAGGACATTGTATTACATCATCCTCCCCCATTATTTGAAGTTGTTCTCTTGTTTCCGCCCTCCCCCCCTCCCCCCCCCAAAAAAAATAAAAAGTAATTTCTTGCTTTTGTCTTTGCAATAACCTGGGCTTAACTTGATCCTGTGCATTCACCTGAAACATTTTTGGAAGACTCATCTTTAAATAAACGTGTCATAATTGTCACAATGAATTTTTTTTAGTCTTCATGGAACTTCTAGGTTACGATCCTCATCCCCTTCTGAACGTTCAGTGCAAAAAAAAAAAAAAATCAAATAATTTTGATATTGCCTGAGTTGCTAGTTGCACCACCAGTCACGATATTGTAATCTTGAATGGGTCTGTGTGGGTAGCAAACATGTACAATGAGATATACGAGTACATTCCTCTACATCATTGCTTCTCGACCGTTTCATCACCAGGGATCCCTTACATTGAAATTAATTTTCCCAGGGACCCCAGGTTTTTGAAAGATCTCTCTACAAAACAAGCCGTATTTTGTTAACTAATAACTAACTCGTTTTCCCAGTTTCATCTCTCATTTGAAAGACATAAGTATCTAAGTATTCAGTTAAATAAATAGCGGTATTATCTTTATCAGCCTTATCGTGTGTAACTTTACATTACACACTGCAGCTTCATGAAATTTTGAACTCGACACACGGACCCCCAGTACTACCTTTGTGGACTCCCTAGTGTTCCGCAGACCACAAGCTGAAAAACCACTGATCTACATGTACATCAGTGTTGTTATTACGAACACAGGTGTAGTCTACTGGCCTACACCCCTGGCTGTAGCACGATAACCATTTAGAAACGAGCAAAAAGACAACATAGAATATATATTTGTATTTCCTTTACCATATAGTAATCAGGTAGGTACAATATATACAGCTGTGTACAAAAGGGCAAATACAAGCAAGAGACACGGTTGAACCGTGGCGACCAGACTTGAAGGTAAGTCTGCCAAGGACGATTCACGAGTGGACCACATTCTGCCACAACTTTGGCGATTGGCTGGTTGTAACATTCTCTTAGCACGCCACAGTTGTTCTCGGTGTACTCACGAGAGACGTCGTATACTCATGAAAATATTATAAAATATAATCGTTAATCATATGATCTCAATAAAATGATAATACCGCTGCGTTACGATGCTACATTATAACAACGACATTGGTTGGTGTGAGAGTATATATCAGTGAAGTATTGTTCTGTATAAGTAAGCAATTTTATTTAGGTATACACAAATACAGCTACATAGATTATCATACATAGCAGTATATGTGTAGAGAACCTAGGATAACACGAAAAGTCCAAGTGACTTATTTCCATTGGGGTCCTTTTTAATATATTATTATACTATAAAGGTGATATACTAGGAATAAGGTAAAATGAGTCATTTATATTTACATGTGTGTTATCTAAAAAATAAAAAATCATTCTTCCCTTTCTGTCGCTACATTCATTAGGCACCTTTTGGCTCTATTCTTGAACTGGCTTCTGCTATAACTGGCTTTGACATGTGCAGGCAGTCTGTTCTATTCCTTTATTGCAGTACAATAAAAGGTGTTTGAAGCCTGGCCACTGTGAGTACTGCAAAGTTGTGCTCTCTCCCCCTAGTACAATGGTTGCTTGGGTTCCCAGCAATTTTATAAACTTGATTTAACTTCAGTTGTTTTACTCTGTCTTCAACATTCAGCATATCCAATTGTTGTAATTCATCCTGGCCTAAATGCTCTCTTGGACCCAGGTCCAGGATGAATCTTACCATTTTGTTCTGGGTGATTTGTAGTATTTTTTTTTTAAGGCAGAGTACCATGAACAAGCGTAGTCCATAACACTGTATAAAGCCTAGACATAGGGTCCTGCGAGCCTCAGCAGGAAGACACTGTGCTTGTCTGCATAGGAACTTCAGTCTGGTATTCGCTTTCTTTACTGCACTGTTCCCTATCAATTCTCCTGACATCCATGGGTCAAAGGGGATTCCCAGATATTTTACTGAGGAAACTGAAGTGATGGGTTCCTCATTACACCGGATATTAAAATTATTTACCCTTTTCAGTGCCAAAGAGTATGGCTTCCGTTTTCCCGAGGTATAACGATAGTTTGTTGTCTAACCATTTGCTGCAGGACTCCAGTTGCAATAAAGTTGGTAGAATTACCGACAATATGTAAAGTAAAAGGACACAAGTGCACTAATGTGGCATTTTATTGTGGCAACGTTTCGTAACGGCTTGACAAAGCTCCTGGAGAGCGAAACGTTGCCACAATAAAATGTCAAATTAGTTGCACTTGTGTCCTTTTACTTTACAGGACTCCAGTTCCAGTGTCATTACATTAGCTATCTTGTGGGTCTTTGCCTGACACTAACAGAGCACTATCGTCTGCATACAGTAGGCGTTTGCACTTGACACTGATGGGCATGTTGTTTACATAACATAGGAATAATAAGGAACCCAGAATACTACCTTGGGGAACTCCACATGCTATCGCCAGGGGTTCTGATTCTGTTTTGTTGATTTTTGACAGTTTATGTCCTGTTGCTAAGGTAGGACTTAAACTAGTCTACGAGACCTACACCGATAGCTTAAAGTTTCTTACATATATTGTGGTTGACAGTGTCGAAGGCCTTTTGCAAGTCTAAGGTTACCATTCCTATGAGGTTCCCTATCGACATTTCAGTTCTCGTGTAATCCGTCAGATTAATTAGGGAGGTGTCGGTTGAGTAAGATCTAAAGTCCGATTGGTAACTATGGAGAATGTTGTTGTCATTAAGATACTTAACTACTTGACAGTACACTGCCCTCTCTAGCATTTTGGATATTAAACTGAGTATACCAACAGGCGGATAGTTGCTAACATCAGACCTACTATTTTTCTTAAAGATAGGAGCTTTTATGTGAACAATGGGGATTGGCAATTCAGAGGTACCATCTTTTAGGAACTTAGACGGGATGTTATCTGGGCCGGTGCTCTTAGTTGGGTTTAACCTACTTAGTTCTTTTTGCACGAAGTCATGAGATACACTTACTAGTTGACAACTGTTTGGGGTTACCCCTTTATTGGTATAGAATGTTTTAAACTTATCAGAGTCTGTGTTAAAGGTAAGTAAGTTTATTCAGATATACACAATTACATAGAATATCATACATTGCAGCATATTTATAGGAACCAAGGATAACCCAAAAAAGTCAGTGACTTAGTTCCATTGTGATTCTTGTGATAATTATTATTTATATTTAAAAGTTAAAAACAGGTAAGTATCTTAACTATGTAAAAGCGGTTACAATAAAAGAAAATACACTAAGGGAGAGGTATAATTAGTTATTTTTATACAAGAAATCACTCTACTCTCTTTCTGTAGCCTTATTCATGAGGTACATTTTGGCTCGTGTTATGGCAGGCTTTGACACGTGCAGGCAGTCTATTCCACTCTTTTATGGCAGCACAGAAAAATATCTTTGAAGCCTGACCACTGACTGTTCCCCTAGTTCTGTGATTGCATTGATTCCCGGCCTTAACAAACCTGGCAGTAAGATATTAGGGACACTGGTTTTGAGCAATTTTATAAACGCAATTTTGTTTTAGTTGATTTACTCGATCTTCAAACATTCAGCATGTCCAGTTGTTGTAATTCATCCTGGCCTACATGCTGTCATGGGCCCAGGTCCAGAATGTCTCTCACCATTTTGTTCTGGGTAATTCGTAGCCTATCATTTTTTTTTCATTTGTTAAGGCAGAGTAATATGAAGAGCAAGAGTAGTCTATAATACATTGTATGAGAACTAGACATAAGGTCCTGTGAGCCTCAGTAGGTAGACTTTGTGCTTGTCTATAGAGGAACTTAAGTCTGGCATTCGCTTTGTTTACAACATTGTTCCCTATTAGTTCTCCTAACATGCTTGGGTCGAAGGGGATTTCTAGATATTTCACCGAATTCACTGTATTAATAAGTTCCCCATTACACTAGTCGCTAATGTTTTCAGAGCGATTACAAAGGATGTGATCTAATATGTTGGGTGAGAACTGTGTGATCTGGGTTGGTGCATTAATTAATTGAGTGTAACTACATAATCCTAGAATTTGCTTATACCTGTTACATAGCCCATTATTTTGCTGTTGGAAACATATTGAAATCTCCCAATATCACTGTCTTAGAATTGCTATCAGTTTCGGACGAGACTCGAAAAATCCTCTAAGAATTGATCATGGGCGAGGGACGGTACCTAGTTCCTACGAGGATTGGTTTAATCTTGTATAACAACACCTCAAGCCATAGAATCTCCAGTTTATCATCATTCATATCAGGTCTTGGGATGTAGGTTAAGTAATTTCTTACATAAGCACATACCCCACCGACATTTCTATTCCTTTCTAAGCGCTTTATGTTGTAACCTTCTATTTTGACCTCGTCGTCAGTCAGTGACATCCAACCAGGATTCAGAGATGGATATAACTGCCACCCTAGTTCTGTTAGCTAGAATCCTAATCCTCTGAAATCTTGGATAGGAGTGACCTCGCGTTGACATGAATAAAGTGAAGGCCTGTTTTCTTGAAGCAGTCATTATCCTCAATATTTGGCAAGGGGTCATTTGTGTTAAGTTAACTCAATGTTAGATAACACGCATGTAAATATAAATAACTCATTTTACTTTATCCCTAGTATGTTTCCTTTATAATATAATAAGATATTATCTCCTTTATAGTATAATAATAAGGTATTAAAAGGACCCCAATGGAAATAAGTCACTTTGACTTTTTTGGGCTATCCTAGGTTCTCTACACATGTGCTGCTATGTATGATAATCTGTGTAACTACTAAAGGGTAATTGGATTAGTGCATTTGTTACAAACATTAACATGACCAAACATACAACCATAATGCACCTTCCCCTTACACATTTTTACATATGATGTGTTTACTGTTCTTTTATGTCTTGGTACAGTGTAAACATTTGCCTGGTAACTGTATTGTTTCTGGTCTCACGTTGTCCTATGCATGCATTACAGACAAAGTTAAGGTTGGAATGCGTAGCTACTAGTCCATCGTGTTCATCGTCACTAATTTTATCCGTGCACCTTATGTGTACCCACTCTTCAAATCCATCGCGTTTATCGCCCGACTGCAGCTACCGACACCTCTACCACAATGAGTACAGGGACACCTAATTTGGCTTGTTTGCACCTGTACATTAGTTTGAGGTCACCACGTAAGAGCGCCACAAAAAGAGCTGTGCGCCACTGTTTTATTTTTATGGGTATACAGTGTTGCCATGCCTTGCTGCGATGGTGATATTTGTTTCTGATAAGATGGCATTTGTGGGGCTTTCACTGTCCAGGGTGCCATTAACCCAGTCACCTTTTCTAGTCCCCATGACTGATTTCCTTCTTCGGCGAATTTCAGAAGACGTATAAATATAATTATGGCAGCCTGTATTCCTCTGATGACTGCCATCTTTACTGTGGAAAATACTGTATATATTTTCCGGAAATACGGTAATTTATAGGTAAATAGATGCCCTATATTGTATTTTTAAAAGAAGTATGTTATCGAGAAAAAGAAGTCACTCGCCATCTTGGTTTTGAATTTTGTACAAACGTTGGTGTAATGGGAAGAATTTTTTGTACTCTAGAGGTTAAAATTGTGTTGACACCTCTCAAATAGGAGGCGAAATTGGTGGATGTGCATTCCTGCATAACTTGAGACATCAGACGACTGGACAAGACAGCTCCAGGAACCTCAGATAAGCTCTCTAGATTTGTGTGTAATTCTGGCCAGCATTATTTTCATAGATTTAGTTAGTGAGGTTTTCTGAGTATGATACACATTAATCTCCAGTCAAATTGGTGAGTGATATTAAGATATATTTTCCTTCTGTTATGTAATTGTGTATATATATAACCATTTATTATTTTTAATATACAGTCCACAAATTCATATATTTACCAGTATTCCTGGTGTATGTATATTTCATTTAATTAATAGGTCCAGAGCAACTTGTGGTTATGACAGTGGTAGGTATCGAAGGGGGACATTTTTTGCGACCTAGGTGTCCCAAATTCCTACTTGTCTATGTAGCATTGATAAATAATAATTATCTTTATCATTTACTGTTATGTACATAATTAGTTACATTCAGATAAATGTAATTTTCCACATTTACACTTCACTCCCTTATTCCCTCAAAACAAAAATTGTTCTTCCTTTTTCAAGAACCTCTGATCACTATCAGTAACCTAGCAATAGCTTAGAGGCCACTCTAGCTGTTCCCGCTGCCCTTCACATATCCACAACATCCCTCACCTGTCCCCTTGTTTCACAAACCCACTTCACCGCTCTCTTCACAGTCCCGCTTCTCCCTTTACAGTCCCGCTTCTCCCTTTACAGTCCCGCTTCTCCCTTCACACTTCTAACACATTTCCATCCTGCCAGGATAAAAAGTTATCATGCATGGAGTTATCCATGCAAGTAGCCTCCTCGGTCCGCTCTAGCGGGGCTGGCATCCTGTTGTTGACTGGTCCAGACCTGGAGGTGATATATCAGCCATGTTTAAATGCTCACTTTCTTCCCGCATTTGGCACTGAGGGGAAAAAAAACGGTCACTACAGTCCTGTCAGTTTCCTTGGAGTTTTGTACTTAGATTTTCTCCTGTGTTGCCTCCCCATCAAACACTGGTACAGTTGATATGAGGTCAGTTACTTCAGTGTAGTGGAAAGCGCCGCTTGTCTGGTTGTACGTCTGGTACAAGTTCTGGTACTTAAATGCCGGTCGTTCTCTTCTGGTCCGTTCGCAGTCGTCACCGTCAGTTCTGTTGTCAATATATGTTCCCTGTATGTTGGTATTTGATGCAACTGGTAGTTTACTTACTAGTGTTAATGCGACAGTTGTGTAGTATGAATTAAAGCAATATGCCTCTTTAGTTGTTTCGTGGCATCCCTCGTTATCTATATTTAGTACTAGGTTAGATCTATCTACTGGTTTATGGCTGTACCCCAACTGAATGAATATTGTGGGTCGCATTCTGAAGGAGAGGAAACACAGTCCCCGATAACGCACAGACTTTACTGGGTTATCCTGTGTTACTAACCCTCCAGGTTAATAATCCAAGCAGTTTATTTTTCTGCCTTCTATCGTGTTTTGTAATAGGGAATAACAAAAATGACACAATACCGTGACTGGAACAAGCTCCTCTCTCCTATGTGTGGGTTATTTGTGTATTACAATAGAGAAAAAAATAGTTACATAAATTATGATAGTTACCATCATCACAATATCGTTTTCTTTGAACACACTAATATAAGATTTCAGAAAATGTTCGCTGGCCGAGGTTACACGAGTAACTATATTAATATTAGTCATCACAGTAAGTAAGATTATTCAGGTACAGGTACACATAAATACAATTACATAAATTATCATACATAGCAGCACATGTGTAGATTACCTAAGATAACCCAAAAAAGTCAGTGACTTACATAAGGATCCTTGTACTCCCATTGGGGTCCTTGTATTTTATAGTGTGTTACATGCATAATTTTGAAACAATCATTATTAATAATAATAGTAATAAATTAATAAAATATTATAAAATGTTAATGGTGTTAATGTTGCAGTTTTATAACTGTAGTGTAAGTGAGTCTCTAGCAAGACAGTGATGGAGTGAATGGTGAAAGATTTTCTTTTTCGGGCCACCCTGCCTTGGTGGGAGACTGCCGATGTGTAATTTAAGCCTAGTAGCATAATGAATTAGTAATAAGTAGGAGATCTAGGTAGAGATCTAATGGTTATAATCATAACTATAATTATTATAGAGGTTGACTGGTAAGCCAGCGGAACGCATCAGTCAGATGACCAAGAGTTCCAGGTGTGGTTCATCATGTGACTAAGACCCGCGTCATGAAACACTTAAACTGTGTCCTGGCAAACCTTACCTAACCTAACCTCTAGGTAGGAGAGAGGTAAGGTAAGATTTTGTTCGGATTTTTAACCCAGGGGAGGGTTAGCCACCTTGGATAACCTGGGGGAGGGTTAGCCTCCCTGGATTACCCGGGGGAGGGTTAGCCTCCCTGGGTAACCCGGGGGAGGGTTAGCCTCCCTGGGTAACCCGGGGGAGGGTTAGCCTCCCTGGATAACCCGGGGGAGGATTAGCCACCCTAGATAACCCGGGGGAGGATTAGCCACCCTGGATAACCCGGGGGAGGATTAGCCACCCTGGATAACCCGGGGGAGGGTTAGCCACCCTGGATAACCCAGGGAAGGGTTAGCCACCCTGGATAACCCGGGGGAGGGTTAGCCACCCTGGATAACCCGGGGGAGGGTTAGCCACCCTGGATAACCCGGGGGAGGGTTAGCCACCCTGGATATCCCGGGGGAGGGTTAGCCACCCTGGATAACCCGCGGGAGGGTTAGCCACCCAGTTAGCCACTGGAATGTCCTTCTAGCACTCTGAATGAAGAAGGGTTTCCACGAGCAGCCTCTGCTCTTCTGGCTGTTCAGGTGTCTGGATATTTCGAAGAGCTGGGCAGGAGGATCTCCGAGGCCTGGCACACTAGTTAAATACCATGTGTTAAATTTTTGAGAATTAGCTTTCAAACCTGTGTGTTTAAAATGATAATGGTCACTTATTGTGCCCTTTCCAGACTCCCAGCCAGACTGTTAGTCTCAAAAGCATCTAATCTCCACTAATTAATATTGCTCCCAAGGGCAACGATCCGTTGTATTATTTTTTCAGTAATTTTGATTATTCAGTTAATTGTGACTTCAGTCTTCCTGAAGTGATGATGAAGTCTAAATTGCCTGGCGAGGGGTTAATATTTCAATTTTGAGCTAAACTCTCTTCCCCTTAATTAATCGAGCGCTGTGTTTATATCTTAAATATTCGACATGAAAGCAAAGGTGGAATCATTGAACTTACATAGACAATTTGTTTTCCACCTTAGGGTAACTCAAAAGTCAATGAGGCTTATTGCCACTGGTCCCTGAGTACGTATATATAACAAGGTTGGTCAAGTGTCACCAACGATTTCGTTTATTTGTTATATTAAAGTTAAATGGCTTTGCTGTGATAGCCGGTGAAGACTGCTCAGCTACTACGGGGATCCTCTGTGTCCAGTGCAGAACACGATACATTTAACTGATTCTTGGTTAACTGTGGACTCATTCTCAATTTGCTCTGTCCTGACCCACTATACTTCTGTCCACCCTGTGGTTCAAGTGATCCAGGAGTGGTCAGACCATCCCCACGTGTGGCAAAAGTGTGTGGGGTACTGTTGGTGCCCGGGACATGGTGTTCCGGGAAATGAACTGGCGAATGCCGAGGCAGAGGTTGCAGTAGCGAGCTCACTTCATAGTAGACTTTTGCCTTACAACGACTTCATGGACCACATCTACAGATATTTATGGGAAGTGGTCGGCCCACAGGGCAGGTCATTTCCAGAATAATCATGGCTCGGCAGGACTTTTAAGGGAGAACCTTGATATCAATAATTTAATGAAGGTTTTTAATTGATGTTGGTTAGGTTCACTTGCTATTAACTATTTATTTGTTCTGTGAATTTTATTCATGTTCATATTTTTTTTTAATTTTTTTTCTTTTTGGTTTATGGTCTTTTTTGTAGGAGTGGCGAGTGTCCTACACGGTAAAAGTGCTTTGAAAATATCGCAACCACTATTATATTTAAGTTAAAAAATTGTGAAGTGACCGCATTTCAAACACAGTGAAATGTATTTTGACCAAACATTAACCACAATTAAAAAGTTTACATGTAAGTTTTTATGTAAGTAGATATATATTACGTAGGATGAGGGAGGAAGGGTGGGAGGGATGGAGGGGGAACGGAGAGAGGGGAGGGAGAAGTAGAAGCTTTACCAGGTGGCCTTAATGAACACTACCTAGCAACGTGCTGTGGGTGCTGGTGCTGATACTGGTGGTACTGGTGGTGCCGTTGCTGCTCGTAAAGCTGAGTGCCGGTGTCACCTAAACTAGCTAGAGAAGACACCCTCACTGTATCATCCACTAACTACACTCACATTCGTCAAACCTTCATTCACATATCCACGTCGTACCTTTCAAGGCGAATTTTTTCCACGTTATCAACTCTGCAAAAATCATTTCACCAGGTTTTAATATTTGTTAACAGTGATCTATATTACTGAAGAATGTTTAGACTTCGTGGTTGATTCAGTCAGACGATGTATGTCAAATACATTAATCTCAAATACTGAAATATATCGCCTTTGGCGTCCCAGGCTTTGTGACCACACTGCTAAATTGAGTGCATGAATAATTTCCTCTGTAACTCTTATCTAACAGGATGCACCCAGTTAGAAAATGTGGCATAAAAGGGAAATTGAATGTCATAGGTTATCAGGCAAGGGGCTACAATTGTTTGTCAGATAGCTGTCATGAGCACCAGTGAAGGTGATAGCTACCACGAGCACCAGTGAAGGTGATAGCTACCTGCACCATAGTGATAGCTACCAGCTCAGTGAAGGTGATAGCTACCACGAACACCAATGAAGGCGATAGCTACCATGAGCACCAGTGAAGGTGATAGCTACCACGAGCACCAGTGAAGGTGATAGCTACCACGAGCACCAGTGAAGGTGATAGCTACCACGAGCACCAGTGAAGGTGATAGCTACCACGAACACCAATGAAGGTGATAGCTACCATGAGCACAAATGAAGGTGATAGCTGCCACGAACACCAGTGAAAGTGATAGTTACCATGAGCACCAGTGAAGGTGATAGCTGCCACGAGAGAAGGTAATAGTACCACGCGTACTGGGAAGAGCCGCCCAGGGTGCTGGCCCTCGTGAACAATATGGTCCTCCTCGTTTGGTCTTTTGGATTTGATATTAATTTTTTTCATTTAACTATGGACATCTCGTTGACGGCTTCGTTAATATTTAACGAGACATCTTCTAGAGTAAGATTACCAGTGTAACGAGAGATCCGATGCCACCAGTAGACAACTATTCTCCCACTCACGGGTTTCATGTCTGCTTTTAATTCTATGGTAACACAACACGGAATGAAGTCGTGTGATGTGTAGGTCCTCAGTTCACAGCTCGTCAAGTGAGGATGTAAACAACATTTCAGTGAGTGCCTGGGCCATTATCAAGTGTGTTAGTGCTGAGTGGCCACACTACCTGAATTATGTTCCTCGTTGATCATCATTGTGTTCGGTCTCTGCCCAGTGTGATCTCTCTCGGTTCTTTCACCCTATTCGCTTTCAGCTCCCCATTCCTCTCCACCTCCCAGTCCCCATCCCCTTGTTCACCTCCAGCCTCTATCCCCTTGTTTACCTCCAACCTCCATCCTCTTGTTCACCTCCAGCTTCTGTCTACCTCCATCATACACATTCGCTGAGGTTAGTAAAATACTATATTCGTTTACGCTCTATTCTTTATTATTACCACTATTTTCCTCTACTTAGGGACCTCTGTGGGTAAAAGGCTCACGCCAGAGTCGTTAATAAAACGCATTAACCTTCACACTGTCATTAATCGTCATTACCAAATACAGTTAGACTGATAGGTTTAATGACCAATATAACACCTGGGTCCCTAAGGCTTCAGGTTAACCTAAACAACATTCAAAATAGATTCTACAAGTGAAGGGTTTCAAAGTGTGCATCATACACCGAGTATGTTAACTGGGATATGCAACTTTCGATGCATACAGCGTGTTAGCTGCATGTGTCAGCTCTCAGCCTTTAAAATAGCGTAAGGCTCTTCAAGGACAGGCTTTGTGACTGGTGAAGGGTTCTTATTCTAAGGGATTGGGGCTACCCTTCCCTTCCCTTCCCTTCCTCGGACCAAATTCAGGCGCCGCATGATATTACGGATTTATAATTATAATAATAATAATAATAATAATAATAATAATAATAATTATAATATAATAATTGACACAATGGCTGGTTCGAGCTGTGTTAAAAGCGAGGTTTTCAGACATATTTACATGCAGGAACTCCTGCTATATAGTTATGATATTAAATCTTAAATTAACATACAGAAACACTATTCATTTCTGCATGAAATTACAGGAATATGCTAATATGACTACAAATCATTCATTTATAAGCAGGAAACATTAATACTGGATACATCAGCATAGAAAAAAATGCTTGACACGCATTTTGACTTTATTGAGTTTTTTGAGTTTCTTCATTTGATGTGATTTATATTTTTCAAATACATGGTATATATATTTTTCGAATTCATGATTTTTATTTTATTATTTTCGCAGTAGATTTTTCTTTACCTGAGATAGTACATGGCGTACTTTGTTGCGTGTTGGAAACTGGGCTTGTTGCTCAAGTGTTAGCACCTTCGGCTCACGTCCGAAGGACCTAGGTTCGATGCCGGTACGATTTGGAATGTCGGCCATGTTGCCTTACACCTTGTGTCCCTGTTCGCCAGCCTTCAGTATGCACCTGGGTGTAAGACGAGCGGGTGGGTGTCATCCTGGGGGAGAGCGTCAGGACCCCAGGATCATCTTGTCTTACTACGGGTTAGTAAGCGGAAATATTTTTTTTCAGCATCACTTAGGTAAGTGTCCGTCCACCTGGTGGTTGACAAGATCCTGGAGCGATTAGCACTGCACAGGGATATGGAGTTCTGTTGGTGCCCGGGGCCATGTTGGTGCCCCGGGCCATGTTGGTGCCCCGGACACCAACAAAGTGCCACTATTCTTCATATAAGTCATTACAGTCAAGTTAACTAGACAGCCACTAACAACAACAACAACAACAACAACAACAACAACTAACTCGCTTCCCTCAACTCTTTTCATACGCCAAAATTCCGTTTTAAATATTTTTTTTTTTATCAGCTGCATAATTTATGAAACATTTGAAACTTGTTCAAAATAGTGATAGGCAGACTAGAAACACCGTCTGTTGAATGTTCGTGTTAAACATGACCTCCACTTTACTTCGTTCGTTTTTGTACGTATTTCACTTCTCTGATTGCTACCTTATTAAAATTTAGAAAAACAAAATCCATATTCGTTATATTAAGTTAAATTTGGGTACTTAAACTTATGTTAGTTTTAAATAAATTACTTTTGCTTATAGTTGAAAATGAAAAAAAATATAATGAATAGTCTTGGTAGGCCTACGTCTGGCAACGAGTGATATATCGTTTCTTGGAACGTTGATATTTGAACGTTCTCAGTTCCAGGGTAAAACCCTGTCTGTATGGTAGAGTTTGTAGAGGAATTCTGTTATCTGTGGTGATCATTTTCAAGTTCAACTGTTTACCGACCGACGCTCGGAGATGGACGCTCGGAGATGGACGCTCGGAGATGGACGCTCGGAGATGGACGCTCGGAGATGGACGCTCGGAGATGGACGCTCGGAGATGGACGCTCGGAGATGGACGCTCGGAGATGGACGCTCGGAGATGGACGCTCGGAGATGGACGCTCGGAGATGGACGCTCGGAGATGGACGCTCGGAGATGGGCGCTCGGAGATGGGCGCTCGGAGATGGACGCTCGGAGATGGACGCTCGGAGATGGGCGCTCGGAGATGGGCGCTCGGAGATGGGCGCTCGGAGATGGGCGCTCGGAGATGGGCGCTCGGAGATGGGCGCTCGGAGATGGGCGGTCGGAGATGGGCGGTCGGAGATGGACGCGGAGAAGAGCGTTCACAAATGAAGGCAGTGTTGTGAGGACAGGTTGCACACCGTGCTGAGCCAACATTTTCTTAGCACCAACAACACACTTCACACTGATCCTCGTTGTCTGCTTCATATTCTGACGGGAAAATATGGAGGCATACTTACCTTGGTGAATAATGTTGGGTGCTGGAGGACGAACTTTTCCTGAGGACGGTGTTGGAGGGGGAGTTGTGGAGGGTGATTTCTTGAAGGTGGTGTTGGAGGGGAAGTGGTGGAAGGTGACCCTTCTTGAAGGTGGTGGGAAAGAGGAGTGGGGAGGGTGACAGTTCTTGAAGGCGGTGTTGGAGGGGGAGTGGTGGAGGGTGACATTTCTTAAAGGTGGTGGAGGAGGACTCTTCTTGAAG
This sequence comes from Cherax quadricarinatus, assembly GCF_026875155.1. NCBI lineage: Eukaryota > Metazoa > Arthropoda > Malacostraca > Decapoda > Parastacidae > Cherax > Cherax quadricarinatus. The sequence continues at coordinate 46,881,294 of NC_069413.1, read as the reverse complement.
CTGTTGGAGGGTGATCCTTCATGAAAGTGTTGGAGGGTTACCTTTTTGAAGTTGTTGGAGGGGGAGGAGTGGTGGAGGATGACCTTCTTGAAGGTGTGTGTGAGAGTTACTCACAGTCACCCAACACAGCGAGTGAGAGAGTTATTCAACACAGCAGCTTCCCAAATTCATTTGATAGCACGGGATAATGGTGCCATTTTATATCAACTGAAGAAGCAGGATACAACAGTTTGTGATGTAGTCTACATACACTTCAACTGGTCATCCATGATTGTATTTTGTAGCAAAAATATAAGAAGACTTCATTGCTAACTTTGCGCAGACAGTGAGCCACTTCACTCTCCTGTAGTCTGCAGTAAATTAGAGGATCTTCAAGAATACAATGGACTACTAAAGCACAAGTTCACTCAGAATGTGTCTACCTGCTGGATTAACACTTCATTAATGTTAGATCGCAAATTTGAACCAATATATAAATAGTCTTCATAATGTATTGCAACACAACACACACCTTCCGTCGTTTGATGGAAATAAGTTGAATCTTGTTGCAACGTTAACTTTGCTGATAATATATCAGAAAACCACTGTAAGTCTTATTGAAAGAAATTGTCTTGTCTCAGGAATACTGTGTCAAATACAATATGTGTAACATTTCCCCAAGAAAGCTTTGAGTGATCCAAGATTCTCATGCTGGAGCATCACACTATCAGCTTCCAAAATATCCGCGTTAACCAGGTTCGTGAGCTACACCGCTGGCCACAGCACGATACTTTGAACATTTCTGGAATCCCAATATAAGTACAACTTCATTAATGCCTCTGTGGTGGATGAGGCATGTGTAACAATCATTAACAAAATTGTTAATGGTCTGAGGGACTGACCATCTCAAATACATTTTCTCTAAGTTTGATGGACTGATTGCATCTTTTTCACCTACATCCTTTGTATTTGACTGAAGAAGCCTACTGTGTAGGCGAAACGTTTCAACAATGAAGACGTCAGCTTTCGCACATGTCTTAATCTTCACTACCAAACATATCGCATATAGGAGAGACGCTTACAACGACGAGTGACTTTGTAAATGGTCCAAGTCGGACCGAAACGTCGTCGTAAGCTCCTCTCTTCTATGTATGGGTTATTTGTGTATTGTTCCAGTCACGGTATTGTGCCTTTTATTCTTCACTGTGTTCACCCACATCCTCAAGAGAGTGAGCGAGTGAGCGAGTGTTCAGCACTGATGCAACATTTACTCTCCTCAAACACCACATCTGACTCCCCAAAATAAGGAGATGCTGCTGTTCCTCAAGTTAAATTTGAGAATTTTTAATTTTAGCTATTAATGCATGACTTTTTTTTTAATTCCAGGTAAAAGCATATTGTATGTTTTTTTTTCCCCCATTTATCAATACGTTTCTTCAAAGTTTTAATTTTTATTATTTACAAATGCCACTTAATTCAGTTTTAACTTTGGAAGACATTCAAGTTCTCAACCTATTTTTTATTTTTATTTTCGAGTTAATACAATCTTTATAGTTTTGATTTTTCTAAGTTTTACTCATTAACAATTTTACGAGTATGTGGAAAAAATTTTTGCTTAGCTATAAAATGAAATTATTCAGACTTATTTTTATAATTTGATTTCTGATCAATTTCCTGACATTACAAAATACGTAATAGACTGATTTTTTTTTCTCAATATATAGGCCTCGCGGGGCTGCTGTAATTAGTACTGAGTAATTACATTAGCATCACGGACAAGTTATTTAATGCTTAACTTCGCCGGGTTATTTAATATTATTGAGTAATAAGCTTTCTCATGTGTATGAAATGTGGTTATCATAATTTTATAAATAAAAACCTGAAGAAAAGTCGGTATCGGTCTAAAATTGGGTATCGGTATCGGTCTAAAATTGGGTATCGGTATCGGTCTAAAATTGGGTATCGGTATCGGTCTAAAATTGGGTATCGGTATCGGTCTAAAATTGGGTATCGTTATCGGCCTTAAATTGGGTATCGGTATCGGCCTAAAACTGGGTATTGGTATCGACCTAAAATTGTGTATTGGTATCGGTTGAAAATTGGGTATCGGTATCGGCCTAAAACTGTGTATCAGTATCGGCCAAAAATTGGGTATTGGTTTCGGTCTAAAATTGGGTATCGGTATTAGCAAAATTACTGATATCGTCTCACCCTTAACAGTGGCACACAAACACACCACACTTTGGAAAGGAGACTTGAGACGACATTTCGGTCTCTCCTGGACCACTATCAAGTCGAGTTTATTAGAAAAGGTGCGAAAAGACACATGTGTAATGAGGATACGTTCGCCCACAAAGGCCATTTGTAAATACAACTGTGATTTGATGTGAACTGGTGACGGTTCAAGACGGACCAAAACGTTTAGAGTTTTTTTTGACTAAATTATTTCAGCCAGGCTGCTGCTGTTACTCTTGTTTAGTTTCCTCTGCCTTCTTGTGAGTAAGGTTGAAACTGACTGCTACTCCTTCATGCTAGTTCTGAATGCTGGTCCTTCATGCTAGTTCTGACTTGCTGGTCCTTCATGCTAGTTCTGAATGCTGGTCCTTCATGCTAGTTCTGACTTGCTGGTCCTTCATGCTAGTTCTGACTTGCTGGTCCTTCATGCTAGTTCTGACTTGCTGGTCCTTCATGCTAGTTCTGACTTGCTGGTCCTTCATGCTAGTTCTGACTTGCTGGTCCTTCATGCTAGTTCTGACTTGCTGGTCCTTCATGCTAGTTCTGACTTGCTGGTCCTTCATGCTAGTTCTGAATGCTGGTCCTTCATGCTAGTTCTGACTTGCTGGTCCTTCATGCTAGTTCTAAATTTGCTGGTCCTTCATGCTAGTTCTGACCTGCTGGTCCTTCATGCTAGTTCTGACTTGCTGGTCCTTCATGCTAGTTCTGACTTGCTGGTCCTTCATGCTAGTTCTGACTTGCAACTCCATGCCAGTTCTGACTGCTGGTCCTTCATGCTAGTTCTGACTTGCTGGTCATTCATGCTAGTTCTGACTTGCTGGTCCTTCATGCTAGTTCTGACTTGCTGGTCCTTCATGCTAGTTCTGACTTGCAACTCCATGCCAGTTCTGACTGCTGGTCCTTCATGCTAGTTCTGACTTGCAACTCCATGCCAGGTCTGACTGCTGGTCCTTTGTGCCAGTTCTGACTGCTGGTCCTTCATGCCAGTTCTGACTTGCTACTCTTTCATGCCAGTTCTGACTGCTGGTCCATCATGCCAGTTCTGACTTGCTACTCTTTCATGCCAGTTCTGACTGCTGGTCCTTCATGCCAGTTCTGACTGCTGGTCCATCATGCCAGTTCTGACTTGCCACTCTTTCATGCCAGTTCTGACTGCTAGTCCTTCATGCCAGTTCTGACTGCTCCTTCATGGCAGTTCTGACTGCTCCTTCATGCCAGTTCTGACTGCTCCTTCATGCCAGTTCTGACTGCTCCTTCATGCCAGTTCTGACTGCTCCTTCATGGCAGTTCTGACTGCTGGTCCTTCATGTTGACTTCTTTTAAGGGTCATCAACAGTCTGACTTTACAGTTTATGACATCAGTGACATACACCTCCACGATGGCGCCACCTCTCCTTGCACCTCAAGGTTAACACTGACATCACGATAATTACATCCTTCGGTTAAATGAGGTTAAAGCAGGTGAAGTCATTAGGCTGGCAAGCATCGTCTTCCAGCATCAGTAGGACTGCAGTTTAAGACCTCATTAAACATCAAGTACCCTACTATCCTTTCAGTGCTAACATAATGATAGTGTGTGTGTACTCTGAGATGCCCGCTTGTACGTACTCAGTGGTGGTCTGGTCGTGGTGGTGGTATAGTAATGGCCCTAGGTCGACTAGTTGTAATATGATCCACTACTTGACAACGCTGCCAGGACAGACATTTTGCTACCACACCCATGATAGCATCATGCCTGACAAAGAGTGCAGCTTTGAACGTTTTCTGACACCGAAGAGCCACCTTGTCCTCAAACCTGCTTAACTGTGGTTAAACACAGGTTTTCACAGCTCCACGTAGCCTAACTTAAAATGAGGGGAACAATGTTCAAGTTTACATTGAACTGCTATACACTGACACTGGTAATGGCGTCTGAAAATAAACGTACAGTTGAAGAGTGCTGAAAGATAGATGCATATAGGAAGATGTTGAGGAAGAAATATGGAGGACGAGGAGAAAAAGGGGAAAGAGGAGTAGGATGAAGAGGACGAGGGGGAGAGGGATGAGCATAATAAAAGGGAAGAAAATGATACAGATTGTAAGAAATGCTACGAAAGTGAAGTTAATGGGCATTTGAAGAGGTAAGACTACATTAATTGGTCCCAGGTAAGACCTGGCACTACTGGCTCCACTGGACCGGTCGCGACGTGTTAGTTACTGCGACCCTCATGCCTCAGAACCCGTCACATGGTTGGCGAAGCATCAGAAGGGGAAACATTTTTCAAGTGATCCCTCTTCCTCAGAGTTCCAGTCTGCTGAACTTGTAAAAAGTTCAGACTCCACCTGCCAGTAAGTTTCACCAGTGGAACTTTTTTAAAGCCTACTTGACGGGGTACAAGGGGGAGGAGGGTGGGGGTGATGCTTTAAATGTTATTTTTGTAGTTCCTGTTTTCTTATTATATTCAGTTGTAGCAGTGATGAGGTGACTCGGAGGGTGGAGAAACTACATTTCGCTCGGGCAGAATCGAGGCACTTTTCGGCACAGCAAGATCTTTTGACTCGCTAATGGTAGGTCCAGCTCACACGAGGCCACCTGTGACTTGACCTCCTCTCTCCACCTGTGACCTGACCTTCACATCTCCACCTGTGACCTGACCTTCCCATCTTCACCTGTGACCTGACCTTCCCAACTCCACCTGTGACTTGACCTCCCATTGCCTTGTCTTCGCTACATATGACGAGAGGGATTGAGATGGTTTGGACATGTAGAGAGGCTGGAACGAAATAGTGTATAAATCTGTAGTGGAAAGGTTGAAGGGAGGGGTAAAGGAGGTTTTGTGTGCGAGGGGTTTGGACTTCCAGTAAGCGTGCGTGAACGTGTTAGGAGCAAATGGAAACAAATGGTTTTTAGGACTTGATGTGCTGTTGGAGTGTAAGCAAGGTAACATTTACGAAGGGATTCAAGGAAATCGGCAGGCCGGACTTGATTCCTGGAGATGGGAAGTACAGTGCCAGCACTCTGAAGTAGGGGTGTTAATGTTTCAGTTTTATAACTGTAGTGTAATCATTCCTCTGGCAAGACAGTGATGGAGTGAATGATGATGGAAGTTTTTCTTTTTTTTTCGGGCCACCCTGCCTTGGTGGGAATCGGCCGATGTGTGTTAATATATATATATATATATATATATATATATATATATATATATATATATATATATATATATATATATATATATATATATATAACACTGCGACTAGCCAAGCACTCGAATCCATGATGTTTTGGCCCATGGTTAGCGAAAATCACATGACGCTCTAACCCACAGGACCACCAAATCCTACAAAAACCAAGCACCCAGCCAAGCCAGGTGTGTTACCCTTGGTCCGAGGACATACGGTGGTGTGGGTGCCTCTAAGCTAATTTCATTCTACTCTCTGTTTGGCGTATTAGACCAACAAGCAGTATTTTACATTATTGTAACTACGAACGAGTGGTAATGATCAATAAGAACACTGTCACTAGCCAAACACTCGAACGCATGATGTTTTGGCCCGCCTCATGGTGAGCGAAAATCCCATGATGCTCTAACCCATTCGTTCATGGTACTAGCTTATTGGGCTAGTACACCAAATTAGCTTAGAGGCACCCACACCAGCGTATGTCCTCGGACCAAGCGTAATACACCTAGCTTGGATGGGTGCTTGGTTTTTGTAGGATTTGGTGGTCCTGTGGTTAGAGAGATCATGTGAGTTTCGCTCACCATAAGGCGGGCCAAAACATCATGGGTTCGAGTCCTTGGCTAGTCGCAGTGTTCTTATTGATCAATACCACTCGTTCGTGGACACAATAATATAAAATACTGCTCGTTGAACTAGTACACCAAACAGGGACTAGAATGAAATTAACCTAGAGTCATCCATACCATCGTGTGTCCTTGAGTAGGGAGTACAACATCCAGTTCCGCTGGATGTCCTACTCTTAAGGATCGTATGGTCCAGTGGATAAGGGCGCCATGTGTTCTCGCCCACCATGAGGCAGGCCAAAGCAACATGGGTTCGAGTCCTTGGCTAGTGCAGTGTTATAGATATATATATAATATATATATATATATATATTTTATATATATATATATATATATATATATAATATATATATATATACTACAAATATAATAATGATATATATAAATTCATTCATCCCAGTATCGGGGAATGTTGTCTTGTCACAATTCCTGTCCAAAATCATCCACATTGAAACCTGGCCAATTTGGGTGGACAGTTTGGACATCTTGTGCGACAACTTCCATGGAAGAAGACTGAGCCGCCGCTGCTCACTGGTCGACACAAGCCAAGATGAAGAGGCTTCACTACGTCTATCTAGAAATATCTTATTTATAAGCTTCTAGTACTTGTGCGTCTCCATTTACATAAATTTTTTTCCCAAGCAAAGCAGAGCGAAATGTTGTCATAAAATATTCATCTTTCATGTCTGAATATTGTTCGTACTTAATGACTCTCGCCTCGTTTGTATATACAGTATATTTTAAATACACAATAACCTTGCCCCCCCCCCGCTATGCCTCATACAGTGTCCAGCTTGTATGATGCACACTATAGTGCCCAGCTTGTATGGTTCACACTACAGTGCCCAGCTTGTATGGTTCACACTACAGTGCCCAGCTTGTATGGTTCACACTACAGTGCCCAGCTTGTATGGTTCACACTACAGTGCCCAGCTTGTATGGTTCACACTACAGTGCCCAGCTTGTATGGTTCACACTACAGTGCCCAGCTTGTATGGTTCACACTACAGTGCCCAGCTTGTATGGTTCACACTACAGTGCCCAGCTTGTATGGTTCACACTACAGTGCCCAGCTTGTATGGTTCACACTACAGTGCCCAGCTTGTATGGTTCACACTACAGTGCCTTTCATTCCTTGTAGTTCACACTAGTCACCTTCCTACCATGTGACTTAACTATTCAAATGACTATCATGAGGTCTGCATATAGTTCACATTAAAATGACATATTTTCCCTGCCTTGTATCGTTCAAACTACACTGTGTGTTATTCACACTCCTTGTTTGTGTCATTCATACCACACTCTGTCAGTGTGTCATTCATACCACACCCTGTCAGTGTGTCATTCATACCACACCCTGTCAGTGTGTCATTCATACCACACCCTGTCAGTGTGGGCATTTTATACCACAACCCTGTCAGTGTGTCATTCATACCACACCCTGTCAGTGTGTCATTCATACCACACCCTGTCAGTGTGTCATACCACTCCCTGTCAGTGTGTCATTCATACCACACCCTGTCAGTCATTCATACCACACCCTGTCTGTGTGTCATTCATACCACACCCTGTCTGTGTGTCATTCATACCACACCCTGTCAGTGTGTCATTCATACCACACCCTCTCTGTGTCATTCATACCACACCCTGTCAGTGTGTCATTCATACCACACCCTGTCAGTGTGTCATTCATACCACACCCTGTCAGTGTGTCATTTATACCCACACCCTGTCAGTGTGTCATTCATACCACACCCTGTCAGTGTGTCATTCATACCACACCCTGTCAGTGTGTCATTCATACCACACCCTGTCAGTGTGTCATTCATACCACACCCTGTCAGTGGTGTCATTCATACCCCACCCTGGGCAATTGGTCATTCATACCCACACCCTGTCAGTGTGTCATTCATACCACACCCTGTCAGTCATTCATACCACACCCTGTCTGTGTGTCATTCATACCACACCCTGTCAGTGTGTCATTCATACCACACCCTGTCAGTGTGTCATTCATACCACACCCTGTCAGTGTGTCATTCATACCACACCCTGTCAGTGTGTCATTCATACCACACCCTGTCAGTGTGTCATTCATACCACACCCTGTCAGTGTGTCATTCATACCACACCGTCAGTGTGTCATTCATACCACCACCCGCGGCGGTGTGGGTGGTGGCGGCGGCGGTGGTGACAGTGGTGGTGGTGATGGTGGCGGTGATGGTGGCGGTGATGGTGGCGGTGGCGGCGGCGGTGGCGGCGGCTGTGGCGGCGGCAACGCTGGTCGTGGTGGAGGCCATGCAAACGTAGGTAGGGCTTGCTAATGGAGATATGTAATTTATTTGATAGTCTTAGCAATTTAAGATGAACTGAGCCAGGAGTAAACAGAATGAAACTTGTTTTTTTAGGTGTAAGAAATTTTAGTTACTTCTCGATTCATAATGCTTCCATGAGAGCTGCAATGCACTGTTCATGTTACTTCTACATGAATATTTGTGTTCACTGACTTTGTTTTCCAAATATCTAGCAAACACCCCATTGAAAACCTTATCCAAACCTCCACATGGGTTCAGGTCAATTCCTGCTTTGAGTATCGGATCGCCGAAAATTTGAGCCTAGCAAAGTCAACTGCTTGTCGGATTCTGAAGAGAGCTGACGACACTGGAGATTGAGGAGCGCTGCGTCGAGGAGGATGTGGAAGAAAACGCAAGACAACACCTCACGATGACAAGGCTAGCGTAAGAAATAGTGTGAAGGATTCCAAGAAAACCAGCGAAGATCTACAGAGATATTTGGCTTCAGCTGGCGTAAATGTTGATTCTTCAATTGCTCGACGAAGACTCCTTGAAGTTGGCAGAACTACCAGAAAGCCGCTATGAAGAAAAAACGGCTGTAGTGGGCACTCGATCAATTGTGGCGCATTTTGAAGTACATGGGTACAGATCAGTGGTAGCGAGAGGGAGCAAAAACGAACCTCTTCGGAATGAATACATTCAAGAAGCGCCAAAACAGCCACCTATGATGGTGTTATTGGGTAGTTTTACTGCTAAAGGCCCTGTTATTGTTGAGAGAACGATGAATAGTGACAAAAACAAGACCCAAACTGGCAACTCATTTGTTCCCAAATTTTGGACAGAGACTTCTAGAGGAGAAGGCATTTCCAGCAGGATCTTGCTCCATGCCACACTTTCAAAAAGTGTTTGGCCCAGTCTTCAAGATAAAGGCCTAAGCGATCTAAATTGGGCCTGGAAACAACTCTTGACCTCAATTTAATTAAGAATCTATGGGCAATAACCACACGCAGCATCGTGAAACAGGACTATTCAACTGTGGAGAAGCTAATTGGTGCTGTTATTAGGACCTGGTACCACGACGAAGAACTTGCCAAAATATGTTCAACCTTTGGGTGGATTCTACGCCAAACTGCGTAGCAATGATTATAAAAGCAAAGGGTAGCATATATCTTATTAAATCAATTATCTGTCACATCACTGCCATGTCTTTTTCATATAAACATTTCCCAAGTGTCTAATTTCATCACTCCCAGTTAATAGGGCACACGAGATAAATATATATATATATATATATATATATATATATATATATATATTATATATAATAATATTTTTATATATATATGTCGTGCCTAATAGTTAAAACTGGTCAGTTTAGCAAGAACGCGTTTAAAAATTAAGTCTTCTCTAAAATTTTCTCTTAAGTTTAAAGATGTGTATTTTTTTTCATTTATGTTAGTGTATTAATTTTGTACCAAAGGAGCCTTAGGAAACTTACCCAACCTTATTGTAACAAGCGCAATTTAATTTATCTAAATATATTTTAGATAAGTTTACAATAATTTAATAAACAAACACAATGAAATACATTTTTTTCGTTAGGTTCGGAATGATTTTTGCGAAATTATTGCGTACACAAATTTTTGCTTGCCTTATCCGGCAAGAAGAGCGTTGCTATTTACTACAAAATAGCAAGTTTTACCTATTCAGCACACACACGTATATATATTTTATTAACACATCGGCCGTTTCTCACCAAGGTAAGGTGGCCTGAAAATGAAAAGCTTTCACCATCATTCACTCCACCACTGTCTTGCCAGAGGGGTGCTTTACACTACAGTTATAAAACTGCAACATTAACACCCCTCCTTCAGAGTGCAGACACTGTACTTCCCATCTTCAGGACTGAAGTCCGGCTTCCCGGTTTCCCTGAATCCCTTCATA
>NC_069413.1:46863560-46866060 GCF_026875155.1 Cherax quadricarinatus | reverse complement strand
GTAAATTTAATACTTTACGAATGAGGGACGAACAATAGTCCTTACGAATGAGGGACGAACAATAGTACTTTACGAATGAGGGACGAACAATAGTACTTTACGAATGAGGGACGAACAATAGTACTTTACGAATGAGGGACGTACAATAGTACTTTACGAATGAGGGACGTACAATAGTACTTTCCCGAATGAGGGACGAAAAATTTAGTCCTTTACGAATGGGGACGAACAATAGTCCTTTACGAATGGGGGAAACGAACAATATTACTTTATGAATGAGGGACGAACAATAGTACTTTACGAATGAGGGACGAACAATAGTCCTTTACGAATGAGGGACGAACAATAGTACTTTACGAATGAGGGACGTACAATAGTACTTTACGAATGAGGGACGAAGAGTAGCACTTTACCATTAAAGGACGTAAAACAGTAATTTACGAATGAAGAACGTCGAATAGTGCCTTACGAATGAATGACGTCGACTAGTATTTTACGAATGAAAGACGAATAGCGAAGTGTGAAATGGAGAACTAACGTGAAAGAAAAGACGCAGAACAATTGGGTTTGATTCGAGGAAGGGGAGGGGTAACTGTATTTCTTTACTAAAGCATCCTTCACTAGCATCACAATGTACAAATTTCAACCGAGTGTAATACAACGCAGATGGAGAGCAGTGAAAACTGTCATACAGTTGTAGAGGTTTGTTGGGGAAAGGGGAAATACAGTCAGTGTTGAGTAACTTTACATGTTGGTTATTAGAATTTAAACCCTATAGGGTACACTATAGGGTTTAGTGTACCCTATAGGGTACACTAAACATTTTCACTACCAAGCATGAATACTTTAATTCCTAAAACAGGGATTAAGGTAAACTCTCGGGAAATATACGCTGAAATTCAACTGTGGGCGTATATACCCTGTCATTTATAATATTATTATTATGCTGTGCAGGGCATTTATTATCAACGAAGTTTGGCTAAGTTTTATCAAGTATCTTAAAGGTAAATTTTGAGTTTCATCAGGCTTTACCAGGCTTATTCTGAATTATACGTCTTGTTAACCACTTGTTGACTTGTCACTCTAACCATCCCATGATTATACCAGTCTGTAGTCAATGTTTTTCATTTTGCATCGTTTTGTTTTATGCCTCGGCCCTCTAAAAACATATTCATATGGTTTTCTATTTTCTCCTAGTAAATTATTGAAATTAGAAAAGTTAGTTATCGGGGGGGGGGGGGGGGGGGGGGGGGGGGAAGGGAGAAGTGAGAAGGCAGGAGTGCTGATCCTTGAGGGATCACCGATGTGACGCTACCCACGAGGATGTGTTTTTCAAGAATGGCTCTTCGCTTTTTTTTTTTCTTGTCAGCACGAAATCTCTCACTGTTAAAGATTCTCTTTTATTCCTTTGTCTTACGAATGTTCAGTCCACCTAGTCTGGAAACGTGGCTGGCGACCACTGTGACTCGTCCAGGGGAAGGTTGAGAACACTCTTATAAGGATGGTTTCTACAAGTGTCATACTCAGTTTGGGGCTGGGGAGGGTTAATTAAAGCTCTCTTGGTTATCTTCGATAACCTCACCTGTTTTAATCAGCGGTTATCGTCAGCAACCCACCTGTCTTAGTGCTGGGTTATCCTTACCAACAACCCACCAAGCTTGCTTCTCTTCATGGAAATGAGACCATCATCAAATTTGCATAATTTCCATGCCGACACGACCCGAAGAATTCATTAGAGGCTTCCTTGGAGCTGCTCCAAGGTTCATGCTGAGTGTCTGCCAGCATGTTAGTCTCCCCTTTCCTGGACTAGTCGTCGTTCTGGGATGGTTGTCATCCTGGCTTGGTTATCCTGGCCTAGTTGTTGTTCTGGGATGATTGTCGTCCTGGTCTGGTCGTCGTCTTGGCCAAGTATTCCTGTCATGGCTTCCTTAGTCTTGCCTAATATACAACCCATTCTCGCACTACCACTGATATACATACAAATATTAACGTTCCCTGGTGCTGCCCAGCCACCGCGATGCCAGACGTATGGCAAATGATTCATAAACTGCTTATTTGTGGCTATATACTTGCGATTTAATAGGTGTAAGTACCGTAATATATTGCAACCCAACCTAGCCGGACTTAAAATGTAGAAAATATTTTTTTTAAATCTAAGTGTAGGAAACGTTACGAAACTGACGTTGGTTAATAGCACCACAAACTTTTGAGTGGTGTGAACCAAGATAGCGAAAAGCGGACGGAGGATCAAGCCTCCACAACTCCTTGTGTCTCGCACAATAATAACCTCGTTCATCGACGGGGATTTAAAATATGAGAGGAACATTCAGTATGGCAAAGAATAACACAGAAGCTGTCAACAGCGTATTGATTTTTGTGTATTGTTTGTGGTCAAGGCACCGTCCTCAGCTCTCGTTTTTTTTTTTTAATTTAACGAAGCTGGATGCATCCGCAATGTGCTGCTACACTACAATATTCGTGTAGTGTTACCACCCTTGGG
>NC_069413.1:46828739-46863060 GCF_026875155.1 Cherax quadricarinatus | reverse complement strand
AACCCCCAAAACCCCAAAACCCCCAAACATCCCCCCCCCCCAAAATTTTCCCCCCCCCTAACCCCCCCAATTTAAACCCCCCAAAAAAACCCCCCCCTTTTTTCCCCCCCCCCAAATACCCCCCAACCCCAAAACACCCCCCCCCATACCTTCCCCCCCCAAAACCCCTCTGGCCCAAACTTTTGGCCCCCCAAAAAATTTTTCCCCCCCAAAAAAAAGGGGGCCCCCCCCCCCCCCCCAATACTACACTCCCCCCCCAAAAAACCCTTCCCTACAACTCTCCCCAACCGCCCCCCAAAACATTTTTGGGCCCCCCAAAAAAAATTACCCAACATCTACTAAGGGCACCACCACAACACACTCAAATATCTCCTCCACACACACTACTCTCCTCCTCACCCCCCAACATTCTACTCCACCCCCACATTCTACCCTCCTCTACCACAACATTACTCTCCACCACCACAAACATACATGCCACCACCCAACCTTACTATCTCCCACCACAACATACTATCTTCCCTACCCCAATATCATCTTCCTACCACAACCATACTACTCCTCCACCACAAACATACATTTTCCACCACCACAACATTACTATCTCCTCTACACACAACTAACTATCTCCTCCACCACAACATTACTATCTCAACCACCACATACATTACTACTCCACCACAACATAATTATCTATCTCCACACCACAACATTACTACTCCTCCCTCACAACATTACTATCTCTACCACCACAACATTACATCTCCTCCACCACAACATTACTATCCCCTCTACCACAACAACTACTCCACCGCCAACAACATTACTATCTCCACCACCACAACATTACTATCTCTACCACCACAACATTACTATCTCCTCCACCACAACATTACTATCTCCTCTACCACAACATTACTATCTCCACCGCCACAACATTACTATCTCTACCCCACCACAACATTACTATCTCCTCCATCACAACATTACTATCTCTACCACCAACAACATTACTATCTCTACCACCACAACATTACTATCTCCTCCATCACAACATTACTATCTCACCACCAAACATTACTATCCTCCTCTACCACAACATTACTATCTCCACCACCACAACATTACTATCTCCACCACAACATTACTATCTCCACCACCACAACATTACTATCTCTACCACCACAACATTACTATCTCCTCCACCACAACATTACTATCTCTACCACCAACAACATTAATATCTCCCCCAAACCACAACATTACTATCTCCTCTACACAACATTACTATCTCCACCCCCAAAACATTACTATCTCAACCACCACAACAACAAACTCCACCACCAAAATTTTTTAAAAATTCCCAACCCAAAAATACTTCCCACCCCCACAACATTACTTTCCCCCCCACCACAAAAAAGGGCAACCCTCTAACCCCCAAACTTTAACAAATTCCACCCCCCCAAACATTACTACTCCACCACTTTAAATTTTCTATCTCCACCACCCAAAAAATTATTTAACCCCAAACCACCACAACATTACTTTTCTCCTCCACCGAAACCCTTACAAAACTCCTCAACCAAAAAATTTACTATCCTAAACCAAAACATTACTACTCCCCCAAAAATTTCCAAATTTTCCACCACCCCAACTTTGCTATCCCCTTTCAACCACAAATTTGCTATCTCCACCACCAAAACATTACTATCTCCACCACAACTTTTAATTATCTTTTCTCCCCCACCCCCAACTTTACTATCTCTACCACCAAAAACCTTTTAATCTCTCCCCCCACAACATTACTATCCCCCCCACCAAAACATTACTATCCCCACCACCACAAACATTACAAATTTTCTACCAACCCCCAAACATTACTATCTTCTCTGCCACAAGATTACATCCCCTCTCCCAACAACATTCCTATTCCCCCACCACAACATTACAACCCTCCCCCACAACATTTTAAATTTTCCCTCCACCCACAACAACATTACTATCTTCCCCACCAAAAAACATTACAAAACTCTCCCCACCCCAAAAACCCAAACTTCTCTGCCACAAGATTACTATCTCCTCCACCACAAAAATTATATTTTCCTCCACCACAACTTATTTTCCTCCACCTAAACCCCAACACTTTTTCCCCCCTCACCTTTTAGTTTGGTATTTTCCGTTTTTGCGTTTTCTGGTTTTTTATCTATTTTTAAATTTTCCTGCATTTAAAAGGTTTTTTCCGATTCGGGTTCATGCTCGGGGCATCTGGTAAACAATTTTAAAAGCTTTTTTCAGTATTAACCCAACAAGCAGGGTAAGAGAAAAGTTGGTCCCTGTCGGGGCTCTCAGCTCCACTTAGCCAGTGGACTTTAAGCTTTTAATAACCCTTTGAAAAGAAGGGAAAAATTTGGGCTTTATGTTTCTTGAAAAGGGGGTACAACCAGTTATAATATACCGAGAGCTGCCCGTTTTGGGGTAAACGGGATTTGCATTTTCCCCATTATTTGGGCTAAGAGGGTCGGGTTTGGGGAAAAACCTTAAACCACTTCCCTTTGGGGTGCATAACAGTAGTAAGGCGATTAGTGGAAGGGGGATCAAAACCTTTACCACTCAAAACCCCTTGAATAACCCCTAAAAAACTGGGGTTTTTTTCATGAATGAAAACACAAGGGAAGGCCTGTTTTAAAGAGGATGATTGAACCCGGTTGAGGTCGTACCCAGAGATTTGGGTCGTTTCGCAGGATTTTGCCGCACAGGGTTGTGGGTGAGGCGGGGCTCGAGTCCAGGGGCGGCGCCCCAAAATTTAGAGCAAAACCTGGGGTTTCTTAAAACTCTGCAGAGCGCTACAGAGCAAAAAACCAAATCTATCTAAATGTCGAGTCTCCCCGGATTTCGGGCAGCGGGGTTTCATTAATCTTCTTTGCCACCGCAAAGTTAAATGCCCCTTTGGATTTTTCCCGGGTTTTTTTCCCTGCTAAGACATTTTAAATTTTTTATACGATGACCCTTACTAACATTATTTGTTTTACAAAGAAAATTTTAGCTCTCTCTCTCCCTCTCTCTCTCCCCTCTCTCCTTTTCTCTACTGAAAGGGGTTTGGGGCTTGAGGACAATGGACACTCTAATATAATAAAGTTAAAAAACAGGTTTTAGGGAAAGGGGGGAAAATACAGGGGATCATTTTTAAGGGGCGTTAAGAAAGGCATGTCGTTCAGTGGATCAAGAACAATGCCTTGGGGTACCTGGTATTGGATGGGTTGTACTAGTGGGGAGTCCTTCACTAGTACAAAAACCCTCACCCAAATACTTAAGTAAAAAAAAAATATTTTTTTCGGTTGGGGTGTGTCTTCTAAAGGAAAAGTTGGGAAAGGGCCCCGGGAAATTTTGCTCCCGATCAGTCGGGTTTTTGGTGCCTACGCGGCTTTCGTGCCCTTAGGGACCCAAAAACCTGGTTGATCGAAGCCGTCACAAAAAAAGATTTTCCCAAAAAGCGGGAAAAGTTTCCTAGGTTTTTTCAACTTGTTTGGTTTTTTTAAATCATTTTCATCATAACTCGAAGTCAGTACTTAGGAACCCAAAAAAGAATCAACTCCCGAGGAACCCAAACAGTCAACTATTAGGAACCCAAACAGAAAACCCAAATATGAGGGAACCCCAAACAGGTTTAAATACTGGGGGAACCCCAGCCGGGGCAACTCCCGGGGGAACCTAAGCAGATCAAAACTGAAAGGAAACCCAAGCAGAGTCAACTATGAGGGGGGAAACCCCAAACAGAGTCAACTAGGGGGAACCCCAAACAGAACCAACTAAATGAGGGCCCCCAAACAGAGTCAACCTTTTAGGAACCCAAAAAAGACCCAAACCCACTGAGGGAAACCCAAAAACAGAGTCAACTCTGAGGAAACCCCAAAAAGAACCAACCCACTGAGGAAACCCCCAAACAGAGTCAACCCCCTGAGGAACCCAAACGAATTTAACTACTGAGGAAAACCCCAACAGAGTAAACTACGAGGAACCCAAAACAGAGTCAACAAAATGGGGGAACCCCCAAAAGAATCAAATTAAATGAGGAACCCCAAAAAGAATCAACTACTGGGGGAACCCAAGCAGAGTCAATATGGAAAGGGAACCCCAAAAAAAGTCCAAATACTGAGGAACCCAAACAGAATCAATTACTGAGGAACCCAAACAGAATCAACTACTGAGGGGGAAACCCCAAGGCCGAGTCAACACTGAGGAACCCAAGCAGGAGTCCCAAATCTGAGGAACCCAAACAGAAACCCCAAAATTTTGGAAACCCAAACAGAAAACCCAAATACGAGGAAACCAAGCAGAGGGCAATACTGAGGAACCAAGCAGAAATCAACTACTGAGGAAAAACCCAAAAAGCAAAATACTGAGGAACCCAAACAGAAAACATTCCCGAGGGGAAACCCAAACAGAATTTTAACCCACTGAGGGCCCCAAACCGAGTCAAAACTGAGGAACCCAAGCAGGGTCAAAAACTGAGGAACCCAAAAAAAACCAAAATACTAGGGGAACCCCCAAAAAACCAACTATGAGGAAAACCCAAGCAGAGTAAAAAAACTGAGGAAACCCCAAACAGAGTCAACTACTGAGGAACCCCAAACAGAGTTAAAAATACTGAGGAACCCCAAACAGAGTCAACTTTGAGGAACCCCAAACCCGAATCAAATTTCTGAGGAACCCAAACAGAAAAAAACTGAGGAACCAAAGCGATTTAACTACTGAGAACCCCAAAAAAAGTCAACTACTGAAAGGAAAACCCCAAAAAAAGTCAACTATGAGGAACCCAAACAAAACAAAATTTCTGGGGGAAACCCCAAAAAGAATCAACACCCGAGGAACCCCAAAAAACAGAGTCAACCACTGAGGAACCCAAAAAAATCAAAATACTGAGGAACCCAAAAAAAAACAACTAACCCGAGGAACCCAAGCAGAGTCAACTACTGGGAAAACCCAAAAAGAATCAATTACTGAGGAACCCAAAAAGAATCAACAAATGAGGGAAACCCCCGCCGAGTCAACTATGAGGAACCCCAAACAGAGTCAACTACTGAGGAACCCAAGCGAGACAAATCTGGGGGAACCCCAAAATCAAAAACGAGGAACCCTTTCCCGAATCAATTACTGGGGGGGGAACCCAAAAAAGAAACAACTAAATGAGGAACCCACAGAGAGTCAACTACTGAGGAACCAAACAAAATCAACTACGGGGGAAAACCCAAAAAAATTTAACTACTTTAGGAACCCAAACAAAGTCCAAATATGAGGGCCCCCCAAACGGCAATTTTAATACTGAGGAACCCCCAAAAAGAGGGCAAACTATGAGGAACCCCAAAAAAAGTAACCAAATCGGGAAACCCCAAACAAAAGGAACTTTCTGAGGAACCCAAACGGCATCAAATACTGAGGGAAACCCCCCCAGAGCAATACGAGGAAAACCCCTTTGGGGGAGACCGGGGGTTTGAACGGGTTTTGAGACTCCCCCCAATGGTTTTTGAGGTTTAAGCTTCCCGGTAATACCAAAAAGAAAGGGGAAAAAGGGGAGCTTGAAGGTCACCGAGGTGGAGGGGAGACTAACGAAAAATTGGAGGGGACATGCAGGACTCGGGTGGCTGAAGGCTTAAAATTTGCTTACACTAAGTTGGCTTAACCAATATCTGCTTTTCTAAGTTTTTTTAAAGAAGTCCATGGGATTGTGTTTTGGGCAGAGCAGCCCGGAAAGAGAGAGCAGAAAAATGGAAAATTAGGAAAAAGCAAAAAAGTTGGGAAAATTTAGGTGAGGCAAGGAGTGAAAAAATTGAGGGACAGGGGGGTGAAGGCATGGGTGGGGGCGAAGCGAAGAGGCCTGTAAGGAGTGGAAGGGGAGAGTAGCGATGAAAATCAAGACGAAGTAGGAAGGATTGAGAGAGAGAAAAAATGTTAAAGATAAATCAGAAAAGGAAGGGTGCAGGGAGTGGAAAAGGGGAGGCAAAAAAAGAGTGGGGAAGGGAAAAATGAGACAGACAGCAGCGAGTTGAAGGTTGGGGGGAAGATATGGGCAGAAGTGTCAGCGTTTTTCCCAAATTTTCCCAAATTTTAATCTCTTTTTTTAAATTGTTTGGGAAGGGTATTTTTTTAACTTTTTTTTTTTTTAATTCCCCTTTTCCCCATCCATTTTTTTTTTTAAAACGAGGACACCGCAAAACCCCTTTGGGTCCCTACTCCAAAACTGAAAAAAGCATAATGTAAGCAATTTTTATTTTTTAAACATTTTTTTTTTCAATCTACAAAGTTTGAAATTTAAAGAAGCCAATGTAGTTCACCAGTTTTCCCTTTAAAATTTTTTTTGGTTTAAACAATTGCTTCAATAATGGTTACATTGAAAAAAATCTTCAATTGCCTTCATTTAGCATTTAAACCCCATTAAACCCCTCATCTTTTTATTCCATTGGCTTTAAAACAATCCTTCCCTTTTCTTGCCGAAAGTCTTAAACCACTATGCCCAGAAGTTTCCCCCCAAACCGCATCACAGTTAAAGTACATGGTTTCCCCGCCGGTCCTTTATATATACTATAAACAATTTTCAGGGCAAGTGCCCACCCCAAGGGGACCCCCCTTATGATTTTGTCTATAAAAAATATTTCTCCCTTTTACCTTTCATTGTACTTTCAAACTTCTCCGGTGTAACATTAGCCTTCCCGTCTTTATCAATTTTTGCTCTTCTTGAAAAGGGGAAATTACCTACTACGTGGAAAAAAGCCCAAAGGTTGGGGGAAACTTTACCTCAAAATCTTTCCAAATTTGGGGCGTCCCCTCAGGAGCTATGCAAAAGTTTTCAAAATTAGCAACAGGGTGAGGAAAAAATTTTCTCCCCAGGCAAGACAAAGAAAAATTTTTCCCCCCCATTGTTGTTGTCCTTCAACCTTGCATAGTCCCTTTACGAAAAAAAGGGAAAAAAGTAAAGAAAACTTGGTTTTTTTAAAAACGCAAAGATTGCGATTTTATTGGGAAAATTTTCGTTTTGGGTACGTAGCCAGAGAGGAATTTTAATCTGGGGGGGGGAGGGGGAGGGATTACCCTTAAACCCAAAAATTTCAAATCTGAGGGAAATAGTTTAAAAACCCGGATTTCAATCAAGGGGTTTTTTTAAACCTGGATTTCAATTTTTCAGGGGGAGGGGAAAATGGGTTTTGTAAAGGATTTTAAAAAAAGAGTTTTTTAAAAAAAAAAGCAAGCATTGTCTCTTAAAATCTTTTTAAAAGTTTCAAGTTTTTATTAGTAAAAAATCTTTTAAAATGTGTGCTTTTGTGGGGCGGGGGTGGCAACACGGGCCCCCTGTGCACGAGGGGCAACCCCCTGGCCCCCCCTCCGCACGAGGGGGCACCATGGCCCCGGGGCACGAGGGTGGGAACATGGCCCCCTGTGCCGAGGTGGCAAACCCCCGGGCCCCCGGGGGCACGAGGTTTGGGAACACTGGGCCCCCTCCGGGACGGGTGGCATCCCCTGGGCCCCCTGGTGCACGAGGGGGGGGAAAAAACTGGCCCCGTTTTGCCGAGGGGGGGAACACTGGCCCCCTGTGCCGAGGGGGCAACATGGCCCCCTCCGCACGAAGGGTTGGGAAAATTGGCCCGTGTGCACGAGGTGGCAACAATGGACCCCTAAGCACGAGGTGGCCAAAACGGCCCCGTGTGCACGAGGGGGTTTGGGGAACACTGGCCCCCTCCGGCCCCGAGGTGGCAACCTGGGGCCCCGTGTGCACGAGGTGGGGAACACTTTGGACCCCTAAAGGCCCCGAGGTGGGAACACTGGCCCCGTCCGCACGGGGGCAACCCGTGGCCGGGGGGCCCCACGAGGTGGGAAAACTGGGACCCGGGCCGCACGAGTGGCAACCCTGGGCCCCTAAGGGACGAAAGGGGGGAACCCCTGGCCCCTCCGCCTGAGGTGGCAACACTGGGGCCCCTAAGACGAGGTGGAACATGGCCCCGAAAACACGAGGTTTCAACAAATGGCCCCCTAAGCACGAGGTGGAACACGGGCCCGTCCCACGAGGGGGGCAAAACTGGAAACCCCTCCCAAAGAGGTGGGAAAAACGGGGCCCCCTCCGACGAGGTGGGAACACTGGCCCCTCCCCACGAGGTGGAAAACCCGGGCCGTCCGCAAGAAAGGGGGCAAACCGGACCCTCCGCACCAAAAGGGGGAAAAACCGGCCCCGTAGCACGAGGGGGCATCCCGGCCCCGTAAGCACGAGATGGGGAACATGGGCCCCCTCCGCACGAGGTGGAACACGGACCCCCTCCCCACCAGGGGGGCAACATGGCCCGTCCGCACGAGGTTTGGGAAAACTGGACCCGGGAAGAAGGAAAGGGGGCAAACAAAATGGGCCCCCTAAGCCGGGGGCAACAATGGCCCCGTCCCCCACGAGGGGGCAACACTGGACCCCTCCCACAGGGGCAAAAACCCGGGACCCATAAAACACGAGGGGGGGGCAACAAAAAGGGCCCCCTCCGCACGGGTGCTCCCCACCACAACATTCTATCCTCCCCACAACAACTATCCCCCTCACCAAAACTTTTACTTCTCTACCCCACAACAAATACTCCCCCCACAACATTACTATCTCTCCCACCACAAACATACTATCTCCAAAAAAATATTCAAAAAATTACTATTCCAAAAACAATTTACCCCCAAACCCCCCAAACATTATATTTCCCCCAAACATTACTATTCCCAACCACAACATTACTTCCCGTCCACAACACATTACTATCTTACTCACCACAACATTACTATCTCCTCTACCACAACATTACTATCTCCTCCACCACAACATTACTATCTCCACCACCACAACATTACTATCTCCACCACCACAACATTACTATCTCCACCACCACAACATTACTATGTTCACCACCACCAACATTACAAATTCCTCAACCACAACATTACTACCCTCCACCGCCACAACATTACTACCCTCCACCACCACAACATTATAATTCCTCACCACAAAAAATTACTATCTCCACCACCAAACATTTACTATCTCCAACACATATTATCTATCCACCACCACAAATTACAAATCTCCACCACCACAACATTACATCCTCCCCACCGCAACTTTTACTATCTCCTCAACCACAACATTACTATCTCCACCACAACATTACTATCTCCACCACCACAACATTGCTATCTCCTCTACCACAACATTGCTATCTCCACCACCACAACATTACTATCTCCACCACAACATTATTATCTATCTCCATCACCACAACATTACTATCTCTACCACCAAAACCCTTACTATCTCTACCACCACAAATTACTATCTTCTCTGCCACAAGATTACTATCTCCTCCACCACAACATTACTATCTCCTCCACCACAACATTATCTCCTCCACATTATCTCCTCCACGCTCAACACCATCACTTTTCACCTCACCTGTAGCTGGTATTTTCCGTCTTTGCGTCTCTGGTTGTTATCTCTCTTTATTTTCCTGCATTTAAAAGGTTTCCAGAGTCAGGTTCATGCTCGCGCATCTGTGTGACAATCTAAAAGCTTTATTCAGTATTCAGCAACAAGCATGTAAGAGTAAAGTTGGTGCTGTCAGCGGCTCTCAGCTCCACTTCAGCCAGTCGACTTTAAGCTATTTAATGAGACCTGTAAAGAATGAATAATTGCTTATGTTTCTTGAGAAGGGTACAACCAGTTATAATATACCGAGAGCTGCCCGTCGTGTGGTATAACTGTACTCTAGCTGTCCCATTAGTTGGGCTAAGAGGGTCGGGTGTGGGGAGAACCTATAAACCACTTGCCTTGTGCATAACAGTAGTAAGGCGATTAGTGGAAGGAGGATCGAACCTTCACCACTCACACCCCTTGAATAATACTCACAAGCTGAGCTTTTCATGAAATGCAACACAATGAAGACTGTGTTAAGAGGATAGATTGAAGCAGGTTGAGTCGTAGCCAGAGATTTAGTCGCTGCGCAGGACTCTGCCGCACACGTTGTAGGTGAGGCGGGGCTCAGAGTACCAGAGCGGCGCACACTCAAGATTAGAGCTAACCTGTGTTTCTTATAGCTCTGCAGAGCGCTACAGAGCAAGAACATATATCTATCTAAACGTCGAGTCTCTCTGGACTTTCTGGGCAGCGAGGTTCATATTAATCTTCATTGCCACCGCAAAGTTAAATGTCCTCTGGATATTATCCGTCTCTTTCCTGCTAAGACATTTTAATTCTTATACTGATGAGCTTACTAACATTATTTGTGTTATCACGAAGTAAATGTAGCTCTCTCTCTTCCTCTCTCTCTCTCTCTCTCTCTCTCTTTTCCTTCTTTCTCCTTCTCTCTCTCCTCTCTCTCTCTCTCTCTCTGCAAGATGGTGAGCTGTGAGGACAATGGACATCTCTAATATAATAATAGTTAAAAATACAGCGATTTACGCAAGGGTGGAAATTCAGAGATCAGTTAGAGAAGGGCGTTAAGAAAGGCATGTCGTATCAGTGGATCAAGAACAATGCCTTGTGGTACTCTGGTAGTGGATGTGCTTGATACTAGTGGGGAGTCCTTCACTAGTATCAAGCAACCTCACCCGAATACTTAAGTAAAAAAAAAATAGTTTTTCGGTTGCGGGTGTCTTCTGAAGGAAAGTTGGGAAGGTCCTCGAATTAGCTCCTGATCAGTCGGGTTGTGGTGCCTACGCTGGCTTGCGTGCCGTTAGCACCAACAACCTGGTTGATCGAAGCCGTCACAATAAAGATTCCAATATGCTGCAAAAGTGCCTAGTTCTTCAACTTGTCGGTTTTCTAAATCATTTTCATCATAACTCGAAGTCAGCTACTTAGGAACCCAAACAGAATCAACTACTGAGAAACCCAAGCAGTCAACTATTGAGGAACCCAAACAGAACCAACTACTGAGGAACCCAAGCAGAGTCAACTACTGAGGAACCCGAGCAGAGTCAACTACTGAGGGAACATAAGCAGAGTTCCAACTCATGAGGAACCTAACAGAGTCAACTACTGAGGAACCCAAGCAGAGTCAACTACTGAGGAACCCAAGCAGAACCAACTACTGAGGAACCCAAGCAGAGTCAACTACTGAGGAACCCAAACAGAACCAACTACTGAGGAACCCAAGCAGAGTCAACTACTGAGGAACCCAAACAGAACCAACTACTGAGGAACCCAAGCAGAGTCAACTACTGAGGAACCCAAACAGAATCAACTACTGAGGAACCCAAGCAGAGTCAACTACTGAGGAACCCAAGCAGAGTCAACTACTGAGGAACCCAAACAGAATCAATTACTGAGGAACCCAAACAGAATCAACTACTGAGGAACCCAAGCAGAGTCAACTACTGAGGAACCCAAACAAAGTCAACTACTGAGGAACCCAAACAGAATCAATTACTGAGGAACCCAAACAATCAACTTACGAGGAACCAAGCAGAGTCAACTACTGAGGAACCCAAGCAGAGTCAACTACTGAGGAACCCAAACAGAACCAACTACTTAGGAACCCAAACAGAACCAACTACTGAGGAACCCAAGCAGAGTCAACTACTGAGGAACCCAAGCAGAGTCAACTACTGAGGAACCCAAGCAGAGTCAACTACTGAGGAACCCAAACAGAATCAGTTACTGAGGAACCCAAACAGAATCAACTACTGAGGAACCCAAGCAGAGTCAACTACTGAGGAACCCAAGCAGAGTCAACTACTGAGGAACCCAAACAGAACCAACTACTGAGGAACCCAAACAGAACCAACTACTGAGGAACCTAAGCAGAGTCAACTACTGAGGAACCCAAGCAGAGTCAACTACTGAGGAACCCAAGCAGAGTCAACTACTGAGGAACCCAAGCAGAGTCAACTACTGAGGAACCCAAACAGAATCAATTACTGAGGAACCCAAACAGAATCAACTACTGAGGAACCAAAGCAGAGTCAACTACTGAGGAACCCAAACAAAGTCAACTACTGAGGAACCCAAACAAAGTCAACTACTGAGGAACCCAAACAGAATCAATTACTGAGGAACCCAAACAGAATCAACTACTGAGGAACCCAAGCAGAGTCAACCACTGAGGAACCCAAACAAAGTCAACTACTGAGGAACCCAAACAAAGTCAACTACTGAGGAACCCAAGCAGAGTCAACTACTGAGGAACCCAAACAGAATCAATTATACTGAGGAACCTCCAAACAGAATCAACAACAGAGGAACCCCAAGCAAGTCCAACTACTGAGGAACCCAAGCAGAGTCAACTACTGAGGAACCCAAGCAGAGTCAACTACTGAGGAACCCCAAGTCAACTACTGAGGAACCCATACAGAATCAATTACTGAGGAACCCAAACAGAATCAACTACTGAGGAACCCAAGCAGAGTCAACTACTGAGGAACCCAAACAAAGTCAACTACTGAGGAACCCAAACAAAGTCAACTACTGAGGAACCCAAACAAAGTCAACTACTGAGGAACCCAAACGGCATCAACTACTGAGGAACCCAAACAGAGTCAACTACTGAGGAACCCAAACAAAGTCAACTACTCAGGAACCCAAACAAAGTCAACTACTGAGGAACCCAAACGGCATCAACTACTGAGGAACCCAAACAGAGTCAACTACTGAGGAACCCCTGGATGGAGAAGAAGCGGGTTAGACACGGGTCTGAGACTCCCCACAATGGTCTTGAGGTTTAAGCTTCAGGTAACTACAATAAGAGGTGAACAAGGTGAGCTTGAAGGTCACACGAGGTGGATGGGGAGACTAAGCTGAAAAGTTGGAGCAGACTATGCAGGACTCGAGGTGGCTGAAGGCTCTAATTAGCTTACACTAAGTTGGCTTAACCAATATCTGCTCGTCTAAGTTTTAATGAAGTCCATGGGATTGTGTTAGGGCAGAGCAGCCAGGAAAGAGAGAGCAGTAGATGGAAGGATTAGGAAGAAGCAAGAAGTGGAAGATCAGGTGAGAGCAAGGAGTGAAAAAGGTTGAGGGAGCAGAGTGAAGTGCATGGAGTAGGAGGCAGAAGCAGAAGAGTAGAGTGTAAGGAGTGGAAGGAGGACGAGATAGCGATGAACTCAAGACGAAGTAGGAAGGATTGAGAGAGAGAAAAGTGTGATAAAATCAGAAAAGTAAGAGTGAAGGAGTGAAGGAGGAGGCAACAAAGAGTGGAAGAAGATGAGACAGACAGCAGCGAGTTGAAGAGTGGGAGAAGATATGTCTTAGAAGTGTCAGCGTTTCCAGATTTTCAATTTAACTCTCTTTTTTAAGTTGTGGAAGCTATTTTGTAACTTTTTTTTTCTTTAGTACCTTTGCCTCATCCATTTTTTTTTAAAGCGAGGACACCGCACCGTCGCTCCCTACTCCAACACTGAACAAAGCTATAATGTAAGCATTTCTATTTCTAGCATTTTTTTTTTCAATCTACATGTTTGAAATTGAAAGACTGCCAATGTAGTTCACCAGTTTCTTAAATTTTGTTGGTTTATACAATTGCTTCAATAATGGTTACATTGTATAAAGTCTTCACATTGCCTTCATATAGCATTTATCTCCATTAAACTCCATCATCTTTCATTCCATTGGCTTAATCAATCCTTCCTTCTCTTGCAGAAAGTCTTAACCACTTATGCGCCAGAAGTTCGCATCATCCGCAGTCACAGTTATGTACATGGTTTCCCAGCAGGTCATTTATATATACTATAAACATTATCAGGGCAAGTGCCTACCCTAGAGGCACCCCGCTTATGATTTTGTCTAATAAAGATATTTCTCATTTTACCTCTGCATTGTACTTTCAAACTCTCATCCGGTGTAACAGTTAGCCTTCCAGTCTTGATCATTGTTGCTCTTCTTGTATGTAAATATACCTAGCTACGTGGAACAAGCCACATAGGATGGAAATCTTTACCTCAAGATCTTTCGCACTTTGTGCGTCGTCAGGAGCTATGCAATGTTGCAAGATTAGCAACAGATAGAGGATAAATTTTCTCCGAGGCAAGACAACAGAAAGAATTTTCCCCCTATCTGTTGTTAGTCCTGCAACATTGCATAGCTCCTGACGACGCGAAAAGAGTACGAAAGATCTTGGTTTTTAAAATCGCATGATTGCGATTTGATTGAATATTACGTACGGGTACAGTAGACCAGAGAGGATTTTTAATCTGGGGTGAGGGAGGGATTACCTTAAACCAATATTTAACTCTGAGGGAGTAGTTTAAACCAGGATTTCAATCAAGGGTTGACTTAAACCTTGGATTTCAGATCTTGCAGGAGGAGGGGAGTAGTGGTTTAAGTAAGGATGTAAATGAGAGTTTCTTAAAAAAAAACGCAAGACATTGTAAACTCTTAGAAATCTTTTTAAAAGTGCAAGTTTTTATTATGTAAAATATCTTAAACTGTGATGCTTTAGTGGTGCGAGGTGGCAACACTGGCCCCGTGTGCACGAGGTGGCAACACTGGCCCCGTCCGCACGAGGTGGCATCACTGGCCCCGTGTGCAACGAGGTGGCAACACAGCCCCGTGTGCACGAGGTGGCAACACTGGCCCCGTGTGCACGAGGTGGCAACACTGGCCCCGTCCGCACGAGGTGGCATCACTGGCCCCGTGTGCACGAGGTGGCAACACTGGCCCCGTGTGCACGAGGTGGCAACACTGGCCCCGTGTGCACGAGGTGGCAACACTGGCCCCGTCCGCACGAGGTGGCAACATTGGCCCCGTGTGCACGAGGTGGCAACACTGGACCCGTAAGCACGAGGTGGCAACACTGGCCCCGTGTGCACGAGGTGGCAACACTGGCCCCGTCCGCACGAGGTGGCAACACTGGCCCCGTGTGCACGAGGTGGCAACACTGGACCCGTAAGCACGAGGTGGCAACACTGGCCCCGTCCGCACGAGGTGGCAACAGTGGCCCCGTCCGCACGAGGTGGCAACACTGGACCCGTCCGCACGAGGTGGCAACACTGGACCCGTAAGCACGAGGTGGCAACACTGGCCCCGTCCGCATGAGGTGGCAACACTGGCCCGTAAGCACGAGGTGGCAACACTGGCCCCGTAAGCACGAGGTGGCAACACTGGCCCCGTAAGCACGAGGTGGCAACACTGGACCCGTCCGCACGAGGTGGCAACACTGGACCCGTCCGCACGAGGTGGCAACACTGGACCCGTCCGCACGAGGTGGCAACACTGGACCCGTCCGCACGAGGTGGCAACACTGGACCCGTCCGCACGAGGTGGCAACACTGGACCCGTCCGCACGAGGTGGCAACACTGGCCCCGTAAGCACGAGGTGGCATCACTGGCCCCGTAAGCACGAGATGGCAACACTGGCCCCGTCCGCACGAGAGGTGGCAACACTGGACCCGTCCGCACGAGGTGGCAACACTGGACCCGTCCGCACGAGGTGGCAACACTGGCCCCGTAAGCACGAGGTGGCATCACTGGCCCCGTAAGCACGAGGTGGCAACACTGGCCCCGTCCGCACGAGGTGGCAACACTGGACCCGTCCGCACGAGGTGGCAACACTGGACCCATAAGCACGAGGTGGCAAAACTGGCCCCGTCCGCACGAGGTGGCAATACTGGCCCCGTCCGCGCGAGGTGGCAACACTGGCCCCGTCCGCACGAGGTGGCAACACTGGCCCCGTCCGCACGAGGTGGCAACACTGGACCCGTCCGCACGAGGTGGCAACACTGGACCCGTAAGCACGAGGTGGCAACACTGGCCCCGTCCGCACCAGGTGGCAACACTGGACCCGTCCGCACGAGGTGGCAACACTGGACCCGTAAGCACGAGGTGGCAACACTGGCCCCGTCCGCACGAGGTGGCAATACTGGCCCCGTCCGCACGAGGTGGCAACACTGGCCCCGTCCGCACGAGGTGGCAACACTGGCCCCGTCCGCACGAGGTGGCAACACTGGCCCCGTCCGCACGAGGTGGCAACACTGGCCCCGTCCGCACGAGGTGGCAACACTGGCCCCGTCCGCACGAAGTGGCAACACTGGCCCCGTCCGCACGAGGTGGCAACATTGAACCCTCGCACGAGGTGGCAACACTGGCCCCCCGCGCGAAGTGGCAACACTGGCCCCCCGCGCGAGGTGGCACCATTGTACCCTCGCACGAGGTGGCAACACTGGCCCTCCCGCGCGAGGTGGCAACATTGAACCCTCGCACGAGGTGGCAACACTGGCCCCCCGCGCGAGTTGGCAACACTGGGCCCCCCGCGCGAGGTGGCAACATTGAGCTCTCGCACGAGGTGGCAACACTGGCCCCCGTGTGAAGTGGCACTACTGGCCTCCCACGAGAGGTGGTAAATACTGACCCCACGCTTGATGTGGCAACACTGGCCCACCCGCGTGAGGTGGCAACACTGGCCCCCCGTGTAAGGTGTTAACACTGGCCCCCCGCGTGAGGAGGCAAGACTAGCCCCCCGTGAAGTGGCAACACTGGGTGTGAGATGGCAACACTGGGTCCCCGCGTGAAGTGACAACACAGGCCCCCCGCGTGAGGTGGCAACACTGGCCCCCCGCGTGAGGTGGCAAGACTAGCCCCCCGTGAAGTGGCAACACTGGGTGTGAGGTGGCAACACTGGGCCCCCGCGTGAAGTGACAACACAGGCCCCCCGCGTGAGGTGGCAACACAGGCCTCCCGCGTGAGGTGGCAACACTGGCCTCCCGCGTGAGGTGGCAAGACTAGCCCCCCCGTGAAGTGGCAACACTGGGTGTGAGGTGGCAACACTGGGCCCCCGCGTGAAGTGACAACACAGGCCTCCCGCGTGAGGTGGCAACACTGGCCCCCCGCGTGAAGTGACAACACAGGCCCCCCGCGTGAGGTGGCAACACAGGCCCCCCGCGTGAGGTGGCAACACTGGCCCACTGCATAAGGTGGCAACACTGCCCCCCCCGCGTGAAGTGACAACACAGGCCCCCCGCGTGAAGTGACAACACAGGCCCCCCGCGTGAGGTGGCAACACAGGCCCCCCGCGTGAAGTGACAACACAGGCCCCCCGCGTGAGGTGGCAACACTGGCCCCCCGCGTGAGGTGGCAACACTGGCCCCCCGCGTGAGGTGGCAACACTGGTCACCCGTGTAAGGTGGGAACACTGGCCCACTGCATAAGGTGGCAACACTGCCCCCCCCCGCGTGAGGTGGAAACACTGGCCCCCCGCGTGAGGTGGCAACATTGGCCCCCCGCGTGAGGTGGCAACATTGGCCCCCCGCGTGAGGTGGCGACACTGGCCCTCCGGCGCGAGGTGGCACCATTGTACCCTCGCACGAGGTGGCAACACTGGCCCCCCGCGTGAGGTGGCAACATTGGCCCCCCGCGTGAGGTGGCAACATTGGCCCCCCGCGTGAGGTGGCAACATTGGCCCCCCGCGTGAGGTGGCAACACTGGCCCCCCGCGTGAGGTGGCAACATTGGCCCCCCGCGTGAGGTGGCAACATTGGCCCCCCGCGTGAGGTGGCAACACTGGCCCCCCGCGTGAGGTGGCAACACTGGCCCCCCGCGTGAGGTGGCAACATTGGCCGCACCTCAAACTTTTCTCTCCTTTCGTTTCAACAATTCACAAAAAAAGGAAGAACTTTCTCAAGCCGGCATGAATTGTCTCATTTGTTCATTTTGCACAAACTTTGAAATGAAAAATAGTTCCAAATAAAGAAAAAGTTGGAAACTGGGCCTTATTACGTAATACAGATGATGCCAAGTTGTAGTGTATTTCACTCCAAGATAACGTACTTCACTACCTCCGCAACACTCTCTTCACTACCTCCGCAACACTCTCTTCACTACCTCCGCAACACTCTCTTCACTACCTCCGCAACACTCTCTTCACTACCTCCGCAACACTCTCTTCAACTACCTCCGCAACACTCGCTTCACTACCTCCGCAACACTCGCTTCACTACCTCCGCAAACACTCGCTTCACTACCTCCGCAACTCTCTCTTCACTACCTCCGCAACACTCACTTCACTACCTCCGCAACACTCTCTTCACTACCTCCGCAACACTCTCTTCACTACCTCCGCAACACTCGCTTCACTACCTCCGCAACACTCGCTTCACTACCTCCGCAACACTCGCTTCACTACCTCCGCAACACTCGCTTCACTACCTCCGCAACACTCTCTTCACTACCTCCGCAACACTCTCTTCACTACCTCCGCAACACTCTCTTCACTACCCTCCGCAACACTCGCTTCACTACCTCCGCAAACACTCGCTTCACTACCTCCGCAACACTCGCTTCACTACCTCCGCAACACTCGCTTCACTACTCCGCAACACTCACTTCACTACCTCCGCAACACTCTCTTCACTACCTCCGCAACACACTCTTCACTACCTCCGCAACACTCTCTTCACTACCTCCGCAACACTCTCTTCACTACCTCCGCAACACTCTCTTCACTACCTCCGCAACACACTCTTCACTACCTCCGCAACACTCGCTTCACTACCTCCGCAACACTCGCTTCACTACCTCCGCAACACTCGCTTCACTACCTCCGCAACACTCGCTTCACTACCTCCGCAACACTCGCTTCACTACCTCCGCAACACTCACTTCACTACCTCCGCAACACTCACTTCACTACCTCCGCAACACTCACTTCACTACCTCCGCAACACTCACTTCACTACCTCCGCAACACTCACTTCACTACTCCGCAACACTCACTTCACTACCTCCGCAACACTCACTTCACTACCTCCGCAACACTCACTTAACTACCTCCGCAACACTCTTCACTACCTCCGCAACACTCACTTCACTACCTCCGCAACACTCACTTCACTACCTCCGCAACACTCGCTTCACTACCTCCGCAACACTCGCTTCACTACCTCCACAACACTCGCTTCACTACCTCCGCAACACTCGCTTCACTACCTCCGCAACACTCGCTCACTACCTCCGCAACACTCGCTTCACTACCTCCGCAACACTCGCTTCACTACTCCAGCAACACTCGCTTCACTACCTCCGCAACACTCGCTTCACTACCTCCGCAACACTCGCTTCACTACCTCCGCAACACTCGCTTCACTACCTTCGCAACACTCTCTTCACTACCTCCGCAACACTCTCTTCACTACCTCCGCAACACTCTCTTCACTACCTCCGCAACACTCACTTCACTACCTCCGCAACACTCACTTCACTACCTCCGCAACACTCCACTTCACTACCTCCGCAACACTCACTTCACTACCTCCGCAACACTCTCTTCACTACCTCCGCAACACACTCTTCACTACCTCCGCAACACTCTCTTCACTACCTCCGCAACACTCTCTTCACTACCTCCGCAACACTCACTTCACTACCTCCGCAACACTCTCTTCACTACCTCCGCAACACTCTCTTCACTACCTCCGCAACTCTCTCTTCACTACCTCCGCAACACTCTCTTCACTACCTCCGCAACACTCTCTTCACTACCTCCGCAACACTCTCTTCACTACCTCCGCAACACTCTCTTCACTACCTCCGCAACACTCTCTTCACTACCTCCGCAACACTCTCTTCACTACCTCAGCAACACTCTCTTCACTACCTCAGCAACACTCTCTTCACTACCTCCGCAACACTCTCTTCACTACCTCCGCAACACACCACTTCACTACCTCCGCAACACTCACTTCACTACCTCCGCAACACTCACTTCACTACCTCCGCAACACTCACTTCACTACCTCCGCAACACTCACTTCACTACCTCCGCAACACTCACTGCACAAACAACACTACCAAGTTACTATTAATATTTACGACTCCTAAGTAAACTTTCTAGGAAGGTTATAGTTTCTAAGTAATTTAGATTCTCTTCATCAAGCGCAGTAAACTCCGTCTAAATATGTGTCATGTGTATGGTGTGGTAGGAAATTAAGTTTGATTATGTTATTTAAATCGTACTAGAAATTGCGTATATATCGAGAGGAGCTCTGCAGAAGGACTACAGAATACGTGTAAATTACGCCTGGTGCAAGATATCTGAATTGATGTATAGCAGACGAGGCAACGGTGAGTTAAGATGCGTGAACACGAGCTGTGAATCGACCCTTACTACCACATATAGGCTAGTACACAAAATGAATTCTCCTGGTAAGGTCGGAGGATGGTGGGTGCCTGGTAGGCGGCGGCGGAGGAGGCTAAAAGGGGCTGTGGAAGAGGGTGCCAGGTAGGGGCTTAGGATGGGGGTGCCAGGTAGGAGCGGAGGTAAGGGAGAGTGGGGGCTGTAACTAATTCTGGAGACACATGCATCACCAAGTGTCTGGGTACGGAAACAGTGTGGGAACCTCTGCAGCAGACATCTGCTTCTGCAACTACTTTGTCCAATACACTGTTGTCCTCTCAACCTTTCACCGCTATTGAGAATCTATTACACACACATCCACACAAATTATATATATATATATATATATATATATATATATATATATATATATATATATATAGGTATATATAGTATTACCACACCGGCCCTCTTCCAACGAGAACGGTGACCCAAAAAAGAGAAGAAACCCTTTCGCCATCACTCACTCCATCATTGCCGACTTTACAGCTCGGATGCCCCTCCAAACTGCAATATCCCCACCCTTTTGAGTGCGAGCACTGTGCTTCCCACCTCCAGGACTCATGTCCGGCTAACTGGTTCCCATAAATCCTTTCATAAATATTATTTTGCTCACACTCCAACAGCACATCAAGTCATTAAAAAAAACTTGCCTCCACTCACTCCTAGCTAGCACGCGCTCACACGCTTGTTGGATGTCCAAACCCCCTCACATAAAAAAAAAAACTATTTCCTCTATCCAGCCCTTTCCTGAACGATCCCTAAATCGCTTTCCCTCCACTATAGATATATACACTCTACAAGTCATCCAATTTTACTCCCCCTCTATCAATGTCCAAACCTCATAACTACAGTAACCCCTCCTCAGCTCTCCAGGTAATGCTTTTTGCAACCCCGCACCTCCTCCTAATTTTCAAACTACAAATTCTTCACATAATACATAATATTTACACCTCCCACTGCCCTCAGACACATCACTGCTCCAGCCTCCTCTTCGCTACAACCTGCAAGTTGAAGAACAGACATTTTTGCAACATATAAGTCACTTCTCCGAGCATATACTCTACTTTTATCAAGACTGATGGCCTGAACACATTGACTCAAGGCTGAAGGACTCATTACCACAAACTCCTCCTCATCTTCCACCAATCATCTTTGTACAGAACTGAGGAAGTCGCTTGTTGGCGAAACTTTTTCACAATAAAGATTCCCAGATGCTGTAAATGTGTCTTAATTATTCAACTTTTGTTTTTGTTTTTTTTAACCGTTTTCATCTTAACCCAAACAAGATCAGCTACCGATGTACCCAAACAAGATCAGTTACCGAAGTACTCAAACAAGATCAGCTATCGATGTACCCAAACAAAATCAGCTACCGAGGCATCCAAACAAGATCAGCTACCGAGGTATCCAAACAAGATCAGCTACCGAGGTACCCAAACAGGATCAGCTACCGAGGTACCCAAACAGGATCAGCTACCGAGGTACCCAAACAAGATCAGCTACCGAGGTACCCAAACAAGATCAGCTACCGAGGTACCCAAACAGAATCAGCTACCGAGGTACCCAAACAGAATCAGCTACCGAGGTACCCAAACAGAATCAGCTACCGAGGTACCCAAACAAAATCAGCTACCGAGGTATCCAAACAAAATCAGCTACCGATGTATCCAAACAAGTCAGCTACCGAGGTATCTCTTCAAACAGGTGTAGTGTCTGATATGTGGAAGATGGCTAATGTAACTCCTATTTTTAAAACAGGGGACAAGTCGTTACCGTCAAATTACCGCCCAATAAGCCTGACCTCAATTGTAGGCAAATTACTAGAGTCAATTATAGCTGAGATTATAAGAAGCCATCTCGATAAGCATAGCTTGATTAATGATACTCAGCATGGATTCACAAGAGGCCGGTCTTGTCTAACTAATTTATTAACTTTCTTCAGTAAAGCTTTTGAGGCTGTTGACAATAAAGAATTTGATATTATTTACTTAGATTTTAGTAAGGCTTTTGATAGAGTTCCGCACCATAGACTGTTAAAGAAAGTGGCAGCTCGTGGCATTGGGGGAAAAGTGCTCTCGTGGATCGAGTCATGGCTCACTGACAGGAAGCAGAGAGTGT
This sequence comes from Cherax quadricarinatus, assembly GCF_026875155.1. Classification (NCBI taxonomy): domain Eukaryota; kingdom Metazoa; phylum Arthropoda; class Malacostraca; order Decapoda; family Parastacidae; genus Cherax; species Cherax quadricarinatus. The sequence goes on along the minus strand of NC_069413.1, from coordinate 46,840,829 downwards.
CCATAAATGGGGTTAAATCCGAGTGGGGATCAGTAACAAGTGGCGTTCCACAGGGATCAGTCTTGGGCCCGTTGTTGTTTATAATATATATCAATGATCTTGATGAGGGAATTACTAGTGATATGAGCAAATTCGCCGATGACACAAAGAAAGGTAGGATAATTGATTCAAAAGTAGATGTTATGGAACTTCAGGAGGATTTAAACAAACTCTATTCTTGGTCAGAAAAGTGGCAGATGCAGTTCAATGTAGATAAATGCAAGGTTCTGAAGCTTGGAAGTGCCCATAACCCTAGTACTAATAAGTTAAATGATGTAGAACTTAACCATACAGATTGCGAAAAGGACTTGGGGGTTATGGTGAGCAGCAACCTTAAACCAAGACAGTTGTGATGAATGGTTTGAAAAACCGACAAGTTGAAGATTGAGACACTTATGCAGCATATGGGAATCTTTATTCAGGAAACGTTTCGCCACACAGTGGCTTCATCAGTCCAATACTAAGAGGAAGGCGTAAGGAGAGGAGGAGAATGAGGTAATCAGTCCCTCAACCTGGAGTCGATGTGTTCAGTCCATCAATCTTGTAGAATGTACAGCATAGGCCCGTAGACGTGGCTTATATACTGTAGTGAGGTGACGTGAAGCAGGTGGAGGCGGGGTCATAGTGGTACCATCCACTAGTCGAAGTAGGTCTTCGTCCAAAGGTTGAACAAGTGTTGAAGAATTCTTTGTAACAAGATCCCATGATGCTGCAGTGTCTGACAGTTGTGATGAATGGTTTGAAAAACCGACAAGTTGAAGATTGAGACACTTATGCAGCATATGGGAATCTTTATTCAGAAAACGTTTCGCCACACAGTGGCTTCATCAGTCCAATACAAAGAGGAAGGCGTAAGGAGAGGAGGAGAATGAGGTAATCAGTCCCTCAACCTGGAGTCGATGTGTTCAGTCCATCAATCTTGTAGAATGTACAGCATAGGCCCGTAGACGTGGCTTATATACTGTAGTGAGGTGACGTGAAGCAGGTGGAGGCGGGGTCATAGTGGTACCATCCACTAGTCGAAGTAGGTCTTCGTCCAAAGGTTGAACAAGTGTTGAAGAATTCTTTGTAACAAGATCCCATGATGCTGCAGTGTCTGACAGTTGTGATGAATGGTTTGAAAAACCGACAAGTTGAAGATTGAGACACTTATGCAGCATATGGGAATCTTTATTCAGGAAACGTTTCGCCACACAGCCACTGTGTGGCTGTGTGGCTGTGTGACTGTGAAGTCGCAGGGTAGTAACATGAGTACTAGGAGAACTAGTAATAGGCAAAATGAGGAGGATATTGGAAAGCCAGTGGCACTAATTGACAATGACAGTAATAGGTTTAGTGGAATAACAGAAAGGAGCAGGAAGGGTAAAGAGATAGGAGGGTCATTAAATATTTATTACACAAATAGTCGCAGTGCTAGGAATAAGATGGACGAGTTGAGACTAGTTGCTAGTGCAGGTAACATAGATGTATTTGCCATTACTGAGACGTGGTTTAATTCAAAAAGTCGGGACATGCCTGCAGAATGTCACATTCAGGGTTTTAAATTGTTCCAAGTAGATAGAAGTATCGGGAAGGGGGTGGGGTGGCATTGTATGTCCGAGATCGCTTGAACTGTTGCATAAAAACAGGTATTAAGTCTGAAGTAACACATACAGAGTCTGTTTGGATAGAATTTTCAGAGGGGCATGAAAAATTAATTTTAGGTGTGATATACCGTCCCCCAAATTTAGATAGGGACCAGGGGAGACTACTATGGGAGGAAATTGTTAGGGCCACAAGGCACGATAATGTAGTAATTCTAGGAGACTTTAACTTTAGTCATATTGATTGGAATTTCTTAACTGGGAATTTAGAATCATACGATTTCTTAGAAGTAGTTCAGGATTGTTTTTTGAAGCAGTTTGTGACAGAACCTACAAGGGGTAATAACCTGCTTGACTTAGTTCTGGCAAACAATGAATCCCTTGTTAATAATTTAGAAGTTTCAGAGGAACTGGGTGCCAGCGACCACAAATCAATTACATGTAGAATTGAATGGAAGTATGATAGTAGGGATAACTCAGTAACAGTCCCAGATTTTCGCTTAGCAGATTACAATGGGCTTAGAGAACACTTATCATCTGTTGACTGGGGTAACGAAGAGAGCTATCAATATGACAGTTTTCTGAACACAATACATGCTGCTCAAAGAACGTTTATCCCTTATAAGGAAATTAGATCAAATAGAAATGACCCAAAATGGATGAATAATAGGCTGAAATATCTACTAGGGCATAAGAAAGGAATTTATAGGCGTATCAAAAGAGGCGAGGGTCATCTTATGAATCAGTATATTGACATTAAGAGGGACATTAAAAAGGGGATAAGAAAAGCTAAAAGGGACTATGAAATTAAAGTTGCTAGGGATTCTAAAACTAACCCAAAAAGTTTTTTCCAGGTCTATAGAACAAAAGTCAGAGATAAGATAGGTCCCCTTAAAAATAACTATGGGCATCTTACTGACAAAGAGAATGAAATGTGCTCGATTTTAAATAATTATTTTCTCTCGGTTTTTACACAGGAAGACACTAATAATATTCCGGTAATTAATTTTTATAGTGGATCAGAAGAAGATAAATTATGTAACATCACAGTCACTAGTGAAATGGTTGTGAAGCAGATAGACAGACTGAAGCAAAATAAGTCACCGGGTCCTGATGAGGTTTTTTCAAGGGTTCTAAAGGAACGCAAAATGGAAGTCTGTGAACCATTAACTAATATTTTTAATTTATCTCTTCAAACAGGTGCAGTGTCTGATATGTGGAAGATGGCTAATGTAATTCCTATTTTTAAAACGGGACAAGTCGTTACCGTCAAATTACCGCCCAATAAGCCTGACCTCAATTGTAGGCAAATTACTAGAGTCAATTATAGCTGAGATTATAAGAAGCCATCTCGATAAGCATAGCTTGATTAATGATACTCAGCATGGATTCACAAGAGGCCGGTCTTGTCTAACTAATTTATTAACTTTCTTCAGTAAAGCTTTTGAGGCTGTTGACCACGATAAAGAATTTGATATTATTTACTTAGATTTTAGTAAGGCATTTGATAGAGTTCCGCACCAAAGACTGTTGAAGAAAGTAGCAGCTCATGGCATTGGGGGAAGGGTGCTCTCGTGGATCGAATCATGGCTCACAGACAGGAAGCAAAGAGTGTCCATAAATGGGGTTAAATCCGAGTGGGGATCAGTAACAAGTGGCGTTCCACAGGGATCAGTCTTGGGCCCGTTGTTGTTTATAATATATATCAATGATCTTGATGAAGGAATTACTAGTGATATGAGCAAATTCGCCGATGACACGAAGATATTTAGGATAATTGATTCAAACGTAGATGTTAGGGAACTTCAGGAGGATTTAGACAAACTCTACTCTTGGTCAGAAAAGTGGCAGATGCAGTTCAATGTAGATAAATGCAAGGTTCTGAAGCTCGGGAGTGTCCATAACCCTAGCACTTATAAGTTAAATAATGTAGAACTTTGCCAAAATCTTTGCCAAAACATCATTCCAAGTATCTACCTCCACAACCATGACCATCAAGGACATCACCAGTAGTAGGCAGGACAAGCCTCCATCCTCTGCAGGGGTATACATAATCCCTTGTAATGACTGCAACAAGTTATACGTGGGCGAAACATCAAGGGACCTCCAAACACGTATTTCAGAACACCAATACGCAAGCAGGTCTGACGACACAAGGAATGCCTGCGTACAACACCGTAATTCACACAACCACTTGATAAACTACAGAAACTCAAGACTTATCGCCACAGAAGACAACACCCAATACCGAAGAATCCTGGAATCATCACTTATTTCTATATCCGACAACTTCAACTAGAATAGTGGCTTCTATAACATAGCTGAACCACTTGCCAAGAAACTTCTTCATCGCTATCCCACATAAGAACACTGTAGAAGGTCTGCTCACAAACTTGTCCAGTCTCCTTTCCAAGCTACCCAAGTTTTTAGACTCTACAACCCAACTCGGTACATCATCAGATGCAGCATTCTTCACCTGACCTCAGCCGGACTATAAATACTCGCGTTCCTTCCACCCCAGGTAGTTCTGTTTGTGACTTGAAAAAGCCCACTGTGTGGGCGAAACGTAGTCAATAAAGGATCACATTATACTGCATCTGTGTTTATATTGCCAATGTAGAACTTAACCATACAGATTGCGAAAAGGACTTGGGGGTTATGGTAAGCAGCAACCTTAAACCAAGACAGCAATGCCTAAGCGTACGTAATAAGGCAAATAGATTACTGGGATTTATATCAAGAAGTGTAAGCAACAGAAGTCCAGAGGTCATACTGCAGCTTTATACATCATTAGTAAGGCCTCACCTAGATTATGCAGCTCAATTCTGGTCTCCATATTACAGAATGGACATAAATTCGTTAGAAAACATTCAGCGTAGGATGACTAAATTAATACATAGCATTAGAAATCTTCCTTATGAAGAAAGATTGAAGACTCTTAAGTTACATTCACTTGTTAGACGAAGAATGAGGGGAGACCTGATCGAAGTGTATAAGTGGAAGATAGGTATTAATAAGGGGATATTAACAAGGTCTTGAGAATATCTCTCAAGAGAGAACCCGCAGTAATGGATTTAAATTAGATAAGTTTAGATTTAGAAAGGACATAGGAAAGTATTGGTTTGGAAATAGGGTAGTAGATGAGTGGAACAGTCTACCTAGTTGGGTTATTGAGGCTAGGACTTTGGGTAGTTTCAAATTTAGGTTGGATAAATACATGAGTGGGATGGGTTGGATTTGAGTGGGACTTGCACATCAGAGCTTATTTCTTGGGTAGCATTGAAAATTGGGTAGGTCAAATGTTTGTTAGTGGGATGAATTGTAAAGGACCTGCCTAGTATGGGCCAACAGGCCTGCTGCAGTGTTCCTCCTTTCTTATGTTCTTATGTTCTTATAAATGTCACTACCACCACCCACGTACAAATTTGGCATCACCACCACACAACAAATGTCACCACCACTGTTCAGACCTACCACCACCAGTGTATAGACCTACCACCACCACATCACGACCAGTGTACAGACCTACCACGACCACCAGTGCAGAGACCTACCCTCACCACCACCACTATACAGACCTACCACCACCACCACTGTACAGACCTACCCTCACCACCACCACTGTACAGACCTACCACCACCACCACTGTACAGACCTACCATCACCACCACCACTGTACAGACCTACCCTCACCACCACCACCACACCACCACCACTGTACAGACCTACCACCACCACCACTGTACAGACCACCATCACCACCACCACTGTACAGACCTACCACCACCACTGTACAGGCCTACCCTCCCCACCACCACCACTGTACAGACCTACCACCACCACCACTGTACAGACCTACCATCACCACCACCACTGTACAGACCTACCCTCACCACCACCACCACCACACTGTACAGACCTACCACCACCACTGTACAGGCCTACCCTCACCACCACCACCACCACCGTACAGACCTACCACCACCACCACTGTACAGACCTACCCTCACCACCACTGTACAGACCTACCACCACCACCACTGTACAGACCCACCATCACCACCACCACACTCCAGATTCTCAGCTTACAACATTTCCACCAATCTTACAACGCTGACGCAACACATTAGCCACAATTGTCGCCAGCTGTCTCATCATTCATACTACACGTGTTGCGGTTGGCCTCGCTATTCTCTTCTTCTTGTGTCTTTATAGGGCAAGTAACAGTGTGCACCGTATCGAGTCCCTGTCCGCTGTTCTATGTCAGGCGCCTCTCCACATAAATGAAACCATTACGACGCTCATATGCACCACAACGGTGTCACACGCTTTGTCTATCAATAGATTTCATTAGCAAGATAGCGGGTTAATGTTGGCAATAAGAGTTAATTGGGATTTTAACATGATTTGAGGGAGTTAACGCGTGTTAGTTGGGGGTGCTAGTTGCGAGCGGCGTATGGACGGTGCATGGGTGGGGGTAGGGAGTAACCTTGGGAGTTGGTATCTGGTGTGTGTTTGGTGGCTGGTCTGTTTGGTGGCTGGTCTGTTTGGTGGCTGGTCTGTTTGGTGGCTGGTGTGTTTGGTGGCTGGTGTGTTTGGTGGCTGGTGTGTGGCTGTTTGCTGTTCAGCGTCTGGTACCTAGCTGGAGGTGTTACACCTAGGCAAATTAATACTTTACTGCGGAACACTGAACAAAAGATCGAGCCTCCAATATCACCTGGGCTGAACTGCCCATACGGGTTTAACACTGAATACAATTCGCTTGCAATTATTTTCACAGGAAACATGGATTAAATAATGGTTAATTTACACTGTATCACAGATTATCCCACACTTAAGAAAAAGAAAATAAATAATCGGTCTTACCAGTCAGGCGAATGTCATTATCTACATTTGTAAATACATGTTCTCTCCATATTGTTGTATCTGCTGTATATTTCGATCTCGGGAGATCAAAATCATACATATATATATATATATTAGGTAGTAGGTTGGTAGACCAACCGCCCAGGGAGGTACTACCGTCCTGCCAAGTGAGTGTAAAACGAAAGCCTGTAATTGTTTTACATGATGGTTGGATTGCTGGTGTCTTTTGTCTGTCTCATAAATATGCAAGATTACAGTAGGTACGTCTTGCTACTTCTACTTACACTTAGGTCACACTACACATACATGTACACGTTTATTTATACACACTCATCGGAGTTTTCTTTGATTTTATCTTAATAGTTCTTGGTCTTATTACATTTCCTTTTATATCCATGGGGAAGTGGAATAAGAATCTTTCCTCCGTAAGCCATGCGTGTTGTAAATGTCAACTAAAATGCCGGGAACAGTGGGCTAGTAACCCCTTTTCCTGTAAAGATTACTAAAAAGAATAAGAAAATTGTCAAAGTGGGAAGTCTGAATGTGCGTGGATGTTGTGCAAATGATAAGAAAGAGATGATTGTGGATGTTATGAATGAGAAGAAGCTGGATGTCCTGGCTTTAAGTGAAACAAAGCTGAAGGGGGTGGGAGAGTTTCAATGGAGAGGAATAAATGGGATTAGGTCAGGGGTTTCAAATAGAGTTAGAGCTAAAGAAGGAGTAGCAATAATGCTGAAGGATAAGTTATGACAGGAAAAGATAGACTATAAATGTATTAATTCAAGGATTATGTGGAGTAAAATAAAGGTTGGATGTGAAAAGTGGGTTATAGTAAGCGTGTATGCACCTGGAGAAGGTAGAAGCGTAGAGAAGAGAGAGAGATTTTGGGAAATGTTGAGTGAATGCGTGGGGAGTTTTGAACCAAGTGTGAGAGTAATGGTGGTTGGAGATTTCAATGTTAAAGTGGGCAAAATATTGTGGAGGGAGTAGTAGGTAAATTTGGGGTGCCAGGGGTAAATGAGAATGGGGAGCCTTTAATTGAGCTATGAGTAGAAAGAGGTTTGGTAATATGTAATACATACTTTATGAAGAAGAGAATAAATAAATATACAAGGTATGATATATCACGTAATGAAAGTAGTTTGTTAGATTATGTATTGGTGGATAAAAGGTTGATGGGTAGGCTCCAGGATGTACACGTTTATAGAGGGGCAACTGATATATCGGATCATTATTTAGTTGTAGCTACAGTTAGAGTAAGAGGTAGATGGGATAAGAGGAAGGTGGCAACAGCAAGTAAGAGGGAAGTGAAAGTGTATAAACTAAGGGAGGAGGAAGTTCGTGTGAGATATGAGCAACTATTGGCAGAAAGGTGGGCTGGTGCAAGTAGGAGTAGTGGGGGGGGTTGAAGAGAGTTGAAACAGTTTTAAAAATGCAGTATTAGAATGTGGGGCAAAAGTTTATGGTTATAGGAGGGTGGGTGCAGTAGGAAAGAGGAGTGATTGGTGGAATGATGAAGTAAAGGGTGTGATAACAGAGAAAAGGTTAGCTTATGAGAGTAGAGTATATGGAGAGCAAAAGAAACGTGAAGAGAGTGGTGATAGAGTGCAAAAGGAGAGCAGGCGATAGAGTGGGAGAGGCACTGTCAAGAAATTTTAAGAAAATAAGAAAAGAGTTTTGGAGTGAGTTAAACAAGTTAAAAGAAAGCCTACAGAACGAATGGATTTGTCAGTTAAAAACAGAGTAGGGGAGTTAATAGATGGGGAGATGGAGGTTTTGGGTAGATGGCGAGAATATTTTGAGGAACTTTTAAATGTCGACGAAGAAAGGGAAGCGGTAATTTCATGCACTGGCCAGGGAGGAATACCATCTTTTAGGAGTGAAGAAGAACAGGATGTGAGTGTGGGGGAGGTGCGTGAAGCATTACGTAGAATGAAAGAGGGTAAAGCAGCTGGAACTGACGGGATCATGACAGAAATGTTAAAAGCAGGGGGGATATAGTGTTGGAGTGGTTGGTATTTTTGTTTAATAAATGTATAAAAGAGGGGAAGGTACCTAGGGATTGGCAGAAAGCGTGGACGGTTACAAAGCATGGCTTGCTTCTGCAGTGTTTTAAAAATTGAGGTTGGAGAGTTGAAGGAGGAGGTCTTGCTTCTCCAGGAGGAGATTAGGAGGCTGAAGGTCCACCTCAATGGGTCTGGGAGAGAGTGTGAGGTGGCTGGAGTGTTGTGGGAATGAGGTTTGCAGTGGGGCAGTCTGTCTCTCGCTGTGAGGAGGCTGTATTTGGGGAGGGTAGCAACGGCTACCAGCAGTGAGGTGCAGCCCAGCACCTGCTACAAGTGGCGAGTGGTTCACAGTAATGGGAGGCGCATCAGAGTAAGGAAAGTTAAGAGTGAAGATCTGAAGGTAGGAAATCGCTTCTCTGTTCTTCAGGATGAATGTACTTCAGTGGCCAGTGAAGGTAAGGGTACTACTGCCCCTGCTAATGGAGGTAAGCGCATTCTTGTGGTTGGTGACTCTCAGGTAAGATATATTGACCGTGCTTTTTGTAATAGGAATAAGAAGATGAGAGATAGAGTGTGCTTCCCTGGAGCTGGTGTTGGGGACATAGTCAACAGGCTGGATAATATCATGTCAGGTAATGGGAACAAGCCCATTATCTGTCTCAGTGCTGGTGGAAATGATATTGGGAAGGGTAGGAGAGAAGAGCTACTAGATAAGTACAGGTCAGCTATAGATTTCATTAAGTCTAAGGGAGGGATCCCAATCATATGTAGCATCTTGCCTAGAAGGGGAGTAGGAAATGAATGGTTGTCTAGGGCAATTGGTGTAAATTGCTGACTAGACAGATACTGCAAGGAACTTGCAATCCCATTTATTGACAACTGGAACAACTTTTATGGCAAACATGATATGTATGCAAGGGATGGGGTACATCTCTCTGGGGCAGGGGTGGTAGCACTTGCAGACTCGATTGAGAAGGCCATTGGTGAAATGCCTATGATTTTAAACTGATGGAAGATAGAGGTATGGGTGTGTGTTGGAAACAAGCAGGTTGCAACACTAGGGTTGGAAACAGTAAATGTATAAAAGGCATTCAGCATGAAGTTATAAATAAAGACAATAGATCAGGTCAGCAAAAAAGGGGGACAGCAGAGGGCAGCAAGGGACTAGCTCCCTTAAGGTTTACTATACTAATAGCAGGAGTGTAAGAAATAAGATAGATGAGCTAAGATTAATTGCAAGTGAGGAAACATAGATATTATTGCTATAACAGAGACCTGGCTCAATCTGAAAGATAGAGAGATGCCCTCTGAATGTCACATACAAGGCTATAAATTATTCCACACTGACAGGGTCAACAGGAAAGGTGGTGGAGTAGCGATGTATGTCAGAGACAATTTAAATTGTTGTGTTAGACAAGATATTAAATTAGAAGCGTCAGCCACTGAATCTGTTTGGTTACAGCTTCTCGAGGGCCGAGAAAAACTAATTTTGGGTGTGATTTACAGGGCCCCAAATCTTGATAGGGAGTGCAGTAAACTTCTATGGGACGAAATTCGTAAGGCATCTACATACGAAAATGTTGTGCTAATGGAAGATTTCAACTATAGACAGATTGACTGGAGCAATTTGACAGGAAATGTATAGTCAGGTGACTTTCTTTATACGATCCAGGATTGTTTTTTTAAAACAGTTTGTGACAGAGCCTACTAGGGGAAATAACCTCCTTGACTTGGTTCTTGTCAGTAGGGAAACACTAATTAATAATCTTGAGGTTAATGATGAGCTTGGGGAAAGTGATCACAAATCACTCAGTTTTAATATATCATGGAATTCCCCTAATAATGGCAATCAAGTCTCCATCCCTGACTTTCGCTTGACTGATTTCATAGGACTGAAAAATTACTTAGGTGGGCTGAACTGGAATGACCTGACTAAGGGTCAGGTAGGTGGTGATGGTTGCCGATATGATGCTTTCCAGGGCATAGTTCTAGCTGTTCAGTCAAATTATGTTCCAAATAGGGAAATCAGATCAAACAAAAATGATCCTAAATGGATGAACAATAGATTAAAATATCTGATTGGTCAAAAGAGAGGCATATATAGGCAAATCAAAAGAGGAGAGGGGCAATTAAGAAATCGATATATTCAGTTAAAGAGAGAAATAAAAAAAGGAATTAGAAAAGCAAAAAGAGATTATGAGGTTAAAGTTGCAAGAGAATCGAAGACTAACCCAAAAGGATTCTTTCAGGTATACAGAAGTAAGATCAGGGACAAGATAGGCCCACTCAAAAGTTCCTCGGGTCAGCTCACTGACAGTGATAAGGAAATGTGTAGAATTTTTAACACATACTTCCTCTCAGTTTTTACACAGGAGGATACCAGCGATATTCCAGTAATGATAAATTATGTAGAACAGGACGATAATAAACTGTGCACGATTAGGGTCACAAGTGACATGGTCCTTAGGCAAATAGATAAATTAAAACCTAACAAATCCCCAGGCCCTGATGAACTGTATGCAAGGGTTCTAAAGGAATGTAAAGAGGAGCTTAGCACACCTTTGGCTAAATCTTTTCAACATATCACTACAAACTGGCATGGTGCCAGATAAGTGGAAAATGGCAAATGTGATACCTATTTTCAAAACAGGTGACAGGTCCTTAGCTTCGAACTATAGACCAATAAGCCTAACCTCCATAGTGGGAAAATTTATGGAATCAATAATTGCCGAGGCAGTTCGTAGCCACCTTGAAAAGCATAAATTAATCAACGAATCTCAGCATGGTTTTACAAAGGGGCGTTCCTGCCTTACGAATTTATTAACTTTTTTCACTAAGGTATTTGAGGAGGTAGATCATGGTAATGAATATGATATTGTGTATATGGACTTCAGTAAGCTTTTGACAGGGTCCCACATCAGAGACTATTGAGGAAAATTAAAGCACATGGAATAGGAGGAGAATTTTTTTCCTGGATAGAGGCATGGTTGACAAATAGGCAGCAGAGAGTTTGCATTAATGGGGAGAAATCAGAGTGGGGAAGCGTTACGAGCGGTGTTCCACAGGGGTCAGTGTTGGGCCCCCTGCTGTTCACAATCTACATAAACGACATAGATGAGGGCATAAAGAGCGACATCGGCAAGTTTGCCGATGACACCAAAATAGGCCGTCGAATTCATTCTGACGAGGACATTCGAGCACTCCAAGAAGATTTGAATAGACTGATGCAGTGGTCGGAGAAGTGGCAGATGCAGTTTAATATAGACAAATGCAAAGTTCTAAATGTTGGACAGGACAATAACCATGCCACATATAAACTAAATAATGTAGATCTTAATATTACGGATTGCGAAAAAGACAACAGTGCATAAGTGTTCGCAATAAAGCTAATAGAATCCTTGGTTTCATATCAAGAAGCATAAATAATAGGAGTCCTCAGGTTGTTCTTCAGCTCTATACATCCTTGGTTAGGCCTCATTTAGATTATGCTGCACAGTTTTGGTCACCGTATTACAGGATGGATATAAATTCTCTGGAAAATGTACAAAGGAGGATGACAAAGTTGATCCCATGTATCAGAAACCTCCCCTATGAG
>NC_069413.1:46768739-46823739 GCF_026875155.1 Cherax quadricarinatus | reverse complement strand
AATATGTTGACCAAATGTATATATCAAAACACACGTGAACAATACTAAGATAAGGATAAAGAACTCTTTTGACGCATTTAAGGATTTAGAAAAGGTATATGACAGGGTGGATAGGGAAGCAATGTGGCAAATGTTGCAAATGTATGGAATAGGCTTTGGGTTATTAAAAGTAATGAAGAGCTTTTAGGAAGATAGTGAAGCACAAGTTAAAGAGAGGGAGATATTTTCTAGCTAAAGTAGGCTTCAGAGAGGGATGTGTGATGTCACCATGGTTGCTTAACATATTTATAGATGGGGTTGTTAAAGAAGTGAGTGCCAGGGTGGTGGGGAGAGGCGTGGGATTAAAAGATAACGACACTGATACAAAGTAGGACTTGTCATAGTTGCTCTACCGATGATTTGGTTCTTTTGAGAGGTCCTGTAGAGGAGTTGAGAAGATCGGCGGAGGATTTTTTTTTTTATATACATATCAGCTCTACAGGCTAAGAGTTATCCTTCCTCAGCTCATTTCAAAGTAGCACGGGATCGATCCCCAGCCATGCCGCAGTTTATGATTATATATATATATATGCAAACAATCGCAGACGGGCGATCTTAACTATGCAAGACAAGCCACGGGGGCTGGAAATCTTGAGCTCAAGTACTTTCACACCTCTCATTGCGTTATCAGGAGCTATGTAATGTTGCAAGAGAGCAACTGAAGCAGGGAGAGAGTTCACATAGTAGGGTAGTGCGGATGTGTCACCGGCTACTGTGATATATATCAATACAACACGCAGAAACAAGCGGGTAATATATAAAATCGCTTGTGGGGGTCAGAACATACAGGAGGACACTGAAATAGCTTGAAAGCATGCTTGAGGCTCACTGATGTAGTCACAAGTATTCTTTGGTTATTTAAGCAAATTAAGTGAAAAATTGCTAATTTTCCTTAATTTTTTGAATGCTTATCTTACTTTCATATATTAATGAATAGTATTCCTTGATATGTGATAATGTGAGAAACCACGAAAGCACTTGGATTTTCACACATTATGTATATTATATATATAATATATATATAATATATATATATATATATATATATATATATATAAAAAAAACACACACACACACACACACACACCCTAAGAGACGCTTGCTTCTCGGTGTATATACCTTTGCATCTGTGTGTGTGTGTGTGTGTGTGTGTGTGTGTGTGTGTGTGTGTGTGTGTGTGTGTGTGTGTTTGTCGTGCCGAATAGGTTAGACTGGCCAACTAGTAAGAACTCTGTTAAAATTAAGTCCTTTCTAAAATTTTCTCTTATGCGTTTAAAGCTATATTTTTTTTCATTTATGTTAATGTAAAAATTAATATTTTTGTACCAGAACCACCTTAGAAAACTTACCTAACCTTATTATAACAAGCGCAATTGAATTTAGCCTAATCCAATTAAATATATTTTAAACAAGTTTACAATAATTTAATAATAAACAAACACCATGAAATGTTTTTTCATTAGGTTTAGAATGATTTTTGCGAAATTATTAAGAACATAAGAACATAAGAACGAAGGAACACTGCAGAAGGCCTACTGGCCCATGCGAGGCAGGTCCAAGTCTCCTACCGGCTTAAGCCAATGCACCCAACCTAGTCAGGTCAGGTCACATTGACTTAAGGGAGGAACACGGCAACCGACCTGGTAGCACAAGCTATCAGGTCCAACTCACACCCACCCACATCCACTTATGTATTTATCCAACCTATTTTTAAAGCTACACAACGTTCTGGCCTCTATAACTGTACTCGGGAGTTTGTTCCACTCATCCACAACTCTATTACCAAACCAGTACTTTCCTATATCCTTCCTGAATCTGAATTTTTCCAACTTAAAACCATTGCTGCGAGTCCTGTCTAGGCTATATATTTTCAGCACACTATTTACATCCCCTTTATTTATTCCTGTCTTCCATTTATACACCTCAATCATATCCCCCCTAATTCTACGTCTTTCTAGAGAGTGCAGATTCAGGGCCCTTAGTCTATCCTCATAGGGAAGGTTTCTGATACATGGGATCAACTTTGTCATCCTCCTTTTTTACATTTTCCATACACAAATTTTCTCTTGCCGTACTTGGCAAGAAGAGCGCTGCTATTTAAGCCAAAATCGCAAGTTCTATCTATTCGGCACATTATATATATATATATATATATATATATATATATATATATATATATTATATATATATATATATATATATATATATAATACACACACACCCTAAAGACGCTTGCTTCTCGGTGTATATATCTTTGCATCTGTGTGTGTGTGTGTGTGTGTGTGTGTGTGTGTGTGTGTGTGGTGTGTGTGGGGGGGTGGGTGTGTTTGTTGTTGGGGGGTGAATGAAGCAAAAACACAAGTCTCACACTAATTAACACTAGAGTGTTACCAGAAGCAATTAGACATAAGAGTACTTGGGGCAGAGATTTTCCTGTGTACCAAGTAGGATATCAAAATAACTTTTATAGCTGGCAGGTTCTCTTGATTAAAGCTAGTCGCGCAGATTTCCTCAGAGCTCTCCAGCAGCTAGTCTCAGCTTCCCCTGGGGGGGAGTTATAATGTGATAGCGGGTAGGGCAGAGCCTCAGTAGCATTCTACACGAGGACTGGTGTGCTACTGCTTGCTAGCATGCTCACTCTTTTCTGCAACAGCAGCAGCAGACGTGGTAATAGCAGCAACAACAACAATAACGATGGAATTTGTAGGCTGACATGGGTCTGGCGTTGCTGGGTAGGAAGGGGAGGCAACACAAGTAGCCTTCGGGGAAATTAAGGCAAAAACGAAATAAAAACAATGTCTGGCGTACTTGTGTGCGTATACGTGGATGCACGTACACGTACGTGCCTCCACGTGTGTATGTGTATTCACCTAATTGTGGTTACAGGGGTCGATTCATATGTGCTTGGGTGTGTGTACATATATATGTCGTGCCATATTACGAACGCAGGTAATGTGGCCTGTGACCTGGTCATAATGGGTTGGAGCAAAACAAACTCAGCAGTAATATTTAACTTTGATTTTCCTTCACCAACTGTTTATGTACACTATGTACAGGAGTGGAATATAAGTGTACCACGCGGTGATAAAGGTAGAGACAGAAGCCTGAGAGAGAGCACCGTGCTTCAACCAGCTAGAGACAAGTCTGGCAAACACTGCCTAGGAGTGAACCACGTCACCTCAATATTTGGCGGGCTCCTCTACTATTAGTCAATGAACCAAGGTACTGATTTAACGATGGGTACCCTTACCGTTTAACTCATAGCACCTGGTTCGCTGGTTGAAAGGCAGCCTATATGGGAGTGTGTACATACTCGGAATAAAGTGTCATACTCTTTGCATGCCACATGCCGAATAGGTAAAATTTGCTATTTTGGCTTAAATAGCAAAGCTCTTCTTACCGAATAAGGCAAACGAATATTTGTGTATTCAATAATTTTGCAAAATCATTCTGAACCTAACGAAAAAAATATATTTCATTATGTTTATTAAATTATTGTAAACTTATCTAAAATATATTTAGTTCGATAAGGCTAAATTAGATTGCGTTTGTTATACTAAGGTTAGGTAAATTTTCTAAGGTGCTTTTGGTAAAAAATTATTAATTTTTACATTAACATAATTGAAAAATAAATATATATTCACATACACACAAAACTTTCAGAATAGTATGAGAGATTCACAGGAATACATGATTCTTTACATAATAGACTAAAAGAATAGATTAGATGAGTATGTACGTTATGCTGACAGGTATAACTTACACCAGTGGTGTAGATACGGTATACTGACAGGTATATCTTACACCAGTGGTGTAGATACGGTATACTGACAGGTATATCTTACACCAGTGGTGTAGATACGGTATACTGACAGGTATATCTTACACCAGTGGTGTAGATACGGTATACTGACAGGTATATCTTACACCAGTGGTGTAGATACGGTATACTGACAGGTATTTTACACAGTGGTGCAGATACGGTATACTGACAGGTATATCTTACACAGTGTGTAAGATACGGTATACCTGGCAGGTATATCTTACACCAGTGTGTAGATACGGTATACTGAACAGGTATATTTTACACCAGTGGTGTAGATACGGTATACTGACAGGTATATCGTACACCAGTGGTGTAGGTACAGTATACTGACAGGTATATTTTACACCAGTGGTGTACAGTATACTGACAGGTATATCTTACACCAATGGTGTAGATAAGGTATACTGACAAGTATATTTAACACTAGCTGTGCATCTCTCATTGGTAGAGTAAAAAATACGGTATTGATAAAGTTTCTTAAATATAGACAATACCTACAACTAATCTCTCGACTTGGAGATAAATGTTCAGTCGACGTTTTGCTCGGATGGAGCGAAATTCGTGTAGGTCAGAATCACATGACCTCCTGGACGCTCCCAACACAAGAAAAACTTGCTAAACAAAAAGTTTTTCATCGACCCAAGTGCGGCGCAGTTCAATACAGAGGTCAGGAAGATCAACAAGATACGGAACTTGCATCCAAATTAAACATGTTGAACCATGGCTTTCACTGCTTTTATAAAGTGATCAGAGTTCACGGGAAGAACAACCCATCTGGATCCTTTATTTTCAACATGGGTTCTTTCTCCTGCCAACTTGCAAAATGACTCGTATGGTTATTTTTTCTTGTAACAGAAAGTTCTCTGACTTCCATATTATACTGTCTGAAAATTTAGTTGGGAAAGTCCGCAATGGCAATTTGAATTAGGAAATGTTGAGCCTAGACGTTGGATCCTTATTTACCTTTGTTCCAATACAGGATGTGTTAGACTTGGTCATGTGTTAACTTCAACCCTTTAACATAATTCTCGCTCATTATTTGGAAAATTATTAATCTCGCAATGCTCCTGCATATCTTACAATATATTTTCACCCAACACATTCATTTTTTCAAGCAGAAACATTGCTGTAATATGTGAAGCCCACTACCTTCTACATTATCCAACGCTAAATGTGGATTATTTTGAAAAAAATCTACTCGAGCAAATTAAGCCACGAGACGTAATGTTTTTTGTGTGCATTAAAATCATCCCACCAGAAGTGGGATGATTTTAGCAAGAACTTTGATAAACTGAAGCGATTATAACCCCACAGAACATACTCTTCTTCATTGATATAGTAATCAAGAATGAACCTCAATGCACTTTTTTGCAATCTACAGAAAACCGCCTCACGCGGCACTCCATAAACACCTTTTAACAGCGTTACATCCAAGACCAGCATCGTCACGCATCTTTAATTACGAGCATAGAAAGACTAGCTCCTCCCTCCTAGATCAGCTATTATTCAGAAACAATTAATTAAACTATATCTAGATTGATTAGTCCAAGTTGGACTTGTTTAACAAAAAGTTTTTCAAATTTGAAACAAGTGAAACTTATGAGAACAATTAAACTAATAATTCCTCTCCGCCAGAGATTGAGAAAAACAAAAGTATCACAGCAGTGACCTTTTTCTCTCAGTAACAATGCTTCAAGAAATGTGGAAAAAGGATACTTTGTACAATTTAGGACATTAAAGGGAAAGTTACGTCACAAGTGGCTTCACCAGTCATAATGCCACTCGTGGCGAAGGTGTTCCTTCAGTAAATGTCCTGCATTATAAACATTTTTTCTTTTCGACAATTTGTCGGTATTGCCATACCACTTACAACTCCGCAAAGAATCCATAAGAAGCCGATCAACACAAACTCCAGGACTTGAAAAAATACTATGCAACGATTGTTAGTTGCTTTATATAAGGTGAGACTGACAGTGGTCTCACAACTAGAATAACATACACATCAGTTACATATGTGGGCCTGAAGTCTTGCAGACACATTAAAATGAAAAGGCACTGAGATAACACACAAAGTAGAAGATCCGTTCAAAAACGAAGACGCTGGAAGCAAAAAGTATGGACCGAACACCCAACCTGAATATTTTAAGAGGACAACTCGAACCTGCTATAGTTACTAAGTGTACGTCAAGTAAGCACATACCAAGAGCCTAATGTAATGAAAATCGCATCAACTACTTGACAGGTCCCTTAACCCTTCAACGAAATCTTATATGCACAAGCCACGTTCCTTCATCCACAACTAGGACTGATACCCACTTGTCGCCGCAGCAGCTAGTGCGCCACATCCATACAGTGGATGGTACGAACATCTTGATATAAAAAAAAGGCTTAGGAACTAAGCTTGTTTTACAAAAACAAGTCGTCATGGCATCTTCTCTTTCTTTGTACTTGTTGATGAGCATCTCAGGCCAATATCAAATTATTTTTCTTCTGTCTGTCTACACGTTGCTTCCTTTTTACCACTGGCAAGTGTTCATAAGACTTCGATGCTTTATTATATAACTACCTTATCACTGTCTCTGTTGTTTCTGGGATAAAACGAAGGCCAAGTTGCTGAGTTTTATTGTTCCCGCTTTACTTCCCCTACTCTACTTTCTCTTTCGTATTATTACATTTCAGAGAGAAGCCCTGAAGCCGTATTAGTCATACAGCGCCTGAGGGGAGAAATGAAAGGCATTTAGTCTTAGTCCGAGGAAGAGGAGCACAAGTCTAGTTCCTTAGGTCAAAAAGTTCCTCACCAGCATTAAGGAACCCCCCTTGAGGGACCCTCTTCCATTATATATATAATAATATAATGGAAGAGGAAGCAGAGTGAGGAAGTAGAGTGAGGAAGCAGAGTGAGAAAGGAGAGTGGAAACAACAAAGCTCAAAGATAAACTCTGGTTTACCTCAGGAGCTGCAGAAACAATGGTGTGGGATTTATTAAGACAGTTTCACTCCCCCAGCAGGTAAAATATATATTGGCTCACACAATTACCTCCGGTTCAAGTAATTTACGTTGTCTCCCGCGAGACTCTTAACTGAGCTCTTCCGGTTATAAAAAAGTATTGGATAATCAGGTTTAAATCGACAGATTTTGTTTATGTTGTCACGGTTATTTCTAAAAACTGTGAAAATGAAAATAAACTAGTCATGAGATTATTTTATAAAGTGATATTAAGCCCAAGTGGGTCTCAGCTCAAAAAGTAGTGGAAGCTCGATCCTCTGTCCTCGTTATCTGGCATGAAGGGAATTGTAAAAACCGATGCTTGTGTTATTTATAACATTCATGGGTACACTCGGAAGTGTCAGAGCGCCTGAGGAATGAGAGGTAATCAATGGAAGGATAGTACCAATTTCTCCGATGAAAACTTTTATTTTTCTTTCAGAATAGATAATAAACTTCAAGGCAGCGATGTCGACAAACCTTTATCCCGTATTTGTTGTTGTAGTTAACGAGCAAAATCTCCAAGCTCAGTTAGCTTGTCTCTTTCTGACAGTCTTAAGAAGGAAAGACTACTTACAGAAGCTTTTACTGGAATAACGTTTCTCCTCTGAAGGTTTATAAAGCTCTGTACAAAACTAACACTAATTAAATCTTCACAAAACTGATTTTACAGTCCAAGAATGGTTATACTCCCCGAGCTCATCTTAAAACTCAGTCCTTTAATTAACACAACCTTCTGTCCCCTGAGATGCCACTAAGCAGTCACCCAACACCGAGGTACCTGCTTACTACTAGGGAAATAAGAGTCAACAGGTGTGAAAGGACTTGCCAAACGTTTCCTCCCGCTGCAGGACTGAGCGTCGGGTTATTCACTTAGGAGCTTCGAGGCTTTGCATCTAAAATCTTCAGGTATGTACGTCGCATTTATTACGCGTTGTTCGTCAACCTTGCTTTCCTATCTGTAATAACATTAAGCAGAGTTACGCTGCTCTATAAATTTGCTAAGCAAAAGTTACCTTACACACGACTACGGGATTTACAATGTATGAGAGCTTCAACTGCTCAAAGATCTGCTTAGATATATACATCCTAAGGTAATCTTTTTTTACAATGTTCGTTCTCAGTCTAATTTCTCTTGTATCTCACAGTTCCATATGTCTCATTGCATTCCCATGGGTTATTCTGACAGTTCGATTATGATTACCTCATTTGAAGGAGTTTTGTCATAATGGGCGACCAATATCTATAATCAATGGCTGTGTGATTAGCAACTGGAAGTCTGCTGTCTCATCTGTCAGGCCTGACCGCTGGGTTTGACAAAGATTTCTTGGGCCTCATCCATCAGTCCTAACCATTAGGCTTGGCATCCCTCATTTCTGACTTCTGGCTTGGCAAGAATATCTGTTGGGAAGACAGGGTTACGGGTAGGCCAGCAAATTGACGACAGATCTTATAATTCCTTACCTTTCCAAAGATTAAAGCGATTGACTCGGTAGTTGAACACACGACCTTCACGGATACAAGCAAGATTAGCAGTGATAAATATGTGCTGTAGCTAGTCTTTGCTGTAGTCACAGTCTTTGCTGCTGTAGCCACAGTCTTTGCTGCTGTAGCCACAGTCTTTGCTGCTGTAGCCACAGTCTTTGCTGCTGTAGCCACAGTCTTTGCTGCTGTAGCCACAACCTTTGCTGCTGTAGCCACAGCCTTTGCTGCTGTAGCCACAGCCTTTGCTGCTGTAGCCACAGCCTTTGCTGCTGTAGCCACAGCCTTTGCTGCTGTAGCCACAGCCTTTGCTGCTGTAGCCACAGCCTTTGCTGCTGTAGCCACAGCCTTTGCTGCTGTAGCCACAGCCTTTGCTGCTGTAGCCACAGCCTTTGCTGCTGTAGCCACAGCCTTTGCTGCTGTAGCCACAGCCTTTGCTGCTGTAGCCACAGCCTTTGCTGCTGTTGCAGTTTATCTTCTCCTAATGAAGAGTTTCCCCATTCATTCTTTCATCATTTTTGCTCTTCCTGTCTCGTGAATTTTATTCATAAACCTCTAGAGATGATCGTACAGTTTTCGACGTTTCCTGCTTATGTGCAAGTCTCACAGATATTTTTAAAAACTTGGTTGTGGTTAAATACAAGTCGTTATAGGCTTATGTTAACTTAGACTAGAATCAGGAAAGCGGCGTTAGGAAAAATTACATCTGGTGTTCAACTGAGGCTGCGAACCTCGTAGGAAAATAAACGTAGTGGTAAACTTGACGACCTGCACCAGTGGTAAGTTTGATGAACTACATTACTAATAAAGCTGATATCCTTCACTAGTGGTAAAGCTTATAGACTTAACCAGTGGTAAAGCTGCGTATTTAAGGCATCATCAATAAAGGAGCTAAATCTTCATTCATCTACTTTTTACGTCATTTATACCCGCAAAGCGTAGAAAAATATATACCGTATTTTCCGTCATATAAGACGCACGACAGAAGTATTATAACAGTAATTCAGTAATCATATTCATGGGTTAATTACCCTCTCACTTTACACTAAAACGTAATCCAAAGCCTACTCTTGACCCTGACCTTGAGCATACAAGGCGCAGGGTGATTTTCCAAGACTTGGTGAAAAAAGACGCGCCTTATATGCCGGAAAGTACGGTATAATATATATATATATATATATATATATATATATATATATATATATATATATATATATATATATATATATATAATTTGGAAATTAGGAAAAGGTGCGGGATTACCAAAACTATTATCCAGAAGGGTGAGGGGTTGTTGAGGTGGTTCGAACATGTAGAGAGAATGGAACGAAACAGAATGACTTCGAGTATAAATCTGTAATGGAGGGAAGGCGGGGTAGTGGTCGGCTTAGGGATGGTTGGAGGGAGGGGGTAAAGGAGGTTTTGTGTGCGAGGAAGCATGCGTGAGAGTGTTAGGTAGGAGCGAATGGAGACAAATGGTTTTTAATACTTGATGTGTTGTTGGAGTGTGAGCAAAGTAACATTTATGAAGGGATTCAGGGAAACAGGCAGGCCGGACTTGAGTCCTGAAGATGGGAAGTACAGTGCCAGCACTCTGAAGGAGGGGTGTTAATGTTGCAGTTTTATAACTGTAAAGCACCCTTCTGGCAAGAAGTAATTGAGTGAATGATGAAAGTTTTTCTTTTTCGGGCCACCCTGCCTTGGTGGGAATCGGCCGATGTGTTAATAATTTATATATATGTCGTGCCGAATATGTAAAACTGGTCAATTAGCAAGAACTCATTTAAAATTAAGTTCTTTCTAAAATTTTCTCTTATACATTTAAAGATATATTTTTTTCATTAATGTTAATGTAAAAAATTTTAATTTTGATCCAAAAGAATCTTAGAAAACTTGCATAACCTTATTATAAGAAGAACAATTTATTTAAGCCAAACCCAACTAAATATATTTTAGATTTGTTTACAATAATTTAATACTAAACAAACATAATGAATTGTTTTTCGTTAGGTTCAGAATGATTTTGGCGAAATTATTGCATACACAAATTTTCACTTGTCCTATATGGCAAGATGAGCGTTGCTATTTAAGCCAAGATCGCAAGTTCTGCCTATTCGGCACGACATTATATATATATAATATATAATATATATATATATATATATATATATAAATATATATACATATATATGCAAGGAATTCGCAAGAGCAGGCGAAATATACACAAAGACTGATCTCTAGCTGAAGGAGACTCGAACCTACGAACCTTGGAACAAGGTACGCAGTGCTTTACCAATCTACCCACACTGGACCAATACCTCGGAGTCCAGGCAGCCAGCTTTCAGGGAGAAGGCTTACAGCTTTTTATCTCATCCCCTGCATGCATCAGCCTTACTAGAGATATTAACAATGCAAGGAATTCGAATCTCTAGTAAGGCTGATGCATGCAGGGGATGAGATGAAAAGCTGTAAGCCTTCTTCCTGAAAGCTGGCTGCCTTGGATCAAAGTCCAGCGCAAGCTGGACTCCGAGGTATTGGTCCAATGTGGGTAGATTGGTAAAGCACTGCGTACCTTGTTCCAAGGTTCGAAGGTTCGAGTCTCCTTCAGCCAGAGATCAGTGTTTGTGTATATTTCGCCTGCTCTAAGCCTTCTCCCTGAAAGCACTGCGTACCTCGTTCCAAGGTTCGTAGGTTCGAGTCTCCTTCAGCCAGAGATCAGTGTGTGTATATATATATATATATATATATATATATATATATATATATATATATATATATATATATATATATATATATATATATATATATATATATATATATGCAGTAAGATCACAGTAAACAGGTGATTTCAGAATATGCAAAACAACCACTCTGAAATTTCTCTATTCTTTCAGAGTGGTTGTTTTGCATATATATATATATATATATATATATATATATATATATATATATATATATATATATATATATATATATAATATATGCATACATATAAAGTTTTGGCTGACGACCGTCGTGTAGATGCATTGTTGCAGATGATAGACAACAACAAGAACAAAGCCTCAAAAGCAGTGTTTTACAGCCATCACTGCAGGAGCTGGGAGATCATGGACTCGTTTCCCACCTCTTCACTCTTGAGTGAAGCGTGGACATAAACATGAGTACTGCTGCGTTAGAAATGAACTTGTGTAAGTGAGGAACTTGTAGTTACTGCTGGTGTAAGCTGACGGAGGTACAGATAAAAATCATAGAGAGGAAAGAAAAAATTTCAGGAGAATGTAGGAGGAGGATACAAAACAAATCTTAAAAAAAAAAAAAAAAAATAAAGCCACCTGCATTCAAGGCGATACAATAATTACTGAAATGAGGAGAGGGAAAAAATAATTTACCTCTTTTAGAGTGAAGCAACAACGTTAATGGAGGAACACATTTTCTGGATTGAAGATCCCTTGTGTAATAGATGGTACAACAAAAACTGGGCGGAACTTTGACAAAGTTGTTATATCTCTAACAACCCCGTAACCCCCCCCCCCCACCCCCACACACGCTCGCACAGCCACACACACACACACACACGCTCGCACAGCCACACACACACACACACACACACACACACACACACACACACACACGCTCGCACAGCCACACACACACACACACACACACGCTCGCACAGCCACACACACACACACACACACACACACACACACACACACACAAATTAAATACCCATGTACAAAAACTCTCTGAATGGCATTATTGAATTTTGAAAAATCTTTCTTTACTAATTAGTCTGCTAATGATTAAATGACACTAATTTTTTCGCCACAAGAGTTCATTTATTCTCATTTTTGGTGTAATAATTTAAAGAAGACGTACAGCTCCAACACACGAAACTGATACCGATACACAACACCGAGACATGTATGACATACATTACGTAGTCATGCAGTAATCGCTAACAAGCGATACAAGATGCAAAACAACAACAGGGGGAGTTGAATGATAGATCTAAGCCTTTCGTGTTGCAACACATCTTCAGGATCTTGCAGTGTTGCAAAAATGAGTAGGAAGTCCAGGTAGACTCGTTCAAGGGAACATACATTATCTTAAGATATGCATAAACAATTACTTAATATTAAGCTATATATAACATACTTTACCGGGAAATTAGAAACTTATTTCGTCAGTGTCTACAAACATTTTCATTTTTCTGCCAAAATAAACCTTGCCTGTCAGCAAAGAGAATTATTTATAATCCCTCCGTTGTTTCTGGCAGATTATTTTATGCTCAGTTCAATTCTCATATAATGCAAATCTAAGCCTCAGCTCACAACGTACCTCTCTGCTCATCATTGTCTTACATCGTGTATAAGAATAATAACACAAACTTGGTTTACCCAGGTTGGAGAAACAAGTATTGTGGGGCCCACAAGACGTTTGTATATCCACTTGTACGCAATTCCAGACTTGTATTGAGGAAACGTTTTGCCACGAGTGGCTTTTTTCAGTCCTTATCTTACGACTGAAGAAGCCAGTCGTGGCGAGAAGTTACGTACCGCGTTCAGTGTTTTGAATTGTGAATATGTCTCTTTTTCCAAATAATATTGGCAGTTTGGACATTTATGTGAACTATTTGTAAAGTTCCTTGGAGGTGTTTTCATCAGTATCTATTTGCACACTTGTCTACAGTTTAAGAAAACACTTGTTGGATGAGTTTGCTAAAATGTGCAAGTGCGAGGTGATGAGACGAGAAAAACTGTAATGACAGAATAGGCGTCAGATTAGAAGGTAGTGTGAACTAAACGTACTTAAATACTTTGAAGTACATGTGTTGTCAGATCGGTGTGACACTAGTGATATATTATAAACGTCAAAAAACAGAAAGTGTAGTGTTGAGTGGGAGGAAAACTATCAATGGAGGCGAAAACATGACGAGTGTTAGGCTACGGGAGTAAAGTGGTCGCAACGCGAGTGTACGATGTGATAAATGGTTTTGAAATCCGACAAGTTGAAGAATTGAGACACTTATGCAACATATGGGAATCTTTATTGAAGAAACATTTCGCCACACAGTGGCTTCATCAGTCCAATACAAAGGAAGGTATAAGGAGAGGAGTTTGAGGTAATCAGTCCCTCAGCCTGGAATAGATGTGTGCAGTCCATCACTCTTGATGAACTGAACACCTCGATTCCATGCTGAGGGACTAATTACCTCAAACTCCTCCTCTCTTTATACCTTCCTGCTTTGTATTGGGCTGATGAAGCCACTGTGGCGCGAAACGTTTCTTCAATAAAGATTCCCATATGTTGCATAAGTGTCTCAATTCTTCAACCAGTGTAGGAGTGTAGGGAATGTATATTGAATGTTGCTGAGACGAGGGGAAAGGAGGACGAAGAGGGTTATAAAGTGGTAGAATATGCTGCCAGCATGTAAGCAAGACACAAGGTGCGGGCTGGATTCGTCCACTAATAACTTTTTCATTTCAAGAACTGATGAAGTCTGTGGCAGGAGTAACGCCTTTATTAATAAAAAAAAACCATAACTCACACATTGTCTCATTTACATTTACGAGGCTGGGGATGTTTTTAAAATTAACATGATGTGAATATTATGGACATTCACTCCCTTTCCTTCCATACACCTTCCCTTCACACTGACTTCCAACTTATGACCACCCAGAGTACTTTTACTCCTAGTATCTTGCTCTCCTCTATACTTCCTTCCAATTTCTTTTTCTTTACCTATAAGAATTCATCTGCCAACTTCTGCAAGTTTTCATCCTCATCTTTCCAAATTACAAATATTAAATTCTAGTCTTAAACAAGTATTTCCTCATAACATTTTAGCATTTTCCCATTTTTCTCTTTCGTCTATAACAGTTTAAACAAAGACGCGACTTCACGATTTTGGCTGTGATCCATTTCTCTGGAAAATATTCTCCTTCTCTTCTACAAAGGCTAGTTTGAGCCTCACTCTCCTCTTCGTAAAACATCAACAACTTTGAAACGGAGACAGAAGATGAGACAAGCAATCTACCAACTTTAAAGGAGTTAAGACTAAGGTAACGAGCACCGTCGAAGGCTGACAGCGGACTGATTACCTCCGCTACAGTCTGGAACCTTGAACGTTTAATCTATTCACTACAGTTGCAACATTAGCCTTTTCGCTCGCCTTTCCATCCTATCTAATGCATTTTCCAATTCAATACATGCAACAAAACCATCATTCGTGATGATCCAAGGTGTTCAGTCCGAGGCTTAGGACTCCACTAAGCAGTCATGCCATGGATCAGTAGGAGGCCTTAATTTTTTTTTCTTTTTTTGCACGTAATAAAGATCCAGGACTTTTCAACACTTAACTGCAAGGGGACTTAACTTCTTTAAAGAGGAAATTCTAGTTTTTTCGCCGAAGAGCACCAACAGTCTGACCAATCAGGCAGGCAGCAGGGAGGCTAAACTTGTTTGGTTTATTCAGTGCCAGAGTAAGAGGTCACTGCAGTGTGAGAACACTGCACTGTGAGAACACTGCACTGTGAGAACACTGCACTGTGAGAACACCGCACTGTGAGAACACCGCACTGTGAGAACACCGCACTGTGAGAACACCGCACTGTAAGAACACCGCACTGTGAGAACACTGCAGTGTGAGAACACTGCAGTGTGAGAACACTGCAGTGTGAGAACACTGCAGTGTGAGAACACTGCAGTGTGAGAACACCGCACTGTGAGAACACCGCACTGTGAGAACACCGCACTGTGAGAACACCGCACTGTGAGAACACTGCACTGTGAGAACACCGCACTGTGAGAACACCGCACTGTGAGAACACCGCACTGTAAGAACACCGCACTGTGAGAACACTGCAGTGTGAGAACACTGCAGTGTGAGAACACTGCAGTGTGAGAACAATGCAGTGTGAGAACACTGCAGTGTGAGAACACTGCAGTGTGAGAACACTGCAGTGTGAGAACACTGCAGTGTGAGAACACTGCACTGTGAGAACACTGCACTGTGAGAACACTGCACTGTGAGAACACTGCACTGTGAGAACACTGCACTGTGAGAACACCGCACTGTGAGAACACCGCACTGTGAGAACACCGCACTGTGAGAACACCGCACTGTAAGAACACCGCACTGTAAGAACACTGCAGTGTGAGAACACCGCACTGTGAGAACACTGCAGTGTGAGAACACTGCAGTGTGAGAACACTGCAGTGTGAGAACACTGCAGTGTGAGAACACTGCAGTGTGAGAGCACTGCAGTGTGAGAGCACTGCAGTGTGAGAGCACTGCAGTGTGAGAACACTGCAGTGTGAGAACACTGCAGTGTGAGAAGTGTAATGGTGTGTGGCAGGGTATCTGTCCCCCTCCCCTCCTAAACTAGACCCTTCCTCTACCCCCCCCCCCCACCGCAGCATCAGGAGACGAGGACGACGGGAACGAATGATAAAGACAAGAAAGGAGAGAGAGAGAAAGAAGAGGGTGAGAAAAAAGAGGAGATAAGGAAGGAGAGAGAGAGAGAGAGAAGAGAGAGAGAAAATTGAGCAGAAGAGGATAGGACAAAATCTAAACAAAAAACTGAAGAAAATCCAGGAAAGCATCATAGTGTTTATAATAAAACGAAGAAAAAATATGAAGAATAGAAACGAACTGAACACGAAAGAATGGAAAGAAAACGATCTTGGGGAATTAGAAGAGTGGTGACCTGGAGGAGGTTAAGAATGGTGAAGCATGAAACCTCACTTCAGGTGGAGAAAGTTCCAACGTACGTACATACGTAGGTGTGCGTGTGTGGGGAGGGGAAAAGATAGATGGAGAAAGGTGGTCCCAGCGTGTCTGAGAGTGGAGGTTAATACTGCTTCACAAAATAACGCCGCTCTCTCGTTTTCTCGTTCTCTTATTCAGTCTGTCTCTGTCTGTCTCGTTTCTCTCTCTCTCTCTCTCTCTCTCTCTCTCTCTCTCTCTCTCTCTCTCTCTCTCTCTCTCTCTCTCTCTCTCTCTCTCTCTCTCTCTCTCTCTCTCTCTCTCATCGTAATCATATAACCTTTGGACTATAACGCAACGCTATGACCACTCACAAAGCTGAGACTCCGTAACCACTTGTCAACACACACCAGCCTGGGTGTGTAGCTGAGGCAGCTTGCAATTTAACTAGTGACGGAGAGAGTCTTCAAAATTCCTTCCTTGAGATGCACTGTGCAGTCCTCAATGCTCTGCAAGCTGGAAACGTCAGAACGACTCACGAAATCGCAATATCACAATTGCAAAAAAATCGTGAGTTTTACACCACCTTTGCTATGCCATCAAGATAACCCCACACTCTCACATTCCCTGTAACGTTCAGCAGTGTTCCCCCTACATCAGGTATTCCTAATAACATTTCAGCATTTGCTTCTGCTTTTCATTCTCGTCTATAACAGTTTAAACAACGGCGTGACTTCACGATTTTGGCTGTGATCCATTTCTCTGGAAAATATTATTCTCTTCTACACAGGCTAGTTACAGCCTCACTCTCTTCTTCATAAAACGTTTAGTAGTGTTTCCCCTAGTTTATTCTTGAGGAAAGAAGGGAGAGATGAGTGTTAAGTCTTGCACTGATATTATATACATTAAAGAGGCCCAGAGCTGCATCCAGATGGTGCATTACAAGAGCCTAGTGCTGCATCCAGATGGTGCATATGAGGGGCCCAGTACTGCATCCAGATGGCGTGATACCAGCCCTTTGTTGAGAAATGGTATTACCAGCTAAGCTTATTATTTATAAATTTAAATATAGGGAACACTTAGCTGATAAAAGACAGTAAATCGTCTACACAGCCGCCCCTGCAGACGAGGTCTTGAATTGTTGTCATGATCATCTCTCAACGGGCTGTAATGAGTTATAATTTGTAAGATTATAAATTACCCCTAGGGGGTGTTATGTCAGCATATTTCATTCACTGATTGCTGACAAACTTACTTGTTTGGACTCAAAAGTCCGCACCTTACTGCCGACTATAGGTTGATTACAAACTCCTTGCGACTCAAGAACTGTGCAGTCCCCCGTACTACAAGAAATTCGTAACCTACCTTGCTCTTGTAGCGTGAGCTATGGTGTTCTTCACACCTTCGACAGATATTGGTGACTTGATAGAAGCTGAAGTGTCCTTGGATGTCCACGTCTTCCATAGTCTAGGAATACGCACACTGGTACACTATGTTCCACAAGATTTGTCTTTATTGTTCACAATCTTATCACTAAAGAAGCTGATCACACTTCTCTTAAGTGTTTATTGTGTTTTATGAGACACTTTGTTCACACTAACGCACAGATCGTTCTGTTGGTTATCCTGGCGTCAGCGTCACTCTCAGTAGAGTCAAAAGTAATCTGAAGACGCCACAGCGCCCCACGCCGTTACTGCCCCCAGCACAAAGGAAAAGCTGACATAGTACCTTTGCTTCCTTGCCACTTCCTCCATGAGACAAAGCAGAATGTTTAAATCTTGCTGTCTTAAGCATAGACAACAATGTCCACTATCTTTACTATGGTAATAAAGTGGGAGCAGGATTTTCCTTAATTGTCCTGCTAAGGTAAGAGATGTACTGTCTCTTATTAAAATACACTCTGCAACACTGAGAGCCCCTTCTGAGAGGGCTGGGCCCCTCAGGGCTGAAAGGGGCTGAAGGGGGCTGATACCCCCCTCCTGGAGAAAATTTCTCCACACCCTAGCTAAGAATACAAAATATGTTGTAGAATGAGATATTATTGGTAAGACATTTTGCCCTGAGCGGTGGTCTGACTTGTCATGACAGATCCACACAGAGCGAAACGCGCCACGTACACATCAGCGTACCACGTACACAGCGTACCACGTACACAGTGTGCCACATACACAATGTGGAACGAACATATCAGTGACCCACCTACACAACAGTGTGCCACCTTCACACCGGTGAGCCACCTACTCACCAGTGAGCCACCTACACACCAGTGAGCCACCTACACAACAGTGTGCCACCTACACTCCAGTGAGCCACCTACACACCAGTGAGCCACCTACACAACAGTGTGCCACCTACACAACAGTGAGCCACCTACACACCAGTGAGCCACCTACACACCTGTGAGCCACCTACACAACTGTGAGCCACCTACACACCAGTGTGCCACCTACACAACTGTGAGCCACCTACACACCAGTGAGCCACCTACACAACTGTGAGCCACCTACACACCAGTGAGCCACCTACACAACAGTGTGCCACCTACACAACAGTGAGCCACCTACACACCAGTGAGCCACCTACACACCTGTGAGCCACCTACACACCAGTGAGCCACCTACACAACAGTGTGCCACCTACACAACAGTGAGCCACCTACACACCAGTGAGCCACCTACACAACTGTGAGCCACCTACACACCAGTGAGCCATCTACACACCAGTGTGCCACCTACACACTAGTGTGCCACCTACACACTAGTGTGCCACCTACACACTAGTGTGCCACCTACACACTAGTGTGCCACCTACACACTAGTGTGCCACCTATACACTAGTGTGCCACCTATACACTAGTGTGTCACCTACACACCAATGTGCCACCTACACACCAGTGAGCCACCTACACACCAGTGAGCCACCTACACACCAGTGTGCCACCTACACACCAGTGTGCCACCTACACACCAGTGAGCCATCTATACACCAGTGAGCCATCTATACACCAGTGTGCCACCTACACACTAGTGTGCCACCTACACACTAGTGTGCCACCTACACACTAGTGTGCCACCTACACACTAGTGTGCCACCTACACACTTGTGTGCCAACTACACACTAGTGTGCCAACTACACACTAGTGTGCCAACTACACACTAGTGTGCCACCTACACACCAGTGAGCCACCTACACACCAGTGAGCCACCTATACACTAGTGTGCCACCTACACACCAGCGAGCCACCTACACACCAGTGAGCCACCTATACACTAGTGTGCCACCTACACACCAGCGAGCCACCTACACACCAGTGAGCCACCTATACACTAGTGTGCCACCTACACACCAGCGAGCCACCTACACACCAGTGAGCCACCTAGACACCAGTGAGCGGCAGTTGTACTTTGTATGCAGAGGAAAGCCTTTGTCTCGGGGAGTCAGCAGCCCGGCCCTGGCTGCCTCAGCGAATCAGCAGCCTGGCCCAGGCTGCCTCAGCAAGTCAGCAGCCTGGCCCAGGCTGCCTCAGCAAGTCAGCAGCCTGGCCCAGGCTGCCTCAACGAGACAGCAGCCTGGCCCTGGCTGCCTCAACGAGTCAACAGCCTGGCCCTGGCTACCTCAACGAGTCAGCAGCCTGGCCCTGGCTGCCTCAACGAGTCAGCAGCCTGGCCCTGGCTGCCTCAACGAGTCAGCAGCCTGGCCCTGGCTGCCTCAACGAGTCAGCAGCCTGACCTTGGCAACCTCAACGAGTCAGTGCCTGGCCCTGGCTGCCTCAGCGAGTCAGCAGCCTGGCCCTGGTTGCCTAAGCGAGCCAGCAGCCTGGCCTTGGCTGCCTCAGCGAGCCAGCAGCCTGGCCTTGGCTGCCTCAGCGAGCCAGCAGCCTGGCCTTGGCTGCCTCAGCGAGCCAGCAGCCTGGCCTTGGCTGCCTCAGCGAGCCAGCAGCCTGGCCCTGGCTGCCTCAGCGAGTCAGCAGCCTGGCCCTGGCTGCCTCCGCCTAATAAAGGTGGGAGGAAGTGTGGCGAGGCAGTTACTGTGCCTTGGTCGAGGCAGCCAGCTGTGAAATCTCTCCTTCGATCCGTGAGACGAGAGGAACCTGTGATTAGCGGGACGTGGAGAGGCAGGAGAGAGACCAGGATAGAGTGGATGGAGAAGATGTAGGATGGAGACCAGGATAGACTGGATGGAGAAGAGGTAGGATGGAGACCAGGATAGACTGGATGGAGAAGAGGTAGGATGTAGACCAGGATAGACTGGATGGAGAAGAGGTAGGATGGAGACCAGGATAAACTGGATGGGGAAGAGGTAGGATGGAGACCAGGATAAACTGGATGGGGAAGAGGTAGGATGGAGACCAGGATAAACTGGATGGGGAAGAGGTAGGATGGAGACCAGGATAAACTGGATGGAGAAGAGGAGAGGTAGGACAGAGGCGTGAATAGACTGGAGTGAAGAGAACACATGAGTGAACACAATACACGTGTGAACACAACACACGTGTGAACACAATACACGTGTGAACACAACACACGTGTGAACACAACACACGTGTGAACACAACACACGTGTGAACACAACACACGTGTGAACACAACACATGCATTACCACTCACAGGTGTCTTGAGAGGCGCTGGTAAAGTAACTTTTTAAATGACCCAAAATTTAATAGAGGAAGCTGTTTTCCAAAGCTTCTTACGGTAATGTTTTCTAAAGCTTCTTACGGTTATGTTTTCTAAAGCTTCCTACCTCAAAGTTTTCTTTGAAGTTTCTTTCAATAAAGTTTGTGTTAAATTTTCCTCCAAAAATTAGAACAGCTGTGAATTGTGACTATTTGTTCTCCAAGTTCAAAATTTGTGTTAATATAGTTTGTACACACGGAACCTGTTTAAAAATATATGGAATTGTTCATTTGCATATTGAGAAGCGCTAAGCCCATGGTGACTTTATAGTCCAACAAACGGTGGAGGTTCAATGTTCCGTCAGGCTACCTAGAGAGAGAGAGAGAGAGAATCAAGCTGCTGATACAAGCGTTCACAGTGATTTATAGTGTCAGTGTTACCTGTAGGATTTTAAGTGTGAGCTTTCCGATGGCTGGCTATCAGCTGATGGTCGAGGGGGAAGGGAGAATTGGAAGGGGAAGGGGAATGAGGAGGGGGAAGAGGGAATGGGGAGGGGGAGGTGGAAGGGGACCATTGCCCCCTGCGGCTCTGTCCACGACCACGGCCTCCGGCTTAACACCGCAGGCTGCACGCGCTCCAACGTAAACATCACAGCCTAGCTGATCACGCGCTGCCTGAAGAGTCAAGTTCGCTGTTGAAGACGCCTGTCCTCTGGTAATTCCTTTATACATAAACAAGACAGAAGGCAGTTTATGGTATTTTATTGAGATAATAAGTAAGTAAGTAAGTAAGTAAGTAAGTTTATTCAGGTACACACAAATACAGTTACATAGAATTATCATACATAGCAGCATATGTGTAGAGAACCTGGGATAACCCAAAAAAGTCAGACATAGTGACTTATTTCCATTGGGGTCCTTTTACCTTATTATAATATAAAGGTTATAATATTTTCTTATTATTCTATAATGAAGACAACATCTTATTATCATACTAAAAAAACTATCTACTACACGAGGGTCATTAAGACTATCTACAATACGAGGGTCATTACTAGGAATAAGGTAAAATTTACACGTATGTTAGATAAAAAATAGAAAATCATTCCCCTCCCTTTCTGTAGCTACATTCATCAGACACCTTTTGGCACTCTTCTTGAACTGGTTCATGCTATGACTGGCTTTGACATGTGCGGGTAGTCTGTTCCATTCCTTTATTGCTGTGCAATAAAAGGTGTTTGAAGCCTGGCCAATGACTGTGGGTACTACAAAGTTGTGCTCTCTCCCCCTAGTACTATGATTGCTTTGGTTCCCAACCTTGACAAAATTGACAGCAAGATATGCTGGACACTGTTTGTGAGCAATTTTATAAACATGATTTAGCTTCAGTTGTTTTACTCTGTCTTCAACATTCAGCATATCCAACTGCTGTAATTCATCCTGGCCTACATGTTCTCTTGGTCCCAGCCCCAGGATGAATCTTACGATTTTGTTCTGGATGATTTGCAGTCTATCTTTCAGTTTTCTTGTCACGGCAGCGTACCAAGAAGAGCAAGCGTAATCCATATGGCATTGTATAAGGGCTAGACATAGGGTCCTGCGAGCCTCAGTAGGTAGACACTGTGCTTGTCTATACAGGAACTTCAGTCTGGCATTCGCTTTCTTTACTACACTGTTCCCTATCAATTCTCCTGACATGCATGGGTCAAAGGGGATTCCCAAATATTTTACTGATGAAACCAAAGTGATGGGCTCCCCATTACATTGAACATTGAAGTTATTTACCCTTCTCAGTTTATGTTTCGTGCAAAGAGAATGGCTTCAGTTTTCCCTAGGTGTAATGATAGTTTGTTGTCTACTAACCATTTGCTGCAGGACTCCAGTTCCAGTGTTAAAACATTACCAATATCTTGTGGGTCTTTACCTGACACTAACAGAGCACTGTCATCTGCATACAGTAGGAGTTTGCACTTGACACTGATAGGCATATCATTGACATAACATAAGAATAATAAGGGACCCAGAATACTAGCTTGGGGAACTCCACATGTTATCGGCAGGGGTTCTGATTCTGTTTTGTTGATTTTGACTATTTGTCTCCTGTTGCTAAGGTAGGACTTAAACCAGTCTACAGAACCTATACCGATAGCTTGAAGTTTATTACATAATATATTGTGGTTGACAGTATCGAAGGCCTTTTGCAGGTCTAAGGTTACCATGCCTATGAGGTTCCCCTTTGACATTTCAGTTCTCAGGTAATCCATCAGATTAATAAGGGAGGTGTCGGTTGAGTAGGATCTTCTAAAGCCCGATTGATAGCTATGGAGAATGTTGTTGTCATTAAGGTACTTAACTACTTGAGAATACACCGCCCTCTCTAGAATTTTAGATATTATACTGAGTATACTAACAGGCCTATAGTTGCTTACATCAGACCTACTATTTTTCTTGAAGATAGTAGTAACTCTGGCCTCCTTGAACCCCTCCGGTACGGTACATAATGTGTCTCATTAACATACTTGTCGGTATATTCCACCACTCGTAAACAATTTCACTTTTACTTTACATCGGAAGGATGTTGAAAAATTGTTTGGCTCCTGTTGAACTAGCTCCTACCAAAATTGTGTGTGTCAAACATCGGTAGGAAAAAAAAAGATTGATTTAAACGGAAAGGTCAAAAGGGAAAAAAAATGAAAAACCAATTAATTTTTTTTGTGTGGTCTCCAAATGCACATGGGAAAAAACTAAACGTTTTTAACAAGCTTTTCGTTCAGTAAAGATTCAACTGAATGATGACGTCAAGTATAGGTTATCTAAATAAATAATTAATAATAATAATAATAATTATAATAATAATAATAATCTTTATTTCTACAAGTACATGCAATGTTGCAACAGATAGGAGGGGAAATTCTCTGAGGCAAGGCAGAAGGCGTCAGTGGCAGCCCATATTTGATAGTTAAAAATAGGAGAGGAGAGTTTTTAAATGGAGAGTTAGAGGTATCAGGAAGATGGATATTTTGAGGAATTGTTAAATGTTGATGAAGATAGGTAAGCTGTGATTTCGTAGATAGGGCAAGGAGGAGCAACATCTTGTAGGAGTGATGAAGTGCCAGTTGTGAGTGTGGGGGGAAGGAAAGTTCGTGAGTCAATGGGTAGAATGAAAGGGGGTAAGGCTGCTAGGATTGATGGGATAAAGACAGAAATGTTAAAAGCAGGTGGGGATATAGTTTTGGAGTGGTTGGTGCTTTTATTTAATAAATGTATGTATGGAAGAGGGTAAGGTACCTAGGGATTGACAGAGAGCATGCATAGTTCCTTTGTATAAAGGCAAAGGGGACAAAAAAAAAGGAGTGCAAGAATTATAAGAGAATAAATCTCTTGAGTTGAGTATACCTGGTAAAGTGTTCGGCAGAGTTATTATTGAGTGAATTAAGAGTAAGACGGAGAGTAGGATAGCAGATGAACAAGGAGGCTTTAGGAAAGGTAGGGGGTGTGTAGACCAAGTGTTTACAGTGAAACAAAGGTGAACAGTATTTAGATAAGGATAAAAAGGTTTTTGTGGCATTTATGGATTTGGAAAAGGCGTATGACAGGGTGGATATGGGGGCAATGTGGCAGATGTTGTAAATGTATGGAATAGGAGGTAGGTTACTGAGAGAAGTGAAGAGTTTTTACGAGGATAGTGAGGCTCAGGTTAGAGTATGTAGGAGAGAGGGAGATTATTTCCCAGTAAAAGTAGGCCTTAGACAAGGATGCGTGATGTCACAATGGTTGTTCAATATATTTATAGATGGAGTTGTAAGAGAAGTGAATGCTCGGGTGTTGGCAA
Organism: Cherax quadricarinatus; assembly: GCF_026875155.1. Taxonomy (NCBI): domain Eukaryota; kingdom Metazoa; phylum Arthropoda; class Malacostraca; order Decapoda; family Parastacidae; genus Cherax; species Cherax quadricarinatus. Next base: position 46,799,250 of record NC_069413.1, on the reverse strand, counting down.
GAGGTGTGGAGTTGAAAGATAAAGAATTTAACACAAAGTTGTAGTTGTCACAGCTGCTCTTTGCTGATGACACGGTGCTCTTGGGAGATTCTGAAGAGAAGTTGCAGAGGTTGGTTGATGAGCTGAATCTTTACTGAACAGAAAGCTTGTTAAAAATGTAAGAAAACTGCCAACTTCGGACAGTGTAAATTCCTAATGAATTAGTGTATATTCCTAATGAATCAGTGTAAGTTCCTAATAAATCTTAATTTTAGTCAGAAGTATCTTCCTTTGAAGTTTGATGTTCTTTAAAAGAAGCATCCTTACGTTGTCTAACGAAAAATATACTCAAAAACATTAATAACTGTCAAAATTAATAGCAACACACTCCAATAATGATGTGAGTGTTTTTCCATATAGGAAACACCTGTGTTATAATTCTGAAGCCGATCAGAAAAGGGCATTATAAAGTTATAGCATGAAAGCAACAGTGAATTCTGTGTCTATTTATTATGGGGGAGCGCTAAACCCATAGGGACTATAAAGCGCCTGTGGAGGGGAGGGGGATGGAAGGCCTTTAAGACTCAATTCAGTGAACTGGAGCACAGATCCAATTCCCTAGATTAAGAGCCCCTCACCAGCGTCAAGGAACCTCCCTTCAGGGTTTCTGTGTCTATGAATCGACTCTAAGAGCATCAGCACAACCCAACACCAACACCAATCTTTCCTTTGATACCCAACACCAACGACGAAGATTTGAAGCCGATCAGACCAGCTATTAAATTATATACGAAAACCTTGGAGAAAGATGGAGGCAAATCTAATAACCACTATAGGTTCTCCCTGTCAAATTGGTGCATAAAAAAAGCCAGTAAAAAAAATAGGAGCCTTCTTTTGTCTTTATACACCAGTGATGAAAGTTTCAAGCCTGTACAAAGAGTCATTCTTAAGTTATCGCACGGGAAACGGTATTCTAATTCCTTCACTAAATTTAGCAGATTTGCATATTAACCGGGTATGATACATCAGTCTTGAGAGTTTGAAGCTGATGGGAAGATTCCAGTAATTGCACAATAATTGCACAGTAATTGCACAGCCTAGCAAATTATAATGTGAACCTTCCTTTGAGCACAATGTACACCAGTAGTATGTTTGAAGGCGATCGGGAAGAGACATTCCCCTGTTACTGCCCAGAAACTAATAATCCCATCTCTACCAATTACGTTTTTAAACTGGGAAATTTGTATCTGCACAGCCTAACGAACGTTAGGCTGTGCAGATACAAATACAATAGTGATGAAGTTTGAGGACACTGAGAAACATTATTACGTTATGAGAAAAAGACAATAACATTCGTGTTTTAAAATAAAAATTGGCTAATTGGCCCCTACACAGACTCGCCCTCGCCACACCCTCTCTATGCCACACCCTCTCTATGCCACACCCTCTCTATGCCACACCCTCTCTATGCCACACCCTCTCTATGCCACACCCTCTCTATGCCACACCCTCTCTATGCCACACCCTCGTTACGCCACACCCTCGCTACGCCACACCCTCGCTACGCCACACCCTTTTTACGCCACACCCTCGCTACGCCACACCCTCGCTTCGCCACACCCTCGCTACGCCACACCCTCGCTTCGCCACACCCTCGCTTCGCCACACCCTCGCTACGCCACACCCTCGCTAAAAGGGCCCCACCCCCTACGCCACACCCTCGCTACGCCACACCCTCGCTCCCACACCCTCGCTTCGCCCCACCCCCGCTAAAGCCAACACCCTCGCTTCGCCACACCCTCGCTACGCCACACCCTCGCTACGCCACACCCTCGCTACGCCACACCCTCGCTACGCCACACCCTCGCTGCTATACGCCACAAGCAGCCATGACATTTGCATACATAAACAATCTTAAAACAGCAATAACAAGATAACGACTACACGATGGGTCGACCAGAGGCAAGAAACCTCACTCCATCCCTTCCATGTTTTATCTTCTTGATAAACCTACTCCAGACGTTTTGAAATTCTGACGTTATAAGACGGTCGTGGCAGCAAATTCTAAATATCTCATATATGGAAAGGACATAAATGTATGGTGGAGCAAATATGGTTGAATATAGTCGCATATCACATTTCAGAAACGTTTGGTCGGCAGCAGGTGTATGACCCTTGTAGGTATAGCGCTTCTTTTTCATAATAAATGGTCGGCAGCAGTTGAGGTAATGGTCTGCCGGCGGCTATCCAGGTAATGCTTGGCCGGCAGCCGTCCGCTTGACTGGCAGCAACCATCCAGGTGACTCTTAGCCGGCAACATTTCATGTAACGCTTGTCCGGCAAGAAATGGAAGGAAGTGTAAAATAGATCCATTCTATGTCGTGGGGGACCTGGACGCAATACGAGAACACCCTACTAATATTTTTGGCCCAAGACTATTCAACCTGCTACTAGCAAAGGTCAAAAACATGGCCGTAAGATTTTTTTATTTTGTCTGAGGCTGCTAATATATTGTAAACCCCTTATACATCCTGTGGACGGTAGTCGCTAGTTTATTGTTCACCCAATATCCATCCTGTGCACATTAGAGGCTAATTTACTGTGCACCCCATACTGATCCTGTGGATGGTAAGACAACATGGATACACAAAAAGCCTAGGAAATAAGCTCCAAAATGGCTAACAGGTGTACATCTAATTCATACGAAGTGCTATCAAAAAGTTCTCAAGCTACAGCGAAAAAAATATATAGGCCTACCTAATCACTTAGTTAAAGGTGTCTCCCTGGAAGTACTCTCCTTGGAAGGGTATATATATGCATTGATCCCAGCGCCTTTGACACTTCTTGAAACATTTCTGGAACTCTTCTTTTCTAACGGTGTCTAACATGGCATGCGATTTTCCTCGAATCTCCTCCACGTCGTTGAAACATTGCCCCTTGAGTTCATTATTATATTTGAGAAGAGAGAGAAGTCACAGGGTGCTAGATCTGGGGAGTAGGGAGGGTGGGGAATGCCCGCCATGTTTTTGGCCAGAAAACAATAGTCTTTCTGGTCTTGAGTCAGCAAGCTGGGCATATATCTTGCAGCCACTCTCCTAGTGTTCAATTTTTTATTCAAAATACTTTCAAACAATCAAAAGAAATTCGCATTTTCACTTGCAATGGAGAGCATCAGTCATTTAAACTCTCCTCTTCTGCCTAAAATTCTGTCACAAAAAACAAGAGAGTTGATTGAAATGATGTGCAGTCAGCAGCTGACTACACTGGAAAAACAACCTCAGCAGTGTAGTATTTATTGGGAGATTATCTGTACCTTTAGAGATATGTCGTGGGCTAGTTATCCATAGGCATGACCTGAAGACTATACACGAGGAAGCTTATGTAATCATTCCTCTGAGTGACATCAGTGGTAACTCTCTCATGTCGGAGTATTAAAGTTATCATTGATGACACTGATATCTTTGTTGACAGTGCGTCAAACAATGCAGAAAGATAGCTGACCACAACAGTTTTGAGGGAGCCCAAAAGTCAAGGAAGTTCATCAGCTGATAAAAGTGCCACAGTTGTTAACACGCAGCTTGACAACTGCTGCCAGTTTGTCCTCTCACTGGCTGTGCTACTCTACCATAGGTAAAACTAAGAATTAGGATCTTGTTCTAGTGCATCTACAAATCACTAGAACCTTTCATTTATTCAACACATTTAACATATTCCGTTTCTAACATTATGTAACAAGAATAATAGACGGGAGGCTTGAATAGTAGTCCCAAAAATTAGCTGGTCCAACGATCTACAGGGACACGGTTCAGGCCTCTTGTCCATTTTCCTGTTTATTCATTTAGTCATTACGATTTGAGTTCATTATATAACAAATTTACAATATCAATACCAACTTGCTACTGTCGTGACCAATGCATTCTCATATTAAATAAATCGTAATACAACAAAAGTAAAACTAACAAAAAAATTTTTTTCCATTCCGCAGTCCATATGCATAAATCCATATCCATGTCATCGGCGAGCAAATTTAAACGAAAGAGGAAATATTCCAATAATTCATACTGTATGAGATGTTGAGTTCTTAGTCAGGTAAGCATCCTGTGAGGAGAGTGGCACCCCTCCTCCCAGGGAAGAGGCTCATAGCCCCTAGACACAAGCTCTACCCCCACGTTCAGGTGACCCAACGTCGCAGGCTGGGGACGGGCACAAAGGATTTTGACGTAGAAAAAGAGTTAAAACGTCTATAAAATTCCTTAATAGACATGGACAGATGGTCTTCGCGGATCAACAGCTTTCATTGAAGATTGCTGTGATCAGAAAGGTGAGGCTGGAGAAACGGTATCCGTTATCCACTATAAAGTTTGGTTCTCAAGGACAAGACGAAAAAGATGAATGCCTTTTGTCAAAAATTAAAACTTCATCTCCGGCTGCTGAGGCATATAATGAAAACGCGACGAGCGTTCATTCTCAGGCATGTATATGGGAAGCTGCTGGATGAGGAACTTCCAATCCTACATCTTCTGAAATTTGGGTAGAAGACGGACGAGCCTGCCAAGACACAGTGATGTCCCTTTGCCTCAGGATATTAGGTTGCGCCACCAGAGGATCTGAAATCGATCCACTGCAGCCGAAGCAGTGATCACTCTTGTTATCTCTTAGATGTGTATGTACAGCTGCTCATCTTTCTACCTTGTGTTTTGCAAATGTGGAGGTACTGGCGGATATTTAAGCCATATGACAAAGGACAATCTGGAAGGTAATGCTGAGGAGGAAGTTCGTGACAATGCTATTAGAGTTGATGACATATGGAGGATTTAGTTCGTTAGTATCTTAGTTCTTAGTTTAGAGTTAAGAAGCAGGTTTGATGTTAAAGTGCCAGGAGAAAGCCTGTAGCTTGTGGCTTAACCCTTGTTGTGTTCCCATGACAATGCTGCGGCATTAGAAGAGGTAGTCTTAGTTGCCAGTAAAGATATCTGTATTTTACCCAAAAGTCATTGAGTAAGGACGATTAATAGTGGTGGCGGTTGTGGTAAAAATCGACTGAGTTTGTTAAATACATTGCGTTGATTACGATAACAATTGTCGCTGTTCACTTCGCCTTATCTATACGAGTGGCATCGGCAGGTTCATGGTAAAAGGTTTGGTTAATGTTCTCTACATAGGACCCAAAATAAATGTATGCCTATGAAGGTATAAATGTTGTCTGGTTCACATTCCTTTCACTGCTTGATGCAGAGGAAGCTACCAAGAAGTGTCCCAGTGTCTGTAACCACTAAATATTGTGTGAACATAACAATAGTATATAATACCGACAAAGAGAGAGGCAAGACAAGAGCAACAGTGATCTGACCACTAAAAATTAAAGATAACAGCCATCTTGAATACCCTCATCACTAACATGAAAGTAAAAAAAAAATGGTTAAATAAAACATGTTAACTCTTCCTCTGAAGATATGTGTAAGCACATGAAAGTTTAGGTTTTATTTCCTATTTTACTGTGGTATTTTTTCACATCTGCAATCATGTGTTTTATTGTGATTTCTTCCATATTTGATTAATATACTCAAAACTCATGTTAATCAATCTATTGAACATTCATGAATGATTAGCGACCACCTTGATGACAGCGAGACATCTACTGGATCATCAGTCAAGACACCTCAGTAGTCCAGTGTCACCTGAAAACAATTATGCAACAAAGTTTAGATCCATCCACTTTTCCATTAAACTGTTACCTACATCACGTGAAATAGTCGGCCCGCAAATACAGATATACATTTTACACTGTCTTTCAGTAGAACATCCACAGTGAAAAGTGCGAGCATTTCTCGTAAGAAAATTAAACAAGACTGAATTCTCCTACCATCCAAAAGTGAATTAATCCTTTATTAATTAAGATTCGGTTAGGCTTTCAATAATTATCGGGGATGCAGCAGGCGTTACCACTTTGAAAAGTAACGCTGATCCCCTGAATGGAAATGTAGCAGACCTGAATTTCTACTTGTTTTCAAGAGCCTGCAACCCAAGTTTGCAAAAAAAAAAAAAAAAAAACACTTGTTTTTCTCGTGGGTGAAGGGTTTCCGATTCCATTGGAACAAAGTGGTATCGACGCTCCAAGTTCCTGTATTTTATAAGCTGATATGCTTCCTATTGTTCCAGAAAGTTGCACGCGTAAAGTAGGATGACATAACATTGCTCAAGTCACACGAGTAAAGTGACATGACGTTACAGGTGTGACTGAAGCAGCCTGAAGTGAGATGACTACTGCTGCTATAGTCACACCTGTGAGGTGTCCAGCAATCGTGGGTGCCACAACCACAACAGTGGTGGGTGCCACAACCACAACAGTCGTGGGTGCCACAACCACAACAATCGTGGGTGCCAAAACCACAACCGTCGTGGGTGCCACAACCACAACAATCGTGGGTGCCACAACCACAACAATCGTGGGTGCCACAACCACAACAGTCGTGGGTGCCACAACCACAACAGTCGTGGGTGCCACAACCACAACAGTCGTGGGTGCCACAACCACAACAGTCGTGGGTGCCACAACCACAACAGTCGTGGGTGCTACAACCACAACAGTCGTGGGTGCTACAACCACAATCGTGGATGCCACAACCACAACAGTCGTGGGTGCCACAACCACAACAGTCGTGGGTGCCACAACCACAATCGTGGATGCCACAACCACAACAGTCGTGGGTGCCACCACCACAATAGTCATGGGTGCCATAATAGCATCACACATTGGTTACAATTTTTTCCTTCAGGAGATACTGCTGCCGGAATGAACCCGCTACCGCCCTTAATGAAGTGCACCAGAGACAAATTGGATCTGGATGACTTCCTCTAGAGGAATCTCTCATTGGCTTCCTCTCCACGCAACTCCTTTGACTTCCTCTAAAAGGCTGTTACTTCTTACTCTCCAGGCTGGGTTTCCCTTCTTTCTTTCTCTGCAGACAGATTTTATTTCTCCCTTCCTCTCCATGCAAGAATCCCCCCTCCCCACTTCCCCTCCAGGCTGGCCTTTTTGCCTTTGTCTAAAGACATTTTTCCCCCTCCAACGTTGTCTTTTTTGCGCTAGTTTTCATTTACTGGTGACATCTCTACAACTTACTCTTTTCTCAAATTAATCTTCATTTTGTTTTTAGCTAGCTGGAATTTTATGTAAATCTATATGGATGGTGAGTTGGTCTTAGTTACTCGTAGTTACGATCATAAACACTTTTGTCCTTTTGAAAAAAAAAAAAAGCCTGAGATGAGGCAACCAGCAGTGTCATGTCATACCGTACTCATGTTAACGCCGCTATGTCATACCAGTGCCACATTAACACCGGTATCCTGTCATACAGCATTCACGTCAACAGGTATGTCATACTGGCGTCACAAAGGCCTTATATCAACACCTGCGTCATGCCATCATGGCCTCGTATCAACAGTGTCATACAAGTGTCATATCAACCCCACTCTCGTGTCATACATTCCTTATATTAGCAATACATTACATACTTCAAATCGACAACTGTGTCATGTCATCCATGGGTTATATGACTACCCGCATCACGTCATGTGTCATTAATGTAAAACTCTCCTATGTTTCAGTTTTTTTTTCAGTTGCTCTAAGCTGCGGACTGTGAAAGCCACCAGCTTGCTTGCAATCAACTTTCTGGCGGTGTTTCCACTTCAAGAAGCTCAGTAAAACTGGCCGCCACCGTTTCAGGTTTCCGAAAAAAAGGGAGTCGACTCCCATGAATATTAAGCAATGTGGAGAGCTAAAAATGTTGGCAGACATACGGAATCAATTAGATCACACACGCCGCAGATTACGATGCTCTGGTCGGGAAGGAGGGTGAGGGGGGGGGAGGAGGGAGGGACGGGGGAAGAGAAAGGATTTGTGGAGTAGTAGGAGCGACACTGAGGGAAACTTGTAGGGAAGTAGGGGGAGGATTTGTATGGTCGAGAGCAAGTGGTGAGATCTGAAGATCACTTTGACTCAGGTAAGAATATTCAATGCTAAACTAAGGTACTAAAAATACAAACTAGCACAAACACACAAGTACTATTACACCATGTTAAAATACTCGAATTAATTAAACATTATATGAAATTGCCACTGTTGGAAAATTTTCCTAAAATTTCCCAGAGATCCCTACAGGCACCCTTTACTTTATAAAAAAAAAATACGAGTTAATCATAAAGAACGAAGCCTCACGCAAGCTGTTGAAATATGTTACACAGTCAGTTGCACGCCAGAGAGAGGAGCAGGAGTATCTACAATCAGGTAACCATGGGGGAGATGCGTACGGTTCCAAACCTCAGTTGATAGAACTGTCTCAGACTAACGACTTCTGTGGGAGGAGAGCCAAACAGCCACGTCCTGTCGAATTTTACATAACTTGCTGTCTGACTGTAGGGTCCACTGAACCCATATATATGATCTACGTGGCCCATGAAATGACTCGTGAGGTAGAAGTGCGCTACAGGACAACCTACACGTCTCTAGTGTTTTGCCAGTACTCTGCTTCTTCATTTATACAAAAGAGCCATGTCCGCACCTTTTAAAAGACTGTAAATTCATCTAGATCTAAGCTCTATTTATTCCAAAAGAATACAGTGTCCGTGCTAGTAGTATGTTGAACTTGTTTATAAGTAAACAGCTCCTTGAAACAGGCTCAGGTACTGTATATGTGGCCATCTTTATTTCCTTCTCGTATTTGGGGGGGGGGGGGGTTTGTGTTTATGTTTGGTGTGTGATTTGTAGCACGGGCTACAAATCGCACAAAGTACCTGCATCCTCAAATCTTCTGATGCTTAATGAACTTCTGAAGGTTGATTCACACTGTTCTTTCAGGATTTCGGTCACATCCTTTCTTCTTCGGTATGTTTTGAAACTGAAGTTCTGATTATGATAAACCAGCTGCGAATGGCGCGCTAATTCTCAACGTGGCTGTCGACTCCAATTTTGTTTGTGTGTACAAATATTAATCACTTCACGCGTTTTCATGAAGGATTTTTTTGTTCCATTTTTGTTCCTTCCGTTTCATGCTCTCTCTACCTGGTGCCCTCTCTACCTGGTGCCCTCTCTACCTGGTGCCCTCTCTACCTGGTGCCCTCTCTACCTGGTGCCCTCTCTACCTGGTGCCCTCTCTACCTGGTGCCCTCTCTACCTGGTGCCCTCTCTACCTGGTGCCCTCTCTACCTGGTGCCCTCTCTACCTGGTGCCCTCTCTACCTGGTGCCCTCTCTACCTGGTGCCCTCTCTACCTGGTGCCCTCTCTACCTGGTGCCCTCTCTACCTGGTGCCCTCTCTACCTGGTGCTCTCTCTACCTGGTGCTCTCTCTACCTGGTCTCTCTACCTGGTGCTCTCTCTACCTGGTGCTCCTTCCGTCTGGTGTTCCCAGAGCTGCCCAACGCCAGGAACATCAAACATCTCGCCAACACCGCCTCACCAACACCGCCTCACCAACACCAAAAGCCATGACAGAAAACCTCGCCTCCGGCGAGTCAGTTGCCAATTGGCTGATCGAGAATCCTAACTGCTGCTTTAAGTGGATTTTGCACGGCGGAGTTGAAGCCGCTGTATCAGGCTGAAGTGGACCGGGAGGTAGACAAGGGATGTTGACTGGGAGGTGGACCGAGAGGCTGACCGGGAGGTGGCACTTGCACTGGCCTGTGTGTTGACAATGGCACTCTTTGTTTTGCCAACCTATTTCTGTATATTTGTGTCCTTGGCCTTTGATGCATCTACTCGCCGAAGTGGCCGTGTACTCACCGAGGTGGCCGTGTACTCACCGAGGTGGCCGTGTACTCACCGAGGTGGCCGTGTACTCACCGAGGTGGCCGTGTACTCACCGAGGTGGCCGTGTACTCACAAACAGACAAACACACACACTCCTCCCTTCACATATTCATTTTGGTCTCAATGACCATATTGTATTTTTTTTTTTTTTTTGTAACAAGCGTGTGGAGTGTTTTGTCTCCGCCCCACCGGGTGGAGGCTCGGTAATATAACGAACCTTACATAGATCACGTATAGCGTCCTCCAGGAATCTTTGGTGGATGTTATGGCGATACCGACAAGTTGTGAATAACAAAAAAAGGCACAATACCCTGACTGGAAAAATACACATAACCCGCACATAGAAGAGAGGAGCTTCGTAAATGGTCCAAGTCGGACCGATACGTCGTCGTACGCTCCTCTCTTCTATGGTCGGGTTATTTGTGTACAACAAGTTGTAGGTGAAAGACGGGCGTCCACTGATCATGAAGTTCGTTAAGGAAACGACGTGATCAGTGTAGCTTCTTCAGTACTAGTACAAAGGCAGTACAGACGCGAGTATTTGTATTGACGGGAGTGAGGTAGCAGGGTGTGGAAGGGTGGTGGTGCTAGTAGCAGCAGTAACAGTAGTATAGTAGCAGTAGCAGAAATAGTAATAAAAGTAATGGAAAAGTAATGTAGTAACAGTATAGTAGCAGTAGTAGCAGAAATAATAATAATAGTAGTAGTACAGCTCTGGTGTGAGGGGAAGAGTTTGAGAATGACCTGTCAACAGTAGAGTAACAAAGTTAACATCTTGTGTCATCTTTCAGGTATAAATAGGTATTATTCAGCCACTTTACTACCACCAGGTACTCTCTCTCTGCCACTACCACCAGGTACTCTCTGCCACTGCCACCAGGTACTCTCTCTCTGCCACTACCACCAGGTACTCTCTCTCTGCCACTACCACCAGGTACTCTCTCTCTGCCACTACCACCAGGTACTCTCTCTCTGCCACTACCACCAGGTACTCTCTCTCTGCCACTACCACCAGGTACTCTCTCTCTGCCACTACCACCAGGTACTCTCTGCCACTGCCACCAGGTACTCTCTCTCTGCCACTACCACCAGGTACTCTCTCTCTGCCACTACCACCAGGTACTCTCTGCCACTACCACCAGGTACTCTCTCTCTGCCACTACCACCAGGTACTCTCTCTCTGCCACTACCACCAGGTACTCTCTCTCTCTGCCACTACCACCAGGTACTCTCTCTCTGCCACTACCACCAGGTACTCTCTCTCTGCCACTGCCACCAGGTACTCTCTGCCACTACCACCAGGTACTCTCTGCCACTACCACCAGGTACTCTCTCTCTGCCACTACCACCAGGTACTCTCTCTCTGCCACTACCACCAGGTACTCTCTCTCTGCCACTACCACCAGGTACTCTCTGCCACTGCCACCAGGTACTCTCTCTCTGCCACTACCACCAGGTACTCTCTCTCTGCCACTACCACCAGGTACTCTCTCTCTGCCACTACCACAGGTACTCTCTCTCTGCCACTACCACCAGGTACTCTCTCTCTGCCACTGCCACCAGGTACTCTCTCTCTGCCACTACCACCAGGTACTCTCTCTCTGCCACTACCACCAGGTACTCTCTCTCTGCCACTACCACCAGGTACTCTCTGCCACTGCCACCAGGTACTCTCTGCCACTACCACCAGGTACTCTCTCTCTGCCACTACCACCAGGTACTCTCTCTCTGCCACTACCACCAGGTACTCTCTCTCTGCCACTACCACCAGGTACTCTCTCTCTGCCACTACCACCAGGTACTCTCTCTCTCTGCCACTACCACCAGGTACTCTCTCTCTGCCACTACCACCAGGTACTCTCTCTCTGCCACTACCACCAGGTACTCTCTCTCTGCCACTACCACCAGGTACTCTCTCTCTGCCACTACCACCAGGTACTCTCTCTCTGCCACTACCACCAGGTACTCTCTCTCTGCCACTACCACCAGGTACTCTCTCTGCCACTACCACCAGGTACTCTCTCTCTGCCACTACCACCAGGTACTCTCTCTCTGCCACTACCACCAGGTACTCTCTCTCTGCCACTACCACCAGGTACTCTCTCTCTGCCACTACCACCAGGTACTCTCTCTGCCACTACCACCAGGTACTCTCTCTCTGCCACTACCACCAGGTACTCTCTCTCTCTGCCACTACCACCAGGTACTCTCTCTCTGCCACTACCACCAGGTACTCTCTCTGCCACTACTACCAGGTACCCTCTCTCTGCCACTACTACCAGGTACCCTCTCTCTGCCACTACCACCAGGTACCCTCTCTGCCACTACCACCAGGTACCCTCTCTGCCACTACCACCAGGTACTCTCTCTGCCACTACTACCAGGTACTCTCTCTCTGCCACTACCACCAGGTACTTGATACAGTGTGGTCACTGCTCCTAATGGAACTTCATATTCGATTTCCTCTGTGTCAGCTTCGCTCAGTGTGTGTGTGTGTGTGTGTGTGTGTGTGTGTGTGTGTGTACTCACCTAATTGTGGTTGCAGGGGTCGATACTCAGCTCCTGGCCCCGTGTGTGTGTGTGTGTGTTTGTAAGAGATAGAGAAAAAAGAAGAGAAAAAGAAAAAAGAAGAGAAAAAGAAAAAAGAAGAGAAAAAGAGAGAGAGAGAGAGAGAGAGAGAGAGTATATTTATTATAGCACCTGGAGAGCGAAACTTTGCCACAATAAAATGTCACATATTTGCACAAGTGTCCGTGACCTAACAAAGACAATGTTACAGTGGTATCTTCACCAGTGCTTGACTTACTTATAGAGCCAAGTTAATTTTGTTGTATAAACAACAGCTGTAAGACACCTAGAACCCTGGAGCCGTCAGTGCAGAGTTTTACACCAGCACTTCCTGCGGGTAGAGGTTCACTTGTACGTGTATACCTCTGTGCGACTAATAGTGGTGAGGGAAGTTTGAGAGTTATAGCGTTCAGGCTACCTGTCAAACCACCTGTCAAGCAACTAGAAGAAAATTCAGCTGTCAAAGGAGTCACCCCACAATGGCCGGGGCATGCGGTGTAAACACCGCCTTCTGCGTCAGAGTGCCTGAGAGAGCCCCGCGCGCTGCCAAGAGTCAGCAGCTAGAGCACACAAGATGACCATGCTTGAGTATTATAAACAACTCCTCCCCCCCCCCTTCCCCCCAAGAGTCTGAACGCGGAAAGTTCGGCCGCAGTTTTAGACAAATACGCAGACATTTACGTCGGCCCCACAACAAATCTTTCCACCAAGGTACAGAATCTTCTGATATCTGGCGAGATTCGCTACATATTTCACTCTCAACTTTCGACATTGAGTTGGCTCATAAACTTCGGTATCTTGACATAAAAGCGACATAAATTGCAATGGGAGTTATATCAAAACTTGAGGCTGTAAGTAATGCTACGAGCGTAGGATCGAGTATTACTCGGCTTAGGGTTAGTCTTCCAGTGACTACTATACACACACACACACACACACACACACACACACACACACACACACACACACACAAGGGTCTGGCCACACACAAGCGTCTGGATACACACAAGGGTCTGGATACACACAAGGGTCTCGCCACACACACAAGGATCTCGTCACACACACATGGGTCTGGCCACACAAGGGACTGGATGCACACAAGGGTCTGGATACCCACAAGGGTCTGGCCACACACAAGGGTCTGACCACACACAAGGGTCTGGCCACACACAAGGGTCTGGCCACACACACAAGGGTCTGGCCACACACAAAGGACTGGCCACACACAAGAGTCCAGCCACACAAGGACCCGGATACACACAATAGTCTGGCCCACATCTCTCCTAATTCCACATCTCACTTAGTACAGGAAAAAGCTCTCTCTTCCCCGCCGCCGTTTCCGAAGTTTTGAACAAAATCCTGCCTTACTTCCGAGGCTCCCTCTGGATACTGAAGGGCTCTGACTCCAGGAAATTAGGGTTATCCTTCCTTTCCTCGCATCAAGCCCAATGGCGTCGTAAGGAGGGGCGGCGTGCCGCCCCGGGTGACACCATCTCGAGGTGACACCACAGAGCCTCTAAAGGCGACACTAATGCACAAAACAGTGCTGCAACAACTTAAGAGAAGAATCCTTCGTTTCTTTATAGCCTATTATATGATTACAGTACAAATATGCCTATATAGGGAAAATAATTGATTTTTATGATATGATAGATGATTTTGCAGGATTGAAGGCAAGGAAATGTAAGATCAGATTCACTGAGATGTTACCTGTACTCAAGGTCAAATCGAAACTAGTGTTTCTCTGATACAGTTATGGTTTTATTTATTTTTCAATTTTTTTTTTTTGGCATTGTTGATGAATAAATGTAGGATCTGTTGGCTGTACTCAAAGTGGTATTTGAGTTTGTTTCTTCATTACTACGATTATTTATCATTAATGAAGTTGAGAGATTCTCCTGTTCTGTTTATGGCCCTTAAACGTTCTCATTGCTAAACATTAGTCACTGGTCATGCAGTAGTGACGTAACTGGAGTTTACTCCCCCCCCCCATCCCCCCCGAACTTGGATTTCATGGGGGTGACACCAAAGATGCCGCCCCGGGTGACACCAACCCTAGCAACGCCAATGATCAAGCCTAATTACCTTCCACTCACAAGGTGTTGTCTGACCTCTAAAGGCTTACTGCTGCGTGTTTGAACGACCAACCACGTCTGCCCAAACAAGTATACAGGTGATGCAGGGAGCGTAGTTTAACAGACAAAGCAACGACGAGACTACACCAAAGCCATCGCCGATACAGATACCAGTAACGATACTCAATTTTAGGCCAATTCCATCAACATTAGCCGATACCTCCCCCCCTCCCCCGAATATCAATACCTAGGCGGTCAGACCGCTAGCGTGAAGCGTATTCATTAGACTCAGGTCATGAGAGTTGCAAGTCGCCTGCACACCATCAGCTATGCTTAGTTGAATCCACAATAGAGAGATTGAAGTAACCTAGGATAAGCATAAATTTACCCAGATATACTACACTCCTGTGTAGTATATCTGGGTAAATACAGTGTTAATACACTGCTGCTCTCGCTGCGTGCACCTAAGAGTCGTAATGCTCCTCGTAGAACATACACAAAATCTCAAGTGAGAAAGGTGCGCAGTGCTAGTTAGCTTCCTGTTGTGGTGCCAAGATCTATACTTTTCACAAGTAACATTCGTGCATATTTTTACCCCCCCCCTCGCTGTCCCTAGCTTACCACACCTCGACCACTCGCTGTCCCCTTTTTTTTTTTAGGGGCAAAAAAAAACCACAGCTCGACCCCTCGCTGATCCCTAGCTACCCCCCCGCCCTCGACCCCCCTCGCTGTCCCTAGCTACCACACCTCGACCCCTCGCTGTCCCTAGCAACCACAGCTCGACCCCTCGCTGTCCCTAGCTACCACAGCTCGACCCCTCGCTGTCCCTAGCTACCACAGCTCGACCCCTCGCTGTCCCTAGCTACCACAGCTCGACCCCTCGCTGTCCCTAGCTACCACAGCTCGACCCCTCGCTGTCCCTAGCTACCACAGCTCGACCCCTCGCTGTCCCTAGCTACCACAGCTCGACCCTCGCTGTCCCTAGCTACCACAGCTCGACCCCTCGCTGTCCCTAGCTACCACAGCTCGACCCCTCGCTGTCCCTAGCTACCACAGCTCGACCCCTCGCTGTCCCTAGCTACCACAGTCGACCCCTGCTGTCCTAGCTACCACAGCTCGACCTTCGCTGTCCTAGCTACCAAGCTCGACCCCTCGCTGTCCCTAGTACCACAGCTCGACCCCTCGCTGTCCTAGCCTACCACAGTCGGACCCCTCGCTTCCTTCCCTAAGATACCACAGCTCGACCCCTCGCTGTCCCTAGCTACCACAGCTCGACCCCTCGCTTTCCCTAGCAACCACAGCTCGACCCCTCGCTTTCCCTAGCAACCACAGCTCGACCCTCGCTGTCCCTGCTACCAAAGCTCGACCCTCGCTTTCCCAAGCTACCACAGCTCGACCCCTCGCTGCCCTAGCTACCACAGCTCGACCCCTCGCTGTCCCTAGCTCCATCAGCTCGACCCCTCGCTGTCCATATCTACACAGCTCGACCCCCGCTGCCCTAGCTACCACAGCTCGACCCCCTCGCTGTCCCTAGTACCACGCTCGCCCCTCGCTTTCCCTAGCTACCACAGCTCGACCCCTAGCTGTCCATAGCTACAGAGCTCGCCCCCTTGCTTGTCCCTAGCTACCACAGCTGACCCCTCGCTGTACCTAGCTACCACAGCTCGAACCCCTCGCTGTCCCTAGGCTACACAGCTCGACCCCTCGCTGTCCCTAGTACCACAGCTCGGACCCCTCGCTTCCCTAGCTACACAGCTCGAACCCTAGCTGTCCTAGCTACACAGGCTCACCCCTCGCTGTCCCTAGCTACCAGAGCTCGCCCCCCTTGCTGTTCCCTAGCTACCACAGCTCGACCCTGCGCTTCCTAGTACCACAGCTCGACCTGCACTGCCCCTAGTACCACAGCTAGACCCTCATTGGCCCCTAGCTACCACCAGCTCGAACTTTTGCTGCCCTAGCTACCAAAGCTCGAACCCTCGCTGTCCCTAGTACCTGAGTCGCCCCTTGCTGTCCTGCTACACAGCTCGACACTCTCGCTGTCCCTAGCTACACAGCTCGGACCTCGCTGTCCTAGCTACCACAGCTGACTCTGCACTACCCCTAGCTACCACAGCTCGACCCCTCATTGCCCCTAGCTACCACAGCTCGACATTTTGCTGTCCCTAGCTACCAAAGTCTCGACCTCGTGTCCCTAGTTTACCACAAGCTCGACCTCTCGCTGTCCCAGCTACCACGGATCGAACCTCTTCATGCCCCTAGCTACCAAAGCTCGACCCCTCACTGCTCCTAGCTACCACAGCTCGACCCCTCGCTGTACCTAGCTACCACAGCTCGACCCAACACTGCCCCTAGTACACAGCTTCGACCCTCACTGTCCCTAGCTACCCACCTCGACCCCTCGCTGTCCCTAGCTACCACAGCTCGACCCCTCGCTGTCCCTAGGTACCACAGCTCGACCCCTCGCTTTCCCTAGCTACCACAGCTCGACCCCTAGCTGTCCATAGTTACCACAGCTCGACCCCTCGCTGTCCCTAGCTACCAGAGCTCGCCCCCTTGCTGTCCCTAGCTACCACAGCTCGACCTCTCGCTGTCCCTAGCTACCACAGCTCGACCCCTCGCTGTCCCTAGCTACCACAGCTCGACCCTGCACTGCCCCTAGCTACCACAGCTCGACCCCTCATTGCCCCTAGCTACCACAGCTCGACCTTTTGCTGTCCCTAGCTACCAAAGCTCGACCCCTCGCTGTCCCTAGCTACCAGAGCTCGCCCCCTTGCTGTCCCTAGCTACCACAGCATCTACCTTTCGTGTTCCCTAGCTCACCAGCTCGACACCTGCTGTCCTAGCTACCACAGCTCGACCCTGTACTACCCAAGACCACGAATCCCCCCCTCCTTGCCTAGCTACCACAGCTCGACTATGCTGTCCCTAGCTACCAAAGGTCGACCCTCGCTGTCCTAGTACCACAGCTCGACCTTCTCGCTGTCCCTGCTACCACGCATCGACCTTCACAGCCCCTAGACCCTCACCCCCCCCCCCTGCCCCCTACACTGCCCTAGCTCCCCACGCGCCTCCCTCACTGCTCCTAGCTACCACAGCTCGACCCCTCGCTGTACCTAGCTACCACAGCTCGACCCAACACTGCCCCTAGCTACCACAGCTCGACCCCTCACTGTCCCTAGCTACCACAGCTCGACCCCTCGCTGTCCCTAGCTACCACAGCTCGGACCCCACCCCCCGCTTTTTTTGCCCTAGCTACCACAGCTCGACCCCTCGCTGCCCCTAGCTACCACAGCTCGACCCTTCATTGCCCCTAGCTGCCACAGCTCGACCTCTCACTGCCCCTACCTACCACAGCTCGACCCCTCACTGCCCCTAGCTACCACAGATAGACCCCTCGCTGTATCTAGCTACCACAGCTCGACCCCTCGCTGCCCCTAGCTACCACAGCACGACCCCTCGCTGCCCCTAGCTACCACAGCTCGACCCTTCATTGCCCCTAGCTGCCACAGCTCGACCCCTCACTGCCCCTACCTACCACAGCTCGACCCCTCACTGCCCGTACCTAACACAGCTCGACCCCTCACTGCCCCTACCTACCACAGCTCGACCCCTCGCTGTCCCTAGCTACCACAGCTCGACCCCTCGGCTTGTCCCTAGCGACCACAGTCGACCCCTCGCGTCCCTAGTACCACAGCTCGACCCCTCGCTGTCCCTAGCTACCACAGCTCGACCCCTCGCTGTCCCTAGCTACCACAGCTCGACCCCTCGCTGTCCCTAGCTACCACAGCTCGACCCCTCGCTGCCCCTAGCTACCACAGCTCGACCCCTCGCTGCCCCTAGCTACCCAGCTCGACCCTTCATTGCCCCTAGCTGCCACAGCTCGACCCCTCACTGCCCCTACCTACCACAGCTCGACCCCTCACTGCCCCTACCTACCACAGCTCGACCCCTCACTTCCCTACCTACCACAGCTCGACCCACCCGACCCCCTGTCACGCCATCCCACAGCTGGACCCTCGCTGTCCCTAGTACTACAGCTCGACCCCTCGCTGTCCCTAGCTACCACAGCTCGACCCTCACTGTCCCTAGCTACCACCGCTCCATACCTCACTGCCCCTAGCTATCACAGCTCGATACCCGACTCGACCCCTTCATTGCTCATAGCAACCAAGACTCGATCCCCTCATTGCTCCTACTAACAGGACTCGACCCCCTCATAGCTCCTAGCAACCAGGACTCGACCCCTGCGTACCTCGCATTTATTCGACGGCTTAATTACTATTTTCAAGGGAGAGAGAAACTCGTAGGAGGTCGTACAGCACCTGGAGGAGTATGGAACAATCATGGAAGACACCTGGAAGATAAAGGAAGGTCTAGTTCCTCGGATCAAATCATCATGGATCACTCCTCGTCATGGTTATTCGAGCTCCACCAACCACCCTCCTCTACTCCACACCTCCACTCTACTCCACACCTCCACCTCTACTCACACCTCCACTCCCCACCCCACACCCCCCACCCACAACCCCCACCCCCAACCCCCACACCAACCCCCCCCACCCCCCCCACCCACCCCCCCCACCCCCCAACTCAACCACATCGCCACCACCCCCACACCACACCACACTCCCCCCATCTCCACCCCACACTCCCACCACCATGCCACCACCACCACTCCCACCACACCACAAACCACCACACACCACCAATCCAACACCACCACCCCCACCACCACCCACCCACTCCCCACCACCAACCCCACCACTCACCCCCACACACCCACCCACTCCACCACCACCCACCCACCCCCCCCCCCACCCCACCCCCACCCACCCCCCCCCCCCCCCCCCACCCCCCCCCCCCCCCCACTCCCCCCCCCCCCCACCCCCCACAATCCCCCCCCCCCCCCCCCCCCCCCCCCCCCACCCATCCCCCCCCCAACCCCACTCCCCCCCCCCCCCCCCCACTCCCCCCCCCACCCCCCCCCACTCCCCCCCACCCCCCCCCCCACTCCCCCCCACCCCACCCCCCCCCATCCCCCACCCCCCCACTCACCACCCCCCCAACCCACCCCCACTCCCCCCCCCCCCCCCCCCCCCCCCCCCCCCCCCCCCCCCCCCCCCCCCCCCCCCCCCCCCCCCCCCCCCCCCCCCCCCCCCCCCCCCCCCCCCCCCCCCCCCCCCCCCCCCCCCCCCCCCCCCCCCCCCCCCCCCCCCCCCCCCCCCCCCCCCCCCCCCCCCCCCCCCCCCCCCCCCCCCCCCCCCCCCCCCCCCCCCCCCCCCCCCCCCCCCCCCCCCCCCCCCCCCCCCCCCCCCCCCCCCCCCCCCCCCCCCCCCCCACCCCCCCCCCCCCCCCCCCCCCCCCCCCCCCCCCCCCCCCCCCCCCCCCCCCCCCCCCCCCCCCCCCCCCCCCCCCCCCCTCCCCCATCGCCACCACCACCACTCCCACCACCATCGCACCACCACCACCACTTCCCACCACATCGCCACACCACCACCAACCACCACCACCACACCACCACCACCATCACCACCACCACCACTCCCACACCATCGCCACCACCACCAACCACCACCACCGCCACACACCACACACCACCCACACCACCACACCTGCCAACCACCAACACCCACTCCCAACCACCCCACCACCAACATCACCATCACCACACCATCACCACCACCACCACCATCACCATCACCACCACCACCACTCCATCACCACCACACATGCCATCACTCAGAATTTGATCACTGAAAAATTAGCTCTACAACTTACTAAAATTTATAATCACTTCAAATTTGTCGTCCCAGGTTGATGACACATTATCCACCAGATGACACATTATCCACCAGATGACACATTATCCACCAGATGACACATCCACCAGATGACACATTATCCACCAGATGACACATTATCCACCAGATGACACATTATCCACCAGATGACACATTATCCACCAGATGACACATTATCCACCAGATACACAGATCACGATGACACATTATCCCAACCAGATGACACATCCACCAGATGACACATTATCCACCAGATGACACATCCACCAGATGACACATTATCCACCAGATGACACATTATCCACCA
The DNA here is from genome assembly GCF_026875155.1 of Cherax quadricarinatus. Classification (NCBI taxonomy): domain Eukaryota; kingdom Metazoa; phylum Arthropoda; class Malacostraca; order Decapoda; family Parastacidae; genus Cherax; species Cherax quadricarinatus. The sequence goes on along the minus strand of NC_069413.1, from coordinate 46,778,715 downwards.
GATGACACATTATCCACCAGATGACACATTATCACCAGATGACACATTATCACCAGATGACAATATCCACCAGATGGGACACATTATCACAGATGCAACATTATTCCACCAGATGACACTCCAAGATAGACACATTATCACCAGATGACACATCCACCAGATGACACATCCACCAGATGACACATTATCCACCAGATGACACATTATCCACCAGATGACACATTATCCACCAGATGACACATTATCCACCAGATGACACATTATCCACCAGATGACACATTATCCACCAGATGACACATTATCCACCAGATGACATTATCCACCAGATGACACATTATCCACCAGATGACACATCCACCAGATGACACATTATCCACCAGATGACATTATCCACCAGATGACACACTATCCACCAGATGACACACTATCCACCAGATGACACACTATCCACCAGATGAACATTATCACAGATGACACATAACACCCCCCCGCAGGGGACAATTATCACCAGATGACACATATCCACCAGATGACACATTATCCACAAGATGACACATCCACCAGATGACATCCCAAGATGAACTTTAACCACCAGATGACCACATTATCACCATTATGACACAACAAAATTATCACCATATGACACATTATCCACCATATGACACATCCACCATATGACACATCCACCATATGACATCTACCAAATGACACATCCACCAGATGACACATCTACCAGATGACACATTATCCACCAGATGACACATCTACCAAATGACACATTATCCACCAGATGACACATCTACCAAATGACACATTATCCACCAGATGACACATCTACCAATGAACATTATCAACAGTTGACACATCTACAAATGACACATTCATCCACCAGATGACATCTACCAGATGACACATTATCCACCAGATGACACATCTACCAGATGACTCATTATCCACCAGATGACATTATCCACCAGATGACACATCTACCAGATGACACATTATCTACCATATGACACATCTACCAAATGACACACTATCCACCAGATGACACATCTACCAAATGACATTCTCCACCAGATGACACATCTATCAAATGACACATTCACCAGATGACACATCTACCAAATGACACATTATCCAGCAGATGACACATCTACCAAACGATACATTATCTAGCAGATGACATCTACCAAATGACACATCCACCAGATGACACATCTACCAAACGATACATTATCTAGCAGATGGACATTACCCAAAAAAAATTTTTTGACACATCCAGCACATGTACACTTTATCCAAATGACACATCCACCAGATGACACATCTGCCAAATGACATTATCCACCAGATGACACACCTACCAAATGACATTATCCACCAGGTGGCACATTATCCACCAGATGGCACATTATCCACCAGATGACACATCCACCAGGTGACGCATCCACCAGGTGACACATTATCCACCAAGTGACACATCCACAAGGTGACGCATTATCCACAAGGTGGCACATTACCCACCAGGCGACACATTATCCACCAGGTGACACATTATCCACCTGATGACACGATATCCACCAGGTGACATTATCCACCAGGTGACACATTATCCACCAGGTGACACATTATCCACCAGGTGACACATCCACCAGATAACATCCACCAGATGACACCTTATCCACCAGATGACATCCACCAGATGACATCCACCAGATGACATCCACCAGATGACATCCACCAGATGACATCCACCAGATGACACATCCTCCCGGATATGACTTGTAAAGTGTCGTATTTTCAGTATTCTCTCTCTCTCCTGCCTCGCCGCTCTGGCGGTCAACTTCTTGGGGACGTTAAATGGTGCACTTTAGACTTTATATTTCTGGTATGAAGCTGGAGCCTCCACCACTCCTCCCTGCTGGAGCCTCCACCACTCCTCCCTGCTGGAGACTTCGCCACTCCTCCCTGCTGGAGACTTCGCCACTCCTCCCTGCTGGAGACTTCGCCACTCCTCCCTGCTGGAGACTTCGCCACTCCTCCCTGCTGGAGACTTCGCCACTCCTCCCTGCTGGAGACTTCGCCACTCCTCCCTGCTGGAGACTTCGCCACCTCCTCCCTGCTGAGACTCGCCACTCCTCCTGCTGGAAGACTTCGCCACTCCTCCTGTGGAGACTTCGCCACTCCTCCCTGCTGGAGACTCAACCACTCCTCCCTGCTGGAGACTCAACCACTCCTCCCTGCTGGAGACTCAACCACTCCTCCCTGCTGGAGACTCAACCACTCCTCCCTGCTGGAGACTCAACCACTCCTCCCTGCTGGAGACTCAACCACTCCTCCCTGTGTTCTTTAAAGGGGGGGGGGGGGGGGGGGGGGGGGGGGGGACTAACCACTCCTCCCTGCTGGAGACTCAACCACTCTCCTGCTGGAGGACTCAAAAAAAAAAATAAAAACCACTCCTCCCTGCTGGAGACTCAACCACTCCTCCCTGCTGGAGACTCAACCACTCCTCCCTGCTGGAGACTCAACCACTCCTCCCTGCTGGAGACTCACCACTCTCCATTGCTGGAGGACTAACCACTCCTCCCTGCTGGAGACTCGCATGAATTTAAGCAATATTGAGGATTTCACTCGAGAACTCAATTTCATAATTATAATACCTGAAAACGCAGTGAAAATTAATGAACGTCAAGTGCTCTCAACGCTGGGGATTGCCTATTGTCAGGATGGAGAGACGCTCTGGCCCCAACAATACTGACTTGTCTTCACCTTAGTTTTATCCAGAGAATAGAATCTCCCCGACGCCCCTGTGTGACTGGTTTCCGATTCTCTTTTGTACCATAAAGAATGCCATCCACGCCATTAAGTAGACTCAAGCTATATTACGTTGTTTATATGGGTCATCACCTTCCTCAAGACAGCCTCCAAGGCTTTCCTATAACGGAGAAGTGGTGGTGGTGGTAGTTATGGTGGGTGGTTGTGATGGGTGGTTGTGGTAGTTGTGGTGGGTGGTTGTCGTGGTGGTAAGTGTGGTGGGTAGGGTACTAGAGTTGCAGTAGTGGCGGTAGTTTGGGTGTTAGTGGGCGGGTAGTGCTACATATGGTAGCAGAAATGCTACTTGTGGTAGTCTTATTAGTGCTGCTTGTCGTGTTAGTGGTAATGCTTCTGGTTGTGGTAGTGCTGTTTTAAGCTGTAGTGGTAGTGCTGCTTGTGGTATTGTTGGTAGCAGTAAGGCTGCTTGTGGTGGTAATGATGATAGAAGGGCTGATTGTGGTGGTAATGATGGAAGAAGAGCTGATTGTGGTGGTAATGATGGAAGAAGGGCTGATTGTGGTGGCAGCGTTGGTAGAAGGGCTATTTGTAGTGGTAGTGACGGTTGTAGTGATGGTAGTATTGCTGTCCGTGGTGGTAACTGGTGGTGGTGGTGGTGGTATCAGTATTACTGCTGCTAGATGTTCAGCACCACAACTTCTAATAACTGATCACCTTCATCACTAATACTCTTATGTAACTTCATCAATACAGGAAAAACTGGAAGACAATGATGCTTTAGCAGTTGTAAATTGCAATTATAGTGCTGATGACGGTGCTGAGGAACGAAACATCCCAAGCTCTCGTAGCTGATAAACCTTTACTTCGTAAAGAAATATGACAGACACACAGCTAGTGTACCCAAGGTGTAACACTATCACAGAATATTGTAGTGTAGCAGCACATTGCGGATGCATCCAGCTTCGTTAAATTAAAAAAAAAAAACGAGAGCTGAGGACGGTGCCTTGACCACAAACAATACACAAAAATCAATACGCTGTTGACAGCTTCTGTGTTATTCTTTGCCATACTGAATGTTCCTCTCATATTTTAAATCCCCGTCGATGAACGAGGTTATTATTGTGCGAGACACAAGGAGTTGTAGAGGCTTGATCCTCCGTCCGCTTTTCGCTATCTTGGTTCACACCACTCAAAAGTTTGTGGTGCTATTAACCAACGTCAGTTTCGTAACGTTTCCTACACTTAGATTAATATTTTCTACATTTTAAGTCCGGCTAGGTTGGGTTGCAATATATTACGGTACTTACACCTATTAAATCGCAAGTATATAGCCACAAATAAGCAGTTTATGGATCATTTTGCCATAGTCTGGCATCGCGGTGGGCTGGTGTGGACGAACCAAGGGAACGTTAATATTTGTATGTATATCAGTGGTAGTGCGAGAATGGGTTGTATATTAGGCAAGACTAAGGAAGCCATGACAGGAATACTTGGCCAAGACGACGACCAGACCAGGACGACAATCATCCCAGAACAACAACTAGGCCAGGATAAACCAAGCCAGGATGACAACCATCCCCGAACGACGACTCTACCTTCCCTTTGGAGACTAAACTGCTGGCAGACACTCAGCATGAACCTTGGAGCAAGCTCCAAGGAAGCCTTCCTATGAATTCTTCGGGTCGTGTGGCATGGAAATTATGCAAATTGATGATGGTCTCATTTCCATGAAGAGAAGCAAGCTTGGTGGGTTGTTGGTAAGGATAATCCCAGCACTAAAGACAGTGGGTTTGCTGACGAGAACCGCTGAATTAAAACGGTGAGGTTAATCGAAGATAACAAGAGAGTCTTGAATTTAACCCTCCCAGCCCAAACGTGTATGACACTTGTAGAATCCATCACTCCCCCCTTTATAAGGAGTGTTCTCACCTCCCCTGGACGAGTCACAGTGGTCGCCAGCCACGAGTTTCCAGACTAGGTGGATGAACATTCGTAAGGACAACGATAAAGAGAATCTTTAACAGTGAGAGATTTCGTGCTGCCAAGAAAAAAAAAAAAGCGAAGAGCCATTCTTGAAAAACACATCCTCGTGGGTAGCGTCACATCGGTGATCCTCAAGGATCAGCAATCCTGCCTTTCTCACTTCTCCTTCCCCTCCCCACCCCCCCCCGATAACTAACTTTTCTAATATTTTTATTTTTCCAATAATTTACTAGGAGAAAATAGAAAACCATATGAATATGTTTTTTAGAGGGCCGAGGCATAAAACAAAACGATGCAAAATGAAAAACATTGACTACAGACTGGTATAATCATGGGATGGTTAGAGTGACAAGTCAACAAGTGGTTAACAAGACGTATAATTCAGAATAAGCCTGGTAAAGCCTGAAGAAACTCAGAATTTACCTTTAAGATACTTGATAAAACTTAGCCAAACTTCGTTGATAATAAATGCCCTGCACAGCATAATAATAATATTATAAATGACAGGGTATATACGCCCACAGTTGAATTTCAGCGTATATTTCCCGAGAGTTTACCTTAATCCCTGTTTTAGGAATTAAAGTATTCATGCTTGGTAGTGAAAATGTTTAGGTACCCTATAGGGTACCACTAAACCCTATAGTGTACCCTATAGGGTTTAAATTCTAATAACCAACATGTAAAGTTACTCAACACTGACTGTATCCCTGCCTCAACAAACCTCTACACTGTATGACAGTCTTTCACTGCTCTCCATCTGCGTTGTATTACACTCGGTTGAAATTTGTACATTGTGATGCTAGTGAAGGATGCTTTAGTAAAGAAATACAGTTACCCCTCCCCTTCCTCGAATCAAACCCAATTGTTCTGCGTCTTTTCTTTCACGTTAGTTCTCCATTTCACACTTCGCTATTCGTCTTTCATTCGTAAAATACTAGTCGACGTCATTCATTCGTAAGGCACTATTCGACGTTCTTCATTCGTAAATTACTGTTTTACGTCCTTTACTGGTAAAGTGCTTTCTCTTCGTCCCCTCATTCAGTAAAGTGCTATTCTTCGTCCTCCATCGTAAAGTACTATGTTCGTCCCTCTTTCAGTAAAGGACTATTGTTCGTCCCCTCATTCGTAATAGTACTATTGTATCGTCCCTCATTCATTAAGTATTATTGTTCGTCCCTCATTCGAAAAAGGACTATTGTTCGTCCCTCATTCGTAAAGGGACTATTGTTCGTCCCTCTCGTAAAGGACAATTGTACGTCCCTCATTCGTAAAGTACTATTGTACGTCCCTTATTCGAAAGTACTATTGTTGTCCCTCAGTCGTAAAGTACTATTGTTCGTCCTCATTCGTCAAAGTACTATTGTCATCCCTCATTCGTAAGGACTATTGTTCGTCCTCATCGTAAACGTATTATTGTACGTCCCTCATTCGTAAAGTACTATTGGTCGTTCCCTCATTCGTAAGTACTTTTGTTCGTCCCTCAATCGTAAAGTACTATTGTTACGTCCCTCATTCATAAAAGTATATTGTACGTAATCATTCGTAAAGTACTATTCTACTCGGTTCGTCAAGCGGCCAGATTTACTGAAGCCAAAAGTGTAACATTGTGGAAAAGTAAAATCATTCATGCAATATTAAATAGTTTTTTTGCCCAAATTACAAAAACTACCAACACACTTTTACTCGACTCAGAAATGGAATTTAAAAAAAGAACTGCCAGAATTAGAAAAAAAAATTAATAATGTTACTAGCACAACATTGAGAGTTGACATCATGTTGTGATTTTTCGATTCTCACAATGTTCACTATGTTCATCAGCTGACAGAAATAACGCTTCACAAAGGTCGGCTCTCAGTGAGATGTGTCGTCTACAGTATAAATTACGAGTGTGTTCATATTATAATGTCGGCCGAATAGGCAGAAATTGCGATCTTGGCTTAAATAGCAAGGCTCATCTTGCCATACAGGACAAGCGAAAATTTGTGTGCATGCAATAATTTTCGCCAAATAATTTTGAAACCTAACGAAAAAAAATAATGTCACTGTGTGTGATTAGTATTATAAATTACTGTAAAACAAATATAAAATATATTACAGTTGGTTTGGCTAAAAACAAATTGTTCTTGTTATATAAGGTTAGGTAAGTTTTCTAAGATTCTTTTGGAGCAAAAATTAAAATATTTTACAATTAACATAGAAAAAAATATATCTTTAAACGTATAGATAAAATTTTAGAAAAGAGACTTAAAATTAAAGAGTTCTTGTAATTGACCAGTTTACATATTCGGCAGAATATATTTATATAATATATATATATATATATATTTATATATATATATATATATAAATATATATATTGTCGTGCCGAATATTTTAAAACTGGTCAATTAGCAGAACTCATTTAATATTAAGTCCTTTCTAAAATTTTATCTTATACGTTTAAAGATTTATTTTTTTCAATTAATTGTTAATGTAAAATATTTTATTTTGCTCCAAAAGAATCTTAGAAATCTTACCTAACCTTATTATAACAACGAGAATTTATTTTAGCCTAACCCAAACTATATACAATATAGATTTTTTCCAATAATTTAATACTAAACAACACAGTGAAATATATGTTTTTTCGTTTAGGTTCAGAATGATTTTGGCGGAAATTATTGCAATGCACAATTTTTCGCTTGTCCTGTATGGCAAGATGAGCTTGCTTTTAAGCCAAGATCGCAAGTTCTGCCTATTCGGCACGACATTATATATGAACACACTCGTATATATACTTAGACGAACACATCTCACTGAGAGCCACCTTTTGTGAAGCGTTATTTCTTCAGCTGATGAACATAGTGAACATTGGAGAATCGGAAAAATCACAACTTGTTGTCAACTCTCAATGTTGTGAGTAACAGTATTTTAATTTTTTTTTTCTAATTCTGCAGTTCTTTTTTTTTAATCCATTTCTGAGTTCGAGTGAAAGTGTGTTGGTTAGTTTTTGTAAGTTGGCAAAAAACTTATTTAATATTGCATGGAATGATTTTACTTTCACAATGGATACACTTCTTGGCTTCAGTAAATCTGGCCGCTTGACGCAACGAGTTAGAATAGTACTTTACGAATGAGTTACGTACAATAATACTTTATGAATTGGGGACGAACAATAGTACTTACGATTGAGGGACGAACAATAGTACCTTTACGAATTGAGGGACGACCAATAGTACTTTACGAATGAGGGACGTAACAATAATACTTTACGATTGAGGGAGAAACTATAGTCTTTACGAATGTGGGACGAACAATAGTACTTTGAGAAATGAGGGACGGAACAATAGTACTTTTCGAATGAGGGACGACAATTAGTACTTTACGAATGTGGGACGTACAATAGTACTTACGAATGAGGGACGTAAATAGTACATTACGAATGAGGACGAACAATAGTCCTTTACGAATGAGGCGACGAACAATAGTCTGTCTACGAATGAGGACGAAAATAATACTTTATGAATGAGGGCAGACGACAATAGTACTTTACGATATGAGGGACGAACAATAGTCCTTGACGAATGAGGACAACAATAGTCTTTACGAATGAGGGACGAAGAATAGCACTTTACGAATGAGGGACGAAGAGTAGATCTTTACCATTAAAGGACGTAAAAACAGTAATGTACGAATGAAGAACGTCGATAGTGCCTTACGAATGGAATGACGTCGACTAGTATTTTCGAATAAAGACGAATAGCGAAGTGTGAAATGGAGAACTAACGTGGAAGAAAAGACGCAGGAAACAATTGGGTTTGATTCGAGGAAGGGGAGGGGTACTGTATATTCTGTACTTAAAGCATCCTTCACTAGCATCACAACGTACAATTTCAACCGTGTGTAATACAACGCAGATGGAGGAGCAGTGAAAGACTGTCATACAGTGAGAGGTTTGTGAGGCAGGGATACAGTCAGTGTTGAGTAACTTTACATTGTTGGTATTAGGAATTTAACCCTATAGGGTACACTATTGGGTTAGTGTACCCTATAGGGTACACTAACATTTTCATACAAGCATGATTACTTTAATTCCTAAAACAGGATTAAGGTTAAAACTCTCGGGGAAATATAACGCTGGAAAATTCAACTGTGGCGTATATACCCTGTCATTTATAATATTATTATTTTGGCTTGCAGGGCCATTTATTATCACGAAGTTTGGCTAAGTTTTATCAAGTATCTTATAAGGTAAATTCTGAGTTTCTTCGGCTTTTACCAGGCTTATTTCTGTATTTATACGTCTTGTTAACCATTGTTGACTTGTCACTCTAAACCATCCATGATTATACCAGTCTATAGTCAAATGTTTTCATTTTGCATCGTTTTGTTTTATGCCCTTCGGCCTCTAAAAACTATTCATAGGGTTTTCTATTTTCTCTTAGTAAATTATTGAAATTAGAAAAGTTAGTTATCGGGGGGGGGTGGGGGGGAGGGGAGGGAGAAGTGAGATGGCAGGAGTGCTGATCCTTGAGGATCACCGATGTGACGCTACCCAACGAGGATGTGTTTTTTCAAGAATGGCTCTTCGCTTTTTTTTTTCTTGTCAGCACGAAATCTCTCACTGTTAAAGATTCTCTTTTATTCCTTTGTCTTACGAATGTTCAGTCCACTAGTCTGGGGAAACGTGGCTGGCGACACTGTGACTCGTCCAGTGGGAGGTGAGAAACACTCTTATAAGGATGGTTTCTACACGTTGTCATACTCAGTTTGGGGCTGGGGAGGTTAATTAAAAGCTCTCTTGGTAATCTCGATAACCTCACCTGTTTTAATCAGCGGTTATCGTCAGCAACCCACCTGTCTTAGTGCTGGGTTATCCTTACCAACAACCCACCAAGCTTGCTTCTCTTCATGGAAATGAGACCATCATCAAATTTGCATAATTTCCATGCCGACACGACCCGAAGAATTCATTAGAGGCTTCCTTGGAGCTGCTCCAAGGTTCATGCTGAGTGTCTGCCAGCATGTTAGTCTCCCCTTTCCTGGACTAGTCGTCGTTCTGGGATGGTTGTCATCCTGGCTTGGTTATCCTGGCCTAGTTGTTGTTCTGGGATGATTGTCGTCCTGGTCTGGTCGTCGTCTTGGCCAAGTATTCCTGTCATGGCTTCCTTAGTCTTGCCTAATATACAATCCATTCTCGCACTACCATGATATACTACAAATATTAGCGTTCCTGGTG